>CM033475.1:73116015-73289417 GCA_019447015.1 Hymenochirus boettgeri | reverse complement strand
CTTTTTGAGCTGTAAACTGTAATTGTTATATTGCTAACTTTTTACCACTGTAATAATGTTCAGATTTGTACTTAATAACTGGGAGCTGTATTTATCTTATTACAAATTATTGTATTTGTTTGTGAAGGATATCATTCCTCCAGGTCATGGTATATTTGTTAACTCAATTGGACTTTTTGTTATATACTGAATAAGAACCATCCAGGGTATTTATTGCCAACAGATTCTTGTACAAATAATTTTGAATTGAGATATACAAAAGGGGGTACGAAATACAACAGCATTAGCCCTTCTTCTGTACTAGTCTGCTAGAATCAGAGTCCCCCTGGAGAGGTGTTAAAGGGACACTAAACTCCCATATTCCAAAAAAACACTATTTGCCATTCATTTTGTATTATTCACAGGGAGGTGAGAACGCTTATTCTCACCTCCCTGTGAATAATATTACACTCGGGGACCTGGAACTTACCTTACCGCCGCTCCACTCGCAGCCGCTCCTTCACTGACAGCCGCTCTGTCCCGCCCTACCTTAGGGCATGCGCGCCAATACAAAGATAGGCGCGCGATCGGGAGAGAACAGCTGTTCGGTGAAGGAGCGGCTGCGAGTGGGACTGCGAGTGGGCTGCCAATCTTTGATACAAGGAGAGGAACGAAGGGTCAGGAATGCAAGGCAGGTGGTAGTGGTAGGGGACTCCTTATAAGGAAGGTGATAGGGTGAGGTCCTTAAACATGATTTCCGAGAGCTAGGGGCCAAGTAAAAGCAAGGACCTCCAGGGTAGTGTTTTCAGAAATACTACCGCAGCCATGTGCTAGCCTGGGAGACCGGGAGCTTAGTTGCATAATGCGTGGCTAAGAGGTGGTGTAAGGAAAAGGGTTTGGGTTTATTGAGAACTGGGCAGACTTTGCTGTCGGCTACAGGCTCTTTAGTAGGGATGCGTTGCACCTCACTGATGGCGTTGCAGCTGTTTAAGGGGAGAAGATGGCTAGAGGGTTGGAGATTTTAAACTAGGTTTGGGGGGGAGGGTATTAGCAGTCTCACTGGGATAGATGCCCAGGAGGAAAGCAGGGTGTAGATAGGCCAGTGGTGGGTGGAAAGGGGGGTGGGGCTAGCATAGGGATAGGAGGCATGTGTATTAAAGTGTACAATAAATTACGGATCATAATCTAAAATGTATGTATGCAATGCGAGAAGCCTGGCTGACAAAATGGGTGAATTGGAAATGATGGCAATGATGTACAGGTATAGCAGAAACGTGGTTGAACAGTTCTCACAACAGGGCTGTAAATATAGAAGGATATGCCTTGTTTAGCAGGACAGAAAAAAAAGGAAAGGAGGAGGAGTATGTGTTTATGTTAAAAAAGAATTGAAGCCAAATTTAAAAGAAGAGATAACTGGAGATATGGATGATAAGTGGAGGCAATATATGGTGGAATTAGGCAACAGGAAAGGGGGTAATGTCATTGTTGGTGTCTGCTGTAAGCTGCCAATGCTAGCGAGAGGAGGTGAGTCACTTCTTCATATGCAGTTGGCAAGGGCTGCAAGTTTGGGGAGCGTGCTCATTATGGGGGACTTCAATTACCCTGACATTGATTGGTGTGGTGGAACTGCCATCACAGAAAAAGGCGATGAGTGCCTGAATTTGCTGCAGGATAATTTTCTCTCACAGGTGGTTGAGGTTCCTACTAGAAAAGGAGCTCTGTTGGATCTGGTAATATCTAACATTGTGGAGCGCATTATAGATATAAAGGTAACTGAAGGCTTAGGGAATAGTGACCATGATATAGTGGCATTTGGACTTTGTTATCGAAAGGAAAAGTGCGCTGGGTTAAATTTTCCCAGGTTAAAAGCAGCTCTTCAGAATGTCAACTGGGATAAGGTATTATCAGGTAAATGTACTGAACAGAAGTGGACTGTGTTCAAGGGGATTTTAAGCCAGTTCACATCTAAATTTATACCCTTGGGAAATAAATGTAAAAAAAATAAATCCGCGCCCATGTGGCTGAATTCTGATGTAAAGAGGCAAATGGAAAGGAAGATAAAGGCATTTAAAACCTTTAAGGCAGAGGGAAGGGAAAGGGCCTTTAGGGAATATAAAAACTGTAACAAGGAGTGTAAGAAAGCAATCAAACTAGCTAAAATTAATAATGAAGTTAAGATAGCTAAACAAAGCATCATTAAGCCTAAATTTTTTTTTAAGTATATTAATAGTAAGATGAGGACTGAGAATGTGGCACCATTAATTAATGGGGATAAGTTAGCTACTGAGGATGGCGATAAAGCAAATGTCTTGAATAATTTTTTTTCCTCTATATACACTATAGAAGATCCAAGTACAGATATCATAGAGTATAGTAGCAATAATGGTATATAAGATTCAAGTGCACTTTACCGAGGATATGGTACAGAAAGAACTAAAGAAGGTTAATATTAATAAATCTCCTGGACCGGATAAAATACATCCTCGGGTACTTAAGGAGCTAAGTTCAGTTTTATCTAGGCCATTGTTTCTTATTTTTGCTGATTCCCTCATGTCCGGTGGTGTGCCTCTGGATTGGAAAAAGTCTGATGTTATTCCAATATTCAAAAAGGGTAGTCGTTCACAGCTGGGTAATTACAGGCCTGTAAGTTTAACTTCAGTGGTGGGGAAGATCCTGGAAAGTTTAATAAGGGAACATGTTCTAGAGTATGTTTCAAGTAGTAATCAGCATGGATTTAGGAGGAATAGATCTTGTCAAACTAACTTGCTTGGCTTTTATGAGGAAATAAGTAGAAATTTAGACTGGCATAGCAGTAGATGTAGTTTACTTGGATTTTGCAAAGGCTTTTGATACAGTCCCCCATAGGCGACTAATGTATAAGCTAAGGTCTGTTGGTCTGGGGAGTCACATTTGTACATGGATAGAAAATTGGTTAATGAATAGGATGCAGAGAGTAGTTGTTAATGGGGCTTCATCATTATGGACTAAAGTGCTAAGTGGGGTGCCACAGGGTTCTGTGCTGGGGCCGCTTCTATTTAATCTATTTATTAATGATTTGGAAGTGGGTATTGTCAGCAAGGTTTCTGTGTTTGCTGATGACACAAAACTTTGTAGACCATTAAAAACTTCAGAGAATGTGAAATCGTTGCAAGGGGATCTAGATAGATTGTCACATTGGGCTGCTAAGTGGCAACTGAAATTCAATGTTGATAAATGTAAGGTGATGCATTTTGGACTTAAAAATCCTTGTGCTACTTATACTATAAATGGCTCTGTGTTAAATGAATCCCTGTTGGAAAGGGATCTTGGAGTTTTGGTGGATAACAAACTTAAAGGTAGCAAGCAGTGCCAGGCAGCAACAGCCAGAGCCAGCATGGTATTGTCTTGTATAAAGAGAGGTATGGATTCAAGGGAGGAAAAATGTAATTCTCCCTCTTTACAAAGCATTGGTAAGGCCTCATTTGGAATATGCAGTGCAATTTTGGAATCCTGTTTGGTAAGGCCTCATTTGGAATATGCAGTGCAATTTTGGAATCCTGTATACAAAAAGGACATCTTTGAAATGGAAACGGTTCAGAGAAGGGCAACTAAATTAATAAGGGGATTGGGGGAGCTTGATATATATATATATATATATATATATATATATATAATAAGCTTATACAACCCATTTGCACTGCACACACTGGTCTCATATCGCCCAGGTGTCTCTCCAAAGATCCATACACAATGTGTAGGAATGATAGTACTCATCGGGACTTCAACAATAAACAGCAACAATGTATTGGTATCCACAATTTGAAGTAAAATGACATTTTGTGAAGTATTTCATGAAAACACTCAGCAGGACTTCAGCAAAAAACAGCAACAATTTATTGGTATCAACGTGTTTCAGCCTATCACCAGGCCGTCCTCGGGATGATGTTGGCCTGCTGATAGGCTGAAACACGCTGATACCAATAAATTGTTGCTGTTTTTTGCTGAAGTCCTGCTGAGTGTTTTTATTCCTCGCTGTTGAAATCTATATATAAAATACTGTGGAATACTGTGATTAAAGAAGTACAACCCTAACTGAAATACTTCAGGAAATGTCCTTTTACTTCAAATTGTGGATTTGCATCTTGTCAAAGTCTTAACTAGCCAAAGTACTTAATTTGCAGGCAGTGATCTACTTTCCTGCAAATTAACTGATCTACCTTCCTGCATTGATTAAAGTGTTGTAGTGATCCTTTTATAGTATACACTCAATGGATGTCCTCATTCCGTGTAAGAACTCACACTTGCTGCTCATGTTGTGCAAAATAAATCTCAGGATCAATAAAACAGGTAGGTAATATTTTAACTCTTTCATGACTCCGAGTAGTTACATATTTTACAATCTAAAATGCAAACAGATATTCCAACAATCTTGGTGCTTCCAAATCAGGAAGTTCAGATAGAATTTAACTACCTTACACCATCTATCTGTGGCAGGATTCAGCTTGAAATCTGCCCAAGATACTGTAACTGCAGATAGGATTGTTGGAAACTTTTCCAACCCTTAAAACCCCTTCCGCTTGTTATTGCCTGGCAGTCTATTGAAATGGTACCCGTGTATGTCAGGCTTTATAATCGTTATATTTACAGGCCAAATTTGTCTCATTATCATCACATTGATCATTTCATCATCTGTGTACACTGGGCATATTTGCAGAGCAGCCATTCATATAATTATTCTGTAATTAAATCTGTTTATTTTTTTGTTTTTTTCAGCAGCTTGATTTGAACTCATTCCCTTTTTTTTTTTTTTATCATACAGTTTAATATGAACGAATGCATTTTGCTTTGTTGTATCAGCAGAGTGTTTAAACTGCAAAAATATGCCATGGCTTAGAAAGTTAAATGTGATTGCAAAAGCTGAGCCAGATAAACTCGCATATGTGCTTTATCCAAAATGAAATGTTTCGCTATGAGTGCCCTGCAATGTTTTTTAATCAGATGAGATTTGATTGCTATTTACACTGAAAATTAAATAAAGGTTTCTCAGAGCCATCTGTTAGTGTAATAAAAAAAAAAACAAGAAGACTGGTTATGATTGTATTTTTCTCATACTGAATAGTTTCTGTTCTTTTAACTAAATATATTTTTAGACGAAGGAACCTGATTAATCAAATAAAAATTAGACACAAAATATTTTGGGCTAAAGGTTGGTACAGAGGAGATTGGCCTTCATTAAAGTGAGTAGCACCTTTCCGAGTGGTTCTGAGGCCGGCAGTCTTGCGATCGCTCTGAAAATTTCCCTCGTCCATTGTCATCTCCCTGTAATTAAAGTAAAGCGGGTCAGCTGCTGCTGAGTGAAATGTGCAGTCCTGATCGTTCTCCATATGCTTTATATTGGGGGAAAAACTCGGGACAACAGAATCTTGCAGTCATTCAGTATGTAGTGTGTGTAACCACACTGTTTTTTATAGTGAGGGAAGAGGCCATCCATCCAGTGCCTTATATTAAAGGCATAGGACCTACAATTAAAGGAGGGATGTTGGGGGTGCTATTACCACTAGAGATGTTCGAAACTGTTGAGTTTCGTTCCTTTTTCAAATTCTTGAATTTAAAAATTTTCAAAAATCTTCATAGAAGTCTATGAGAGAATTTTTTTTGAAAGTTTCTGTCCATTTTGAGGGACAAATAGTAATAGTAGGTTACTGTAAATGACACAGAGGCCTGGGGAATGGTCTATGGAACCCGTAAATATAACCAAAACTTATTTTAAAGGGCAAGTCCAGCCCTAAAATGAAAACTTACATACATGTAAATCACCCCCCAAAACCCTAAACGGTAATAGTTTGAAATGTGAAATATATAAGTCTAACCTGAAATCCTGCACAATGTCCTGTGTCCCGTTTCTGCTTCCAGGTTCTTCCAGTTAGTAACTGTAAGTTATGGATTTGACAGTTGACATCACAGCCAATGACTGAATGTTAATCCCCTGTCTGCCTCTTCTGGCAGGCTCAGTACCTGCTCAGTACAGGTTTCTAAATTGCTCAGTTTCCATGAGGCATCCAGAAGCATATCAGGCATACAGTAATGCATTCATAGGACAAACTATGATATATCAACATATTTTAAAGAGGCCATTTTTCCTAAAAGATGTTCTTATGAGGGTGGAGTTGTCCTTTAAAACCATCTTTCCTCACAATCAGGCTGTTTTCGAACTTCCGCATTCTATTTTCGAGAGTTACCGAAATCGAGCGATACTTTCAAGGGTTTCCGATATTACAAATTTGAAGGTTATCAAAATCGATCATTACTTTCGAGGGTTACTGAAATCGATCATTACTTTTGTTTTACGGTTTCAATAATCGTCTACTTTAAATTTTTCTTGAAATTGGAGCCTAGGAATGTGCATTGATTATCTATTCTATGTATGGCAAGATCATTAACACTTCCGCAAAATGTGATTTATCCTAAAGAGTGCCCTTCTATTGTAAACATATGTCATAAAATAAAGGACACTACAATAAGTTGAAATATTTTCAAAATTTATTTTATAACACACAACACTGAATACAACAATGCAAATCAAAACCTTCTAGTAATTCCCTTCCACGTTTCTACACCACACACTTACATATACAAACTTTACAAAAGATGCTACCTTATAGCTGATGGATTTCAGAACTGTAAAGGTAACGAGTACTTTATCATCACTGTAGAGAGGCATAAATATTGTTATGGTTACTCCTGGCACCATAGGAGTATACGTGCAAATATTTTTGTCAATGTGAGAAACAAATAAAATGGCATGGGTGGATTATATCATGGTAATGACAGGATACCAATATGTTATTTAAAAATGTTTTAAAAACTGAAGCCTTTTGGAGAGATTTATTATGAACATCATACATAGGACCTGACATTGTAGTCTACTGTGTGTTCCTCAACTATGTCTGCATTTTCCAGGTATGCTTGTTCTACTGCAATCCATACAGCCATGTCCATAGTGTCAACCTTCAGCTTTAGTAAAACTATAAAAGCCCATGTAGAGACTACAGGAAGCTTTAGCAAGGGCCAATAAGCAAGAGGTTAAAAGTCCATAGAGCTATAAAAAAACAACAACAAACCAACCTAATGAATCTTCATTATTGAAATGGGACAGACACAATTATAAATACTGGATGTTAAAAGTAAATGGGTCATATATGCATCCACAAGTGATATTTTTATTCCCCCCAAACATTGTAGGTCATAATATAAGGTGAACCTCATTTTTAACATTGATTATGGTCTTACAATGTCAAGGTTGCTCTGGTAACATCTCTTACTGATAAAGGTATTGGATAGTTAAGAGAAATATACTTGTCTCAGTAGTTTTTAAGACACTGGCTTTTAAATATAGGGCTCTACGTCTATTTAGAAAAGTAATTCTGAAGTTATTGTATTTTTAATGTAACAAATGAAAACAAACTGCTCAAAATACCCACTACATAAATTATGACGGGGCATCCAACCAGCTGTTATCAAAGCACAATTCCCAGAATGCCATACATGGCTAAGAAAAAATGGGAGCAACGGTTTATACACCCACAATTCTCATGAACATTGTAAAATTTCCAGGCAGTTCTTTGCCATGTGTCTTTATGCCAGTTTTTGTTAATAGAATTAAAATGGGAGAATAAAAACAGAACAATTCGCATTTCAGTTTATTCCACTGAAATAAAGATTAAGAGGTGAATTATAAAGGCAACACAATACAGAAATCATTAGCTAAATGGAACATTTGCTATTATTTCTTTCACATTTTTTTATTTAGAATGGAAAATTGATTAAATTCCAAAGTTAACATGTATTTTCATAATCTTAAATAATGAATTATATAATACAAAACAAAGATCTTTTTACCTCCCAGTATGTCCAATGTAATAATCTAACTGGTGGCCATACCAAACCATCAGGGAGATTCAATAAAAGTTCTTAGCAATTAAAATGGAGCTAATTTTGCCCCAACCAATCAGATGTTAGCTTTCAAATGTTAAATAAGATCTGATTGGTTGGGGCAAAATTAGCACCATTTTTAAAGATAAGAATTTTTACTGAATTCCCCTGCATTTTTCTAAAGTGTAAAAATTAAAAATATATATTTTTCCATTCATAAAATAAATTGTTTGGTTTACGCTACACAATTTTCTTCAATTTTTGAAGATTTCTTTAATTTATACATTAAAAACCAAAACACTCTAGTGATATGAACACTAAAAAAAATAGTGATTTTTATTATTAATATTGTTTAATGGGACATACTGTCTGTACCACCTTAGGTTAAGACAAATCTCTGGTTTAGAGACCTGCACAGGGTTCAGGTACTTGTGGATCTAAAATGTTGGCAGTCAGAAGCAAGAGTATAGGAAAAATGTAGCTTAAGAAATATTGACACTGCTTATAGAGAGTACTACCTTGCCAATATAGGGTGTAAAATATGTACAAACAAATAATCATAATAAAGAGAGGGAAATGTGAAAAAGCAAATGGAACGTGTTTTGTATATTATACCACTCATTATGGCAGCTAAATTCCCCACCTCAATATTATCATACTTCTGCTACACATATCCTGCCCATTTAGACAGGCAGTGAACAAGGCCTAAGTTCTATAAATTTCTTCTACTACTTCTACACAAATAACCTATGTCCAACCATCTATAGGAATTGATAACTGTCATTTTTATCACGCTTCATCAATGGATTCTGTGAATCTTGGTCTGTCCACACACAACCAGAACACAAAGTACAGCAATAGAAGAAATACAAACAAGACAAGAAAAGTCTACCAGATGAAGAGGCTCTGACATTCAAAAATGTTGCCGTCATTAAATAATCAGCCAAAAAAGGCATTGCATTCCAGTTATTAATTTTTTTCATATTACAGGAATATTTTAGCATTTCATATACTATTTGGATAAAGCAGTACTACATATTACTTCAGTTCAAGAACTGAAATCTGGTACTAATGCAGCTTTAAATAAGTGCTAAATATTTAAGTGCTTCTGTTCACACACATTACATAAAGCAAATAGCAAGCTAATAAAAATTAACCAAGAAATTCTCCGAAGACATAAACTCTTGGTGACATATTTCAAAGAATATTTAAGGCAATGTAAAAATATTAAAACCTAATTCTAAATTATTGAACAGGAATTTATTATGATATTCCTTTCATAGCTCAATCATCCTCAGAGATAAATAGATCCAGGAATGAAATTCTGGCTCAATTTCTTTTTTTTATTATGTAATAAACTTGGCCAAAATAAGGACAGAAAATGTGCATTTATGGTAGTTATAAAAATGGTGTGCACATATTGCTTTTAAACTCCATCATGGAGATTCAATAAAAGTTCTTATCAATTAAAGTGGTGCTAATTTTGCCCCAACTAATCAGATCTTTTTAACATTCATCTGATTGGTTGGGGCAAAATTAGCACCATTTTAATTGATAAGAACTTTTATTGAATCTCCCTGCAAATGCTATTCGAATGCTCTGTTTTGTTCTTAGATCAGTCAATAAATGTAATAAATGACAACAAAAGGAAAATTCAGCAAACCAATCTTAATGGAATATTTCCACCAATGTTTGATATCCTATTGAGCATGGCAAGATTTAGCAGAGAATGATCTAAACATAACACATAATTATACCTTTAGATTGGTGCTAAATGGGCTGCTTTCTACTAAAAATGACTCTAGAAGTCTAGGGGTGACATCCTCACCCATGTGGATTTGCCCTTTATAACAACAATGACTTGTTTTATGGATTACATTGCAGACTCATCGCAAAAGCCAAAAATCCAGTTTCTAGTATAATATCAACAGAACTTTACTATATGCGACCATCAGTTTGCGTTTAAAAAGCAGTGGTGCCCAAACTGTGGTACCAAAACGTCATATATAGGGTCCGTAACTACAATGAAAGGCAGTATAATCTTTTTAATGCACTGCCCAAGAGCCCTACAAGTGATTGCAAATGGGTCTCATGTAACCCATGGGACACTTGAGGGGCATCACTGGGCTTAGAAGTGATACATGAAGTATATAGACTCTTCCTAGTGATTTTAAAGCATTTAGTTACATATGTTTCCAGGTTAAAGAAAAAGTCACTTATGAAGTTGTGCAAATAAAGTTCAGATCTTTATATCTCATCCCACAAAAATTAACAGATCATTTAACTGCCTAAAGTACCACAACAGTAAACAGTCTAAGAGTCACAGTTAAACTTGCACTGTGATCTTTCTCCACAGCCACAGGTTGGAGGCCTGCGGACTCATCTTGTCTATCGCTCACAAATTGCTATGTCACCATAAGGAGACCATAGCAACTAATTTAATCTCCCTTTGTTTACGTACCAGAACTTGGACTGCAATCTCTAAAATGCAGCAACAAACGCATTAAGAATTAAAGAAATCATAATAATTAAATCTTCACCCAAAATGCAAAGTAAATAATTACAACATAAATTCTAAAAAGAAAGATGAATAATGCACTAATGTGCACCATTCAATTTTGTTATATACTATAGAGCTTAAGCCTAGGAGACCTATAGTAAGTAAGTTAAGTTACTTAGTTAGTTAAGTAAGTAGTTCAAAATTACTTTTAAGAGCTTTTCATAGTAATGCATCTTGCCACCTATGTTAAGGGCCAAATCCCATTGGTTTATGAATATATATAAATGAGTGCATGTGAGGAGAAAAAAAATCTAATTATTAAACAGGGTAACCAAACTACACAGAACATAAACAAGGGTGTTAATGTGCAGAATACACAAATAATCAATGCCAACCCTACTTTTAGCCTTGTAGGGCACAAGGCTATCTAAGCTGTAGTAGAATAGAATTATCTGATTGTATATCTGTGTTGAAAGTGTTTTTAACATCCTTTAAAGGGCACCCTTGAAACCCCATACATATTCACAAGACACTCCTAATAGAACACAATCTGGGGCAAAATTTTAAAAACGTTTGTTATAATAAAATAACAAACTGTAACAATTGTTATTTTTCTATAACAATCTTTAATAAATGACGCCCCTGATTCCTTGCAGGAACTTCTCGTTCTGTCCTGCAGCTTGCAGGTATAAAACATTGATATGGGGGTAGACATGCCTTTTAATTTATAATATTTATTTTTCTGTTATTATTGACTTAATTCTGGTTTGCCCCTTCTGGTGACACGTGGTGAAAAGAATGACATTTAGTTTGACAGCGATCCTACGGGTTTTATTAGATAAGCCAATAAAAATCTTTCTGTATGTTTATGCATGCACCTTCTGTTAAATGAAAGCACACCAAAATAGGAGTCCAGGCATGGAAAGAAAATGTTTACAGGATAAGGGCAGCCCCCCAGCATTTTCTACCATCTGTACAGCTATAGGCAACAGCATGCACAATGCACTAGCTATGTCAGAATCACTTGTGTCAATGCCTTCACTGCAGTCAATGCGAACTCATCTCATCAGTGGTAGCAACCATCAATGGCTCAAACTTTGCAAGCTAGAAAAAACAGCCTGAAAACCACTCTGTTTGTACTAGTTAGATTAACTCAAATAGATACAAAAACAAACTCTTTATGTTTTTTCCTCTTTATGTACAAACAGTTAAAAATGGCACTTGGAAGTTTTCCACTTATTAATCTCATTCATAGAGCCTGAGTACAGACAAAGAAATACCTCTGAGGAGAGAGCTGATGTTTTGGTCAGTGCTTAAGAAGATAGAATCTTGTGGTAAAACAAAAGACCAACTGCAAGCAAGACATTAAGAGCTGTAAAATTGACAACATAATGTCAACAATATAAATAGCTATACAGTTAGGAAAAATATTTCTACATAAAGCAAACTAAACAAATGTTTCAGAACAGCATATGAAGAAAAAGGCAAATGGAACAAGGAATGAGCCATTTAACATGGAGTACAATTAAAAAAGAACACTGTGCTGGGTTGTGTTAAAGTAATTATAATTATGCTCCTTCTAGTTTAAATGTTGTAGGAAATAATACATTGTCTTCAGCCACTTCTGTGGCTACCGTCCCCGGTGCGCATCTTTCGAGCCATTATGGTCTCTTTGGATACCCTTTTGCAGTCACTGGCCAGGCCTAAGAAGCACATAAGGTCAATAAAGGCTGTAGTGATGTTATACTTCACTCCGAATTCACTGGAAGAGTAGTCAAAAGGAAAGGTGTGATGGTAATTATGAAAGCCTTCTCCTGTGTAAGGTGAAAAAAACTGTTACTGTTACATTACTTAAACAGAAAGTATTGTTAATTAGAAAGTTATTTAATTCATTTGCAAAACATTGGACCACTAGACGTTTCATTTTATGTATAATTATTCTAGAACTACAGCTAAACTGAGATCATGCAATCTCATAATTTTTCATTTTCCTTTTAAATCCTACTTTGAAGTTCCTGCCAATTTGCTGTCTGCCAGTATCAGCAGCAATGGACACCCCCCCTGCATAATCCCCTTCATGCGTAGGCAGAACTCTTCACATAATTTCTCTGTATTGGAAGAATTGAGAAAAGCTGAAAATACCCAATCTTGGTTTAGCTATATTAATAGAATACAGTAATTAACAGTCTTTTTTTGTTAACCCTTCAAAGGGACTTTATATAATTTAAAGTTTTCCTTTAAAACATTTTGTTTGACTGAAGAACAAGATTAAATAGAGAGGGCACAGTGATGGTGTATGATTCAAATTCTACTAGCAGGGTCCAGAACAGTCAAACATTGAGCTTTATTGGCACTAAGTCAAGACCTATTGAGAATCCAGAAAGAGTGAAATGAAATCTGGAGGGGCTGTATTATGCTTTAGAGTTTTCTATTTAGATAACTAGCTCCAGATATTGGGTATTGCAATTTACTCTGAAAATAATATAGTGTTCACTGTATTGTTGCCAAACACGCTAGCAAATATTAAAGGAATCCTCAGGGCTTGAAATGCGTGCAGTCAGCTTCAAACAGAATTTACAATTTCAATTTCGCTCTAATGATCTTTGCAGCAAAGCCTTTGTAAAATAGCAAAGCCCCCAATCAGTGATTGAACTCCTTAAATTCGAGACAAGCCTGACACTTAATCCAAAGTACATGTGAGCCATAGTTTTGCTGGCCATACACTAGGCAAACATTAGATAGATCAGACGTTCGTCTAGAGACAATTGTCTAATTTAGCTAAATGTCTAAAGACCGCATTTTACAAGCAGCGGTTATTACCTTTAGATTTTCCGTCTGGGCAATTCAAGAACGGGCTAGGCAGTTCTTAGATTAGATGTTCATCTTACTGTCTAATATCTGGGCACATTTAGACTGCATTTAACAATGCACTGCATCTCATATTAGGTGCCACTCCTACAGCCCCACCGATAGCACTGATTTGCAAATTTACTGACTCTGCCATGGCTTTGAGCATGGATATTATAGAAAAAGGCCATGTTAGCATGAGGTCACTAAAGAGATGAAAAAAAACCTTTCCATATCAAAAAAAAAAAGAAAAACCTGCATCTTCTACCAAAGTCTAATGTCAACTTAGTCCAATACCACTCAGCTATTTGAGTTACCTTGTGCTGTAGCTATTAATCTTTAGCCATAGTAGGAAAGGACAACGTGTCAACTGAAATTATTTATATTAGTGATCTCATTGAAAAGAAGAGTGAGATGCATACCGATGGCTCCTATTGCAACTCCTAGGTTCTCCCTTGGGTTGATGTTCTTGTCATATGGTCGGTTTCCATACATATGAGCAGCACTATTCACCAACCATGTTGCGTTAAGTACTACTGTATAGCGCAAGAGGCATGGAACATAAAAGGCAACTAATAATGACTCGCCCCAAAAGTACCATGGAACGACTGTGGGTATGATGAAGCACATCAGCAGTATAGAAAGTTTATAATTTCTGAAAGAGACAAGAAAACTGTATTAGTTCCAAGTGATTCCATAAGGAAATGTATCTGTAGTTCAAGAAATATGTTTTATTAGATAATTTCTGTTTTGAAAGTGTTTGTTGTTGAATAAAGCAGTAAAAAGGCAACAACTAACCCCTATATATGGTTAAATAATTATAACCACTTGTAACCATTTATGATTCTTCAATGGATTTTTATTCACCTTAATCGTTACACTGGTTTTACAGTCTTTTTCGGGATTAAAATACTGTTTTTCTAAGTTATGTCCCACGGACATATGGCATATTAAATATGTTGTTTACTATAACTAAATAATGGTATGCACACACGTTAGACCTACAGTAATCATATTTAACAGACCTTATTCTAAAAATTCTTTGGCATTTCATCAATACATTTTTGCAAAGATAAACATACATGATATGATGCTTTTCATTAGTCTCTCCCCTATTCCTTACTATAATGGTCATATTCAGAGCCAGATCTAACAATTTACAGTACTGAATATTCTTTTTGCAGTGTTGCAAAGAGCAAGTCCCAGAGAGCAAGTCCCTGGAATCTTCATCGTAATCCCTCCTGAAAGTGCAGTAAAGCCTCCTACACACTTTAGATGCAGTCTGTCAAATTGTCCGACAAACATTTAAAGACTACTTATTCGATGTGGTGGCTCCTGACAGTGTAGTTAGCAATCTGTAAAGCCAGAGCAATGAACGACACTGATGTGACCCAACCCTTAGATAAGATTGTCAGCCAAAGCGGTCAGACAACCTCAGGTATATTTTCTGCTCCTTTCAAACATGCATGTGTCAAGCCCCTTCTTAAAAAACAGCTCTCTGCAAGGTTACTAATGAACTACATACTGCCATATCCAAGGGCCAGTTCTGTCCTCATTCTCCTTTTTTTTTTGCTACTGTGGACCATTCTATTCTTATGCAAATTCTGCATTCTCTGGGCATCAGAAATCTAGCTGCTTCATGGTTGTCTTATCTTTCTAAAAGATCTTTCCCTGTCTACTTTGCTAAGACATACTCTCCTGTTCTGCTTGTGTGGGGCTCTGTTTTGGAACCATTAATGTTCTCCCTCTCTTTGGCAGATATAAACATTTTATTTGGCTTTAGGTATCACCTATACAATGATGATACCCAAATCTACGTGTTCAATTTCAAATCTCTAAATGTCTGGTCTCTCTTTCCTCCTGGATAGCAAACCCCCACCTTAAACTTAATCTAAACCTGAACCTAGCTCACACTTATCTATTTCTATTGTTAATGTGTTGAAACTGCTCGCTCCTTCGCAATATTGACAAGATTCGCCCTTTACTCACTCAATCCACTACTAAAATGCTCTTGCATGCCCTTGTACTGTCCCGTCTTGAATACTGGAATATTTTTCAGTAGTTTGGATTATTTCACTATCGTCCAAGAGAAAACCTTGATACTGCAGTGTATGGGATGGCTTCCCATCAAGTAAAGAATAATATTCAATATCCTTCTTTTGACCTTTCAGTTTCTTCACTTTGCTGTACCCTATCTATCTTCTCTCTTGGCCCCATATGTTCCTGGCCATGCCCCTTGTTCTTCAGAAGGAAATCTTCTTCACAAACCTCCAACAAACACTGTTTCCTCCCGCATTAATCCATTCTCTCTTGCTGCTCTCTACCTTTTTAACTCTCTACCTTTCTGAGCACCAGCACAATTAATGATTGTTAGCCATCTCAAGCAATTTGTACTAATCCCCCCACTTGTATCTGTATGTTGCCCCACCCACTTATATCGTAAGCTCTTCAGGAAAGAGATCTCCTTTCTAATGTGTCCAGGTGTGTCACACTTACATCAATTTATCTATAATTTATAGATATGTATTCTTAAAGGGCATGTCCACCCCCAAAACTATAATCCCCCCCCAGACAGGGCCCCATCACCCCGGGTTAATAAAATCCTTACCTCATATCCCAGCTCCATATGGTTCTCCTGTAGTCCCCCCCCCAATTCCCAAAAACTGCCCACCAGGAGGATAGCAGAGTCCATATAGGACTCTGCAGCCCTTCTCCCCCTCCCTCCCCCTTCCTCTCCCTCCTGATTAGGATTCCCTCCCCCTATATATATAATATTCCCTTTGTCCCCCCAGCCCCAACCGCTATATTTTTATTATTAGAAAGTGCCCCAAAGATTACTTACCTTCCCTCTTTCCTCCGCCGCACTGAACTCCCGGCAGCCGCGTCTGTGATTGGCTGCCGCTCAGCCAATCACAGACACGACTGCCGGTCCCGCCCCTCTGCTTGCATTTTCTCGCAAGCAGAGGGCCTGGCAGTGCGGCAGAGGAAAGAGGGAAGGTAAGTAAAGTTTGGGGCACTTTCTAATAATAAAAATATAGCGGTTGGGGCTGGGGGGACAGGGGGAATGTTATATCAAAAATTTTCAAGGGTGGACCTGCCCTTTAACCTATGTATGAAACTTTATTTCATTTTTATTTATCTGTATAATTGTTTGCACTTATCCCCTTGTTTGTATACTATTTTATCATGTACAGTGCTGCGTACCCAAGTGGTGCTTTATAAACAAAATTATACATACATACAAATATACATTGCTTTAGGTACCTTGTATTAAATGGCTGCTTCATGCATTTCCACACAAAGGTGATGTGCTTGACATAAGCACAGCACACAGTAGTAAATATTTTTATTTATGTCAACCTTAGGAAACTATTGCACGTGTAAATTTAAATGGTTACTACAGTGTGAATGTCCCTTTAATGGTAGAATTCTAACTAAACATCACATGCTAACTAATCCATCTCAGCCTATAAATGAAAGCATTATTCTTTTAATCAAATCATGGCCCTCCGTTCTATCATTCATTTGAGAAACACAGCATCTTTGTTTGGGACAGAAACATAATATGAGTAGCAATAACTGCAATAAAAATAACATTAGTAATTAAAAAAAGAGAGAACACATTATACTACAATGTTAATTACATCAATACATGCATAATTTTATCTTTATTGCTAGAATGTTCTGGTTTTCCCAAAACAATATTAATAGTATATTGGGGACAGCATTAATTTCAGATCATATTACTTGTATTGTCAAAGATAAAATAAGTAAAAAATTTAATAAACATAAACTGTCTCCAAATAAGTTGGGTGTAAGTAAAAGGCTGTTCTCTTATCCATAGAACAAGCCTAATTTACTTTTCTATGGGCAGTCATATATTATGGAGCTAAATAAGGTTAATGTTTTCTTCTTCCAGTAGGTTGAGTGACATCCTCAGTACTCTCTGTACCACTCCTCCGTTTGCAGTGTGAGCCTGCCCATTGCAGATTTACTGTTGGGAAAGACCAGAAATGCTTCTAGATTGATAGCACACTGCATGTCATCAGCATCTGCCAACTTTCTGTGAATCTCTGTACAGAGAAAAATAAACCTTCAAATCATACATTTCCAACTGTGGGGTGGACTGATGACAAAGCAATGACCCATCAATAAAATGCTATGAAGACAAGTTGACTTGTCATTAGTTGACTGGTGGGTGTGTGGCTCCCGATCTACAGGCGGCTTACCTTGGTGTATAGTGGGGCAGCTATACTTATTCGGATGGACTGTTGGTTGTTGGTTTCATGCTTCTAGGACTTGTGGGTGAGATTTTCTCTACCTTTCATTAATTTTTTACCAGAGATGATTACTTGCTTCATTACCCAATATGACTTTGCTATAGATACTGAATTTAGCCCGATCTGTAGTCATCAATTATGGCTATATGCATACATTATACATTATACATTATGCATGTATTTTGATGTAGGCTTAAGATATCCACTGCATAGTGATTTTTTTAGGTTTTATTTCAGTGTCCAACATTGGGTCTTCCTTATTTACCTAAGCCTTGTTGCCTCCTAGTTATATATATTTTTGCCATTGACGCAGTTTGAGTGCCTTGAGGGCTTTGTGCCCCAAGTTTAACCTGGCTCTATTTCTGTAATTTCTTTTCTCTTTCTTTTTACTATTTCTTTTTTTCCCCTGCCTATCATTAGTACTTAAATGCTATGAAGACGCAGTAAAAAATTACATTTTCAGCACCAATTGCACTTAGAGAAGTGAGTCAGAACTTGTTCTGAAGGTAAAACTTATGAGTTAGGTTATCTTGCTTGAAGACCATATTTCTCCTGTTAGAAAAAGCCTGAATCATTTCAAAAAATGTTTCCTAGGACCACAGACTCTCTTTTCTTTAAGTCAGGAGGACACATGCAGAACCACTACATTTGAGTCCTCAGCTCCCCAATACTGATGGAATATACTTGGTGTGATTAAACTTTAAAAATTAAAGGCAAACAACCTTGGTGCTTCAGCATCTTTAGTGGCGCTTAACAATTACATTGATATATTCATAGATGGCCCTGTCCCAAAGAGCTTACAATCTAAGCACATTATTTCACACATACAACCTACCGATATGTCTTTTTTATGATTGTGGAGGAAACCGAAGTGCCTGGAGGAAACCCAAGCAAGCACAGGGAGAACATACAAAATCCTTGCAGATATATTTCTAAGGTAGAATTCAAACCCAGGACTTCAGCGCTATAAGGCATCAGTGCTAACCACTGAGCCAATGTTGAAATTAATAAACCAGAAACTGTCCCTGCTTTCAAAGCTTTCCAGACAAGATACACCGACCACATTCTAGGGTTTCATGCAGACTCTTGCTATTGGGCTTACGGGATAATACCGGTACTCTATCAATGGGGAGGAACCAGAGGCGTGACGGGGCTAGACATGGACTTTATCTTAGTCCATGACATATATTTTTTACTTTTTCTACTTCTACATTCTACCTCTTCATTTTCCATACCCTAATCTATTTTGTGGCTTCCCCTTAAATAATTGTGTATATTTTTTAAGGGAAATGACGGTTTTAACCTTAAAACTCCTTTACTGATTTGCACACCTAACATTCCTTCTCTGAATACTCCATATGATTGTTGACACATCCTTCACTTCTCACATCTCCTCCACAAATCCCCAACCCAACTTTCCTTTGCCTTTAAGTCTTTCTGTTGTTGCCAGTACAACTCACAACCCATGTAGTTTTCAAATAGCATTGTGAGTATGTGCACCTATTGGCTACAATTCACTGTCTCTATGCACTTACAGGGTTATTCAATAAAAGTTCTTATTGTTAGAGATGGTGCTAATTATACCTCCAACCAATCAGATATTACCTTTTAAATGTAAATAATATCTGATTGGTTGGGGCAAAATTAGCACCATTTTTAATGATAAGAACTTTTATTAAATGTCCCTGTATTTTTTATACAGATGCCTTCACACAAATATGGAAGCCCCTGATAAGACTTTGAAAGCTGCTTGTTACCCTGCAGTATATTATACAGACAGCATACCAAGAACACTACAAAATATGGTACTCAGCTGATCTTACTGCTTTTTTTTTATACACACAGCTTATTAAGGACACAGGTTCAAATCCCCAGACTTACTGATTTTTTTTCTCCCAGCGCTTGATAGGAAATAACAAGGTAAAGATAAATTTAGTTTTTTGTATGAAATGCAATGAAGTGTTTGAGGAAACAGAGATTGTTTTTTACCCTGTTAAATCTCAAGACTGATAAATACCTTTTATGTGTGTCTTTTGTGCTGTTATATGATTGGCTTGCTGCTTTTAGGGGCAAGGATGCAGCTTCCTGTGAAGTGTAAAGCATACACTTAAGGTGCCCATACATCTATAAGATTTTACTTACCCGACCGAGCGGTCACGCGATGTTCCTTCGATCCTGCCGGAACCGCTTCTCCCGATCTTACATTCGACCGTCATGCGATCACAAAATGAATGGGATTTTGCGATCGCATGTCGGTCGAATGTAAAATCGGGAGAAGCGGTTCCGGCACCATCGATGAACATCGCGTGAGTGCTCGGTCGGGTATGTAAAATCTTATAGATGTATGGGCACCTTTAGCTGGGAATAACCCAGCTAAGGAGGATTATGGGTGCTAACCCTAAGTACCCCCAAGTTAATTTTATAAATTATAACACTGTACAAACAAAATAATAAAGCAAACTGCTATGGCATGTACTGCTGGTGCTCACGATAATAGTTTACAAACACTAAAGTAACTAAACTGGACACCCACAGATGGGTCCCAGGTACCATCTGAATACTGCATCTACAAAGGTTGCAGGCACTCACTCAGTATATATAGGGTCATTAGGACTTATCATTTACCAGTGCATTGGGGTAGTGAAGGAAAGTAAGCATCAACATTATAAACATTTATTGGGCTACATTCAAATAAAATTATTAGCCTTGACCAAAAATATTTGTGCATTTTTGGCCAGGATTGGATAGAGTTGGATAGAGAAACTGTTTGTTTGACTACAAGGGTAGCTGGAATAAGCAGGTTTACCTATGGTAGTTAAAAAAAAACAAAAAAAAACCTTTAATGGGAATGCCACTATTGGCTTCCCAGTGCAATTGCACCTCGGATGTAATATGTGGATATTGGCTCCTGGTGCATTGTAATCCACCGAAAACCGTTGCGGGACTTTTAAAGGGCATGTCCACCCTTTAAATTTTTTTTTAGATATGTGGCAGGGCTTGCTCCCCCAGCCCCAACTGCATTAATCTTATGTGCAGAAACTCCCCCGATAGTTACTTACCTTCCCTCTATCCTCCGCTGCACTGCCTGGCCCTTTGCTTGCATCGAACTGCAAGCAGGGGGCGGGACCGGCAGCCGCGTCTGTGATTGGCTGAGAGGTAGCCAATCACTGACGCGGCTCCTGGCAGTTCAGAATGCAGGAGGAGAGAGGGAAGGTAAGTAGAGATTGGAGGAGTTTCTGCAAAACTTCTGCATAAAATTAATGTGGTTGGGGCTGGGGGAGCAAGCCCTACCACATATCAAAAGAGTTTAATGGTAGGGGGAGGGAGACCAAAACGGGAGGGAGAGGGAGGGCTGCTCAGAGCATGCCACAAACCTCTGAGGCGAAGCCTCAAGAGGCGGAAACAATTTCCCCCTCTGCTAGGCTCCTTGTGGCCAGTTTTCTGGAATATGGAGGGGCATTGCAGGGCAACCATTTGGATCTGAGATGTAAGGTAAGGATTTTTCTACACTACACAGTGGGGCCAGTAGAGGGTTAAATTATAATTTTGGGGGTGGACATGCCCTTTAAGGTCAGCCATTAGATATAACATTGGTTAGTGTGATTAACACGTTTTTTTGGAGTTGCTACTGGTGGTTCATAGCCCTGTTAGAGTTTAATAAATGGAGTATTACAAAAAAAAAAGAATTTTAATAAAATCAATAAAAGCTGATGATTATGCGATATACAATCCCTTTTACTATAGCCTATGAAAATGCAGGAGCTGTAGGACTCACCTTCTCTGGAACATAACCACGTTATCCGCTTTGAGATCACTCAGATCCAGCTTCTTCCCCTTTTCTATGACGTCTGGGTGCTTACGCATGAGAAGCCAACCAATGTGTGAAAAGAAAAATCCTCTCATGGCATTATGTGGATCAGCATCTGTTTCAGAGTATTTGTGATGGGCACGGTGATCTCTAGCCCATTCATAAATGTCATTCTACAAAGAGAAGATTTTAGCAATAAGTGTTTAAGAATTTTGGATTTCCCCTGAATCCACAGGTTTATCTTACCTACAATAGCTGAAATCACTAGAGAAGGCCATAGGCTTCCTTTTATACTACAGGGTCAGATTTAAGCATTGCATTAAAACATCATTTGGTTTTATAATAAGAGGTGCAAAATCTGCCTGATGTGCAGCAACTAATCAGATGATAGCTTTACTAGTCTACTACAGTTAGAATACATTTAATAATGTCTTATTGCTTGTTGCAGTTTAACAGCACAGTCAAAATGTTGCATGTTCAACAAGTAAGATTTTTACTGCCAAAACTGCAACTATGGCCACCTCCTTGTTGCTGCATCTGACCAGCACCAAACAGATGTCACTAAATATGCTTATAGAACATTGCTGCAGAAAGTCTTGACAGAGCAGAGGAAATGCTAAGGGCAGAATTTACAGAATTTAATATAGCAGTATCGTCTCTGGGTAATTTGTGAACTGGCGATACCTCTGTTGCACAACTCTAACCACAGCTATTAGCTGGCATTAGAATTCGCACAAAAAATGAGTTGTGCAAGCTGTGCGGGCGTCTTTTGTGATACCCGCGCAGCTGGCTCAATGAAGGACTAATTATCGGTTAATGCGGCTTTAACCACAAAATATAGCGTAACAACATCCATTGCTTCATATAGAGCAAGAAAAAGTGGAATTAATATGTGATTGTGATTTTCAGCAATGTTATTGTGTGATTGGGAATCATCCCTACAAGCATAACCTGTTCATTATAGCTGCTCATCCCCTTTCTGGCCTCTGCTGTGTGCAGAAAGCTTCTCCAGCTTTTCTCAGCCAGTTACACCAAACAGGGAGACAATGAGTGATGTAATCAGTAACGCAAAACCACTATATATAACTCCATATGTTCAGGGCCTGTTTCATACAGCATGTTTATTCTCAAGTTTTGCATTAAAATTGTTCTTAAAACTGTCAGTACAAAGCATATTATGCACAAAAAGTTCTATGGTTTGTATGGATATAGGATGTCTCCTCTGGCAGGGTAAAATTGTGTATATTTTCACAGGTTCCAATTTAACAGTATAATTATTAAAGGGAATAATTCTCAGTTATGGAGCTAATTTGCATTGTTCATTGAAAAGATATTGCAACATACGATTATTTTCAAAGCCAAGTAAAATCCACAAGGACATTGCAATGAGGAAACTAGTGACTGCACTGTGCAAGTTCTTACTGGTTAGTGTGAGCAGCCACAAGAACAAAACCTTCCATCACAATTACATTCATATCTTCTTTCAAAACAATTCCCCCCTCCTATAACTGTATAGTGGCACTGAATACCAGTGGTGGCACCCCTCCTAAACCGTTGTGGCAAATTCATTGTCAATGCGCCTTGAAAGGGAGTTGTTTGCTATTCCTGGCAGTGCTTTATGTCTCTAGGGCATTGGTTCTCTGGTTGCTATGCATCCCATATAATTAACCAGCAATGAATATATTACAAGAACAGGAAACTTTTATGTTATTGTTAGTAGAACATTATTTGACACCTGCTACATCTTTTAGACTGTCTGAAGACTAAAGTTTATAATCATTTAAATAAATAATGGTGTATTAATCTTTTGTAACAATAATATAACCATCAGCTGTATTTAATAGATAAAATAATGTACTTCTTTAGTTTAATATAATTGGGACTTTCCAGGGTACATAATTGCTATCAATTCTCTCAAAAGTCATTCTGAATTGAGAAAGCCAGTCGGATGACTAGCGAAACCTCTTTCAAGACGTAAATTTAGTCCAGTTGATCTAACTGAATACAACAGATATTTATTATAAGGATTTCACAAAATGTTCATGGCTAAACACAGAAAACAGAAAGTCTGTTCTGTAGCTTATTCGTGCTTCATTCCAGAAGAGAAAGAACTTCTCTCCAGCCATATGCTTTATATAAAACTATTATTTTTATAAAAATGCATTCACAACTAGAAAGGTTAAGTATAATCTTTAAATTTGTCTTGAAAAGCTGCATTTTGGAAGGAAATGTGTGTGTTTCTGATGCAGAATTTAAAACTCAATAATGGCAATGATGCTGACATTGTTTTTTTGACTATAGTTACAGTTACCCTTTAAGTATGGCTGCCATGGAAATGGAAGGATAGGTCAGTAAGTGTGTGTACCTGTGTCAGGTGATTGATCAAAATTAGTTTTTTGACTAAAGTTACCCTTTAAATATAACAGCCATGTGAATGAACGGGTCCGGTAGTAGTTCTGGGTAGTTCTGTTGGTGTGTTTACCAGTGTCAGGGTGGGAGGTAAAAAACAAACTTTTGACTATAGTTATCCTTTCTATATGGCTTGGGAATTGAGGGGTGGGTTATTTGGTGTGTGTAGCTGTGTCAGATTGGGGGGTTAAAAATTTACTTTTTTAATGATTGGTCAAAATTAGTTTTTTTTCTCTAGTTACCCTTTAAATATAACAGCCACCTGAATAGCAACCTCAAATTTTCCACATTTGTGGATTTTTCCCATTATAGTCAATGGGATTTTTTTTTGTCTCGAAATTTGCCGATAACTCGATAAGGCTTTGGCAGATTTCTTAGCTAGAAGATAGCACAATTTTTGTCCCACACATCTGTACAATTTTGTGTCTCTAACTTAAAAACTGTGGGAAAGATATAGTCCAAAAAATAGTAAGAATATAAAACAGAAGAAGAAAAAATTGAAAGAACAGTAATTGGGCTCTTCAAGACAAATTTATAAATGAAATAAATAATGTATTGGGGTAAGCTTTCATGGGAAAGGGTAATTTTTTTGAGGTGAAGAGTTTACACTTGCTCCCATGAAAAGTCTATATCCTTGTTTTCAATTCAGGGACCAATCTGTTTAGTGCAGGGTTTATTCTGTGTAATTTGTCTGGTTCACTTATGTCTTGTGAAGCTGCCTCAACCTCTCATGAATACTAAGTTGCAGTCTTTACCCTTCCACATGTGGCGCATATCTCTTTACCACTTACATACATTTTTCCACTTGAAGTTAAACAAAACCATATGGGAAATATAAAAATATAATTTTCGCACACATCACCAAGGCATTTTGGGTTTTAAGCCTAAAAATAGGTTCTTTTACTAGGCATAGGCACCATTTAAACTTTTTTTTTTCTTCTTCTTTTTAAAGACAGGGATCCTTTTCAGCCATCAATGAATGTTTTTAATGATTTTTGAATTCAGCTAATTGCTAGTTTTTTTAATATAAATATATATATATAGGAGAAGATATTTCGCACAGCACTCCAATGTCACAACAGTTATAGAGAAAATAATAATTATGGAGTGCGGTGGGAAATATCTTCTTATGAAATCGGGACACGAAGCTCGTGTCCCTCTGAAGACCTGCACCCACTTACTTTGCTATACCGAGGAGGGAGTGCGGCATCTACATTACTTATTAGGCTATTTTACATATATATTTGCTGAAAAATCCACTGGGGCTGTTAAACTCATTTTCATATTTACACTCCAGGGAAATTGTCTGGCCATGCAGTCTTTTAAGGGCTGTGCCGAGATGTTTGCGGTTCAGTGTTATTTTCCAACAGGCAGTCTAGCAATCGGTTTATTGAAAAAAGGCTCACGAATGACCATTATATACCAGGCCTTAAAGGGCATGTCCACCCCCAAAACTATAATCCCCCCAACTACTGGCCCCACCATGTAGTGTAGTTTAATCCTTACCTCACATCCCAGCTCCATAGGGTTCTCCTGTAGTCCCCCCCCAAAGTCCCAAAAAATGACTACCAGGAGGCTAGCAGAGTCCATATAGGACACTGCCTGCAAGCTGGCCTCAGGTAGATTTTTGCCATGCGTACTGCAGCCCTTCTCCCCCCTCCCTCCCCCTCCCTCTCCCTCCCTCTCCCTCCCGTCCTACTATCCCTCCCCCTAGCATAAAACCCCTTCAGTAATGAATTCCCCCATGTCTCCCAGCCCCAACCGCATATTTTTTTTTTTTAGAAAGCTCCCCAAACTCTTACTTACCTCTCCTCTTTCCTCCGGCGAAGTGAGCTGCCGGCAGCCGCGTCTGTGATTGGCTGCCGCTTAGCCAATCACAGACGCGGCTGCCGGTCCCGCCCCTCTGCTTGCATTTCCTTGCAAGCAGAGGGCCGGGAGCGCGGCGGAGGATCGAGGGGAGGTAAGTAGAGTTTGGGGGGCTTTCTAAAAAAAAAAATGTAGCGGTTGGGGCTGGGAGCCCAGGGGGAATCTTATATAAAAAAATGTTTTTTTGGGTGGACATAGCCTTTAAAGATTTTCTTTTGAAGTTTTACATATAAGATATTCTCTTGCAAACCAGTCAAACATTAGGAAATATACATAGTAGGTGAAGACCCAAATAATTCCTACCTGAAAAGCCATGGAATTCACAACTGCCAAGAATATCCGAAGGGGCAGCTTAGCCTTATATGATCGATGACTCCAGAGACGATGTGCACCAGCTGTAACTCCCAGAGCGCTTGCCATGAAACAGGCCATTGCTGTAAAAAGAAAATATATTTTATATTATAATCTATTATAGCAGATTAACTGCAGTGATTTTGTTTACATTTCACTTTGGTGTAAGAAGGTTTTGACATTACGCTGTATAAAAAGTTAAACTGACTGAGCATGGGATTTTCCTCAAACCCATAGACCACTGCATTACCAAGAAAATCATCAGGATGGATTTTTTTTTTTTTTTTTATTTCTGATTGGACAACCCTACTGTATAATAATATAGTAACCCCTTTTGCTCAAGAGGGCATGCATTAATGAAATGATCTCCAAAACAAAAGGAAGTATAAAGCCACTTCCAAAGTACTCCATACACAGCAAAATCCCATTCAGGTCAACAAAGCAAAACAAATATAAGCTTTTTACTGGGTTACTAGATAACATCTGATCATTTGCTGTAGATTAATAGCAAAAGCAAACATTTGCACCTTTTATTGCACCATTCCCCAAGTGTTTATTTTAATGCACAATAAAAAGCTGCCCCTCCATTTGCTTAATTGTGTGTTAAATTATGCCTACAATGCTGATCGGAGGCTAATAATATTGCTATAAAAATGGGCTGATTCTGTAGATTCCCGGCTTTGTTGCTGGACAATGCACACAATGTGATGATTTTATTATTGGGATATCGTCTGCTTACTCTGACTCAACTGAACTGACTCGTCTTTTCTGATCAACTGAAGGTAAGAAGCTGCAAATTAAGTTTGCAGTGAAAAGACCTTCTGATTTCAAACACAAGACAACATGGGGTGTAAAACAATGCAAATGTTATTTTCAGTCATGTCAATAAAACAGAATTTGTAAATGCTGATTTTTAATCAATTGTTCCATTCCATTAGGCAGATACCGAATGTTGGCCTATAGTGTCTCTATAAATTGCAGGGCCAGATTAGGCACAAGCTTAGGGGTGCCTGTGGTTGCAGAAGTGACTGTCAATATCTCCCTTTTTGATCCCCCACCATTGTCACTTTCATTTGCAGCACATCAGTTTTTTTAAAAGTATATGGCCCCCTTCCTTTTCAGTTAATATTTTAAACAGTTTGTGTTTTTTGCAGTTTGTTTTTTCTCCAAAATTAAAAACGGGCATGGTTTAGGGGATGGCCTGTTTTTAGGGGTGGGGTTAAGGCTTCTGAGATGTCAATTCGGTCCTCAAAAATGAATACACATATTTTTAAGACTGTGTTATTTGTTTAGACGTATATTACTTTGAAAAGTGATACTGTAGTGTTCAACAATCGAGATTGTTCATTTCTGCTTGTCCTGGCATTTAGCACAGCATTATAATTAGTTCAGAAAGGGCTTGAATAATTGAATTAGCAGGATCATGTGCTGAACAACAGAAATCTCTAGATAATACAGTGCTGAAAAAAGTCAAGTCATTATCATCTGTGACTTTTTAACCTTCTGTCTATTGATAACCTGTAGCATGTTTTAGTGACTATCAGTAAATGCTTTGCCAATTAATGCTTTGATATATATGTATACATAACGTATATCTCTGCCGATAAAAATAACTTAGCTTTTTTCCCCATTAATTGAAGAACAGGAGGTAAATGAGCTTTGTCTTACCTTCCGTTACTCAATTATTTAGACAGAAGCAGACAGGGAAGACACAAAGCCTGTGCCTTGTAGATGCATGTGCATAAAGGCATGTCGGGACCTGTCAGAAGAAGCAGTGCTGGTGTGCAATCGTGGGTAAGTTCTGTGTTTCCTTGCCAGCTCCTGTCTAAATAATTGAACATCTCCTTTACCACCCGTTCTTCAATTAAAGGGAAAAAAGTCATTTTTATCGGTGGAAATACCCTTTAAATTTAATCTAATTTGTCCTCTTCTCCCTCTTCCATAATTATTCCTCTTCAGCTGTTACAAGGGAATAGAAATATCTGGGACGGTTGGTTGTGGGGTAGACAAAGTGGGGGTTGACCTAGACAGTAGGGTTTGTTGGGTTTGTTACACAATTGGCATTTTATTTGACGTTATGACAACACAACATTTTTCAGATATGGGAAAAGAAAACAGAGAAAAGCAAGGTGGAAATATGGGAAGCAGAAAGGAAAAGGGAAAACAGGATGGAAAAATCGTAAGCGGAATGGAAAAATTGTAAAGAATAATGGGAAGCAGGATACAAACAGAGTAGTAAAAAGGAAAGCAGAACAAAAAACAGAGTGGAGAAACAAAAAGAAAAATGGAAAAGGGGCAAAACAACTCTTGGACCACTTACATACAGTCTTAACCAGTCGGTACAGTGCTATTGGTTATTCATATTAGTCCAGCACAGAATAGATCACTGATTGTTAGCTCTTGTACATGTTGTATAATGTAGACCAGGAATACAGTAGAATAGCTTATACATATTACACCAGTTCAAATCAGTATGTTGATTGTTAGCTCTTGGGTGTTATATACCAATAATACTGTGCTAGATCATGTCTAGACCATCTTTCCAGTCTACCAACTCTACTAGACACTGGAAGATGAGTGACAGCTGAAGCTTAGGTTCTATCCTTCCCACACTCATCAGTGAGAGGTGTCATGCTTGCATGAGTGTATATGTGGTGATGTATTAAATTGCAGAATGTAGAGATAACTAATTGGTATGGCAAATGTCAATTGAAGTTGTGTATAGAAGTGTAAAGGTTCGTACACACGTGCGATCGCGGGTGCCGACCCGCAACGCATGATGTGTACAAACGCCCGTTTCAGCCGATAATCGTCCCATGTTTGGGCACTTTATCGGCTAAAGCGGCTGTTTGGGGATTGTTGCCCGATCCGCTGGGCAGATCTGGGAACGAGCGGCCGTGTCGGGCAATAAAGTGTCCACGTACACATTGTGCGTCGAAGGTTGGCACCCACGATCACACGTATGTACAAACCTTTAAAGAAGGCAGTCTGGTGTTGACTATTGTTATTATGATCACCATAAATTAATCTGATATTTATATGGCTTAACAGTAACCAGGTACCAATTTAGTAGCATTTGTGGATTGTATTATTTTTACAGGATGATGTAATCAAGCACAATATAGCTCTACTATTAACAAACCCATGTTGTTAATAGTAGAACACTTACAGGGAAAGTGTTTGCTTAGCAAAGAAAATCAGGGGCTCACTTAATGCAGAGGTGCAGAATTTGCATTAAGGTGCATCAACTAGTCGTGCAACAGACCAGCAAACATTTAATTGGTTACTGAAAATTAATAGAACAAGCACATTTTTGCACCTTTTATTACAAAAACCATAAAATATAAGGGCAGAAATTGCAATTGTCTTCTCTAGTCTGCCATCCAACTACAAACCCCAAATAAGTGATGACTTTATATTGCCTGTCATGGTAAAACTAATCTATAAAAAGAATGTTGTACTGTTGGGGAAACTGGAATTCATTTAGTAATGCCCCAGCCTTTAAATCTCCTGTCCTGAGTCCCCATTCCCATTAAAAGGATTAAGAAGCATCCCTGTTGCAGCCTGGGCTACATAACCCTCTCTGCTGTTTTTCCTCTTGTGAATAGCACTGCCCATAAACACACCAGTTACCAGCCGGATAAAGTGTTTGGATATTTTACTTTGTATCTACATCTCCTCTTTCCAGGTTCAGACTCTGTAAGCCAGTTCCTGCATGTATCATACATAATATGAATACTAATCTTACCAAATAAGAGAACAGCTCTTATGTTTAACCAATTAAGATCTTTTCCATTTGCACATGCCCTGAACCTCATCCCCCAATGTCACGGCAAGGATACCCAATGTCATATTCAACATAATTAAAAATGGATAAGAAAAGTTCAGTGAGAGGACAGTAAATATAAAAAATATGAAATCTTACACCATGCCAATGTGATGAACATAGAGGATGGAATAAGGAACAGTCCATATAATGCTCCAGCATGCAACAGAGACATTAGGATTACATTTCTCCAGACTATTTTAATGGTTGGTTTTGGACCCTTTTTTTCACAGTAGGTAGGATCAAATATGTCATCTGTCATAACTCTGTCAGCTCCAATATCATCATGTAGTACAGTAGGGCTTTCTGTGCATGTTGCAACTGTTTGACTTCCCCAAATCGCCATTTTAGAATGCCTGAAAATAGAAAAAAAGAGGTATGTGTGAATGGTGGTGTCTGAATGTAACTTTCAAATCCAGCTTCATTATGTGGAATAAACAAAAACAATTATCCACTTAATACCCACATAAGAACAGAATACTAATAACCTTGACTTATAACTTTAAAATTGCCGCTTAAAACAATGTATCACTTGCATAGCTAGATATGTTTTACATGAATACACACACATACTCACTGAGCCCAAGCATGCTCAGTGTACTTCACACAGAGTGACCTACTCCCCTTCCCAACTGAAACTTCCCCCCCAACCACCTCTTGGATTAGTCTTTGCATAGAATAGAAAACTCAGCCAAGATGATTAAATTGCACGCAAAAAGAAAGGATACAGGAAACCAGATCGGTACCAGCGTGTTAGTCTATGGCTGATAAGAATACCTGTCTTTTAAAAGAAAAAATATTTGAATGTTGCTGTTAAATGCCTAGAAACGGCCCTGGCTGCAGGGCTTACTGTAATGAAAGATTTGAATTAGCGTGGAGCATCTTTGTGCGAGTAGAACACATAGCAAATATTTATGGCCCTTTATACATTCTTTAACCAACAAAAGGTTTATTACACCATATCACTAACTAGCTAACAAGCAATATACTGCACCACACAAAGCAAATGCAATTTTGCAAACTGCTGACTAAGGGAGGGTCAGAGATGTGTCTGCATTGCTGTCATGTCAGCTAGGATTATGAGGTAGGCTGCACTGAACTATTGTGGCTCCAGTTACTTTGTTTGGCTCATCTACAACCTTGGCTTCATACCAAAAAGGAAGATTGGTAGCTGATTGTTTCCCCAGTAACAAAGGATTGTTTATGGGGGGAATGCTGCCAACAGTATTCACAAGCATGTGTCTCGGCTGACCCTTAGTTTGGCTAATGCTTTGAAGCTGCCATACACTGAATAGCAGCTTTTGAAATCTTGAGTGCAGTCATAGTTTGGTCACATATCCAAATTTGACAAGGTGACAAATACATTATCTGGGTAATTCAATATCGCCGAGGGGAACGTTTTACCTTGCTGTAATCCTGCGATGAAATGCACGATTATGTCCGACACTGCAGCGTAGGATCTCAGCAAGACGCTCCTCTTTACATTACCTTTATGGGCCCATCCCTTCCTTCGAAGTAGCGAAAACTTAACTAAAGTGGTATTGGATCCGGAGCGCTGTGCTCTTTCCAATCTACAATGGCTTATTTATTGTTAACACTCTGATACATTAACGGCTTGAGTCTATAGACTAGTTTTTTTCCCTTTGCCATTACATTCTTAGGTAACCAAAATAATTGTCATTGGGAAAGTCGAAAAAGGTGATAGTTCTTGTTAATATTTTTACAAATACAAAACCATTTTCAGAAGTAATTATGATTTTTAAGGTAAAACACATTTTAAATGGGATGTAAAATGCATCAGTGGTAGTTGTTTGTCAGGAAATAAGATTATTTTCTTTATAAGATACACAAACCGCTGCTAATGCACCTCAGTACATTTTTTAATCAGTACAGTACTTACAATATGGCCAGAGTTCCAGCCTTGTTGATGATGTAGAATAGTTGCTACTTAAGATGAATGTTTACGACAAGAAAGCAGCTGAAGCAAAGCACCACATAATCTCTTGTAAGATCTGGCATAATTATATTTTGTAAAAATGCATACATGCATACATACAAGTAAATGTCTGATGATGCGGTCGATATGTATCCTTGGTTGAATATTAACTGCAATATACTATGAGACATTGACCAGGATGAGTAAACTGCATGTAGTGTATACTTCCTGAATATGTCACCTTTTATTTAGTCAGCTACCATTTCAATGGAATGTAAACTGCTAAACAATTTTTCCAACTAATCACATAGCAATAATGATTAATTGCCACCAACCAGTTAGCTACTTCGTTGTCTGTGTTTCTGAAGCACAGTCCCAACTTCAAGAACAACTCCACTTATCAAATCCACAATCCCTTGTTGGAAATTTCCAAGGGTGAGGACCTAAACCGAACTGTCCTCACCCTTGGGTTCACTTTAGTCTAGTATTACTCACATTAAGTTTCCTTTGGTGCTCCGCTCCTGGAGTCCGTCAGAAACTTCGGCCAATCAGAAGACACGCTCTGGAAGAGGGAGCGGAACACCAAAGGAGGACTTAGGAGTAGTAGTAAAGCTAGAAAAAGAACCCAGAGGTGAGGACCGTGCGGTTTAGGTCCTCACCCTGGGTACTATAGATGGCAGGTGCAGGGTGTAGGTGGTATAATTGTCTGAACAACCTCCAAACTCCTACAGCTGAAAGCAGGCAGCCCTTTTACTAAAACACAAAACTACAAGGTAAATACTATTGGCTGTAAGTCACTGTTTTGAGACACCCACATGCTTCCCCGCTCTAGTGGTGTCTCAGATTCTGGAAAGGGCTGAGCACAGAGAGAGGGGGAATACTAACTAGGAGTGGGCTGAACAGGATATGGGATATGTTAACGTGGAGCACTGCTAGCAGAAATGGGTCACGTTCCTAGCAGCTCTAAATATACAGAAAAGGATAAAGGTGAGGTGTTTTTTTTCCCCCTTAAAACAAAAACTAGCCAATTTGTCATTTATTTGCCCCTAACCCCAACTGCTATTTTAGCAATTTATTACATTAAACGGACAATCTAATAATGCCCGAAATATATAGGTTGGAATTGGGGGCTGGTAACTGAGCAGTTTTTTGTTTTTAAGGGTAGACATGTCTTTTAAAGGTTAACTGTAGTCTCCATACAAGTTCCCTCTATTAAAAAGAAAGAGTGTCTAGTATCTTTGGATTTTAAATCAAAGGCTTGTGAAGTTACACTCCCCAGACTGTGTTATAAGCTGTGTCATAAGCCCTAACCCCAAAAAACAATATTTTCTACAATTAGTAACAGACCTGCAACTGATCTCTATCCTTTCCTCCTTTTATCTTTTTAGGCTTGCGGCTAGCTTTAAAAATGATAAAAAAATTAGGGGGCAGACCAGTGGTGCTGGTGATGTCACAACTTTAGCAGGAAAAAAACACCCTTTATGCTGTACTTTGATAGTCTGCACCTAGAAGCATGATCCTGGATCCCCCAAACACCTATACATTGTAAGTTACTTCTCTAGTAAGTTGCATTTAAGTTCATGTAAGAAGTAGACTAATGTAAGAAGTAGATTCTGTAGCGGCGTTTATGTTGTTGCCAGTACAACTCGCATCTATTAGCTTTTGAGAGCCTTGTGTGCATGTGCATGCCCCGACTCCAGTATTCATTGTCTTTATGCACGTATTTTCTATATAGATGTCGTTGTGACACCAATATGGAAGTCACCAATAAGACTTGACCAGCATGACAGTCTACCAAGAACAATTCAAAATAGTCAGCTGATCTTACAGGCATTTTTGTATCTTTTTGCATCCTACTGTTTTTTAATAAACATACAGCCCATGTGGTTAAAGGTTTAAAGGGTATCTCCACCCTTAAAACAATTTTTTTCTGTAGTATAGGTCCTCCTATCCCACCCCAAACCGCCAAGTTAGATTTTGCCAAAAAACCTTAGAACGATACTTACAATCCTCTGTTCCCCTGAAGCTCAGATCACGGCCCTCTGCTTGCTGGAACTGCAAGCAGGGGGCCGGACCAGCAGCCAATCACGGACACGGCTGAAAGCTTTGCTGAACATCGGGGGAATGAAGGATTGTAAGTATCGTTCTGATATTCTTTGTGTCAATCTAACTTGGGATAGGGGGACCTACACTACAGTAAAAAGCTTTACCGCTAGGGCAAGGTTTTAAAAAGTTAGCTCGGGCAGGAGGGAGGGAGAGGGGGGGAAGGCTCCTCCATGCATGTGCCATACCTTGTCGAGGTTATGGAAATAGAAGGGACCGGATGACTCAGTAACAGGCTCCTATACTGCACTTTCCTGGACTTAGAACAAGCACAGCAAGAAAAACATTTGGAGCAGAGATGTAAGGTTAAAGGGTATGTCCACCGTTGAAATAATTTTTTTATATGTCATTCCCCCTGTCCCCCCAGCCCCAACCGCTCTATTTATTTTATTAGAAAATGCCCCAAACTTTACTTACCTCCCCTCTTGCCTCTGCTTGCGAGAAAATGCTAGCAGAGGGGCGGGACCGGCAGTCGCGTCTGTGATTGGCTGAGCGGCAGCCAATCACGGACGCGGCTGCCGGGAGTTCATTGCGGCGGAGGAAAGAGGGGAGGTAAGTAAATTTTGGGGCACTTTCAAATAAAATAAATAGAGCGGTTGGGGCTGGGGGGACAGGGGGAATGTTACATATAAAGGGATTTACACTAGGGGGAGGGAATCCTAATCGGGAGGGAGAGGGAGGGGGAGAAGGGCTGCAGTACGCATGCCAAACTTCTCCCGGAGGCCAGGTAGGAGGCAGGGACTCTGCTATCCTCCTAGTGGGCGGTTTTTGGGATTTTGTGGGGGGACTACAGGAGAACCATATGGAGCTGGAATGTGGGGTAAGTATTTAACTACACTACATGATGGGGCCAGTAGTGGGGGGGATTATAGTTTTGGGGGTGGACATGCCCTTTTAACACTACATAGTGGGGCCATATGTGGGTTAAATTTTAGTTTTGGGGGGTGGACATGCCCTTTTAATACTTCCATTTTTCTTTCTACTATTGATGATAATTAGGAAATAAACTGCAATTTTGCATGAAATGCAAAATAATGCATGAGGGGAAATCATATACATTGTTTGCAAAAACAATTTTACACTCTGTCTGAGAGATCTGCTATAACACAATTTGAGGCAAGTCTCTGTGCTGTAATATAATTGGTTGTCAGCTTCTAGGGGGCAAGGCTGCAGCTTCCTGTTTTTCATCTGCCGTGCACAAGAGAGCATGTGAATTATACTGCGTGTTACACTAAAGGTTCGCACACACGTGCAATCGTGGGTGCCCACCTGCAACGCATGATGTGTACGAACAGCCGTTTCAGGTGATAATCATGCCGTTTATGGGCACTTGATTCGCTGCTAGCCCAGAGCAATGATCTACGACCGAACGTCCATTTGGGACGATAAAGTCCCCATATGGCATTTTTGCCATATGCTTGTGTCCATTTGTACCTGCTTTTATGTGTTTGCACTTGAGTTTCCCAGGGGATTATGGGTAAAAAGAAAGTTGCATGCCGTATTGACTTTGTCCTCTTCTGTCCACTTTTTTATGTGCTTCTATAACTTGTATTAAGTGCGATTTTGACAGAAACAAACTGGTGATTGCATGCGTTAGAAAAAAATCATAAATAGGATTGCAGCGCACACAGTGGGGCCTACTTCCCACGATTTACATTATAAATATAATTGCATATCGCAAAACATGTCAAAAACGCACTTGTGTGGTCTAGCATTATGACTTCTAACAAAATAAACAACTGTCTATTGGGACTGGTGACTTTGGTATCCCTTTAGCAAGAATTGTAAAAGTAACAGCTATGCCTTACCTCCCGTACTTCAATTAATCTAACAGGAGACAGAATACAGATACAGAACTTACCCTCCAGCGATCCACTGCCGACTCCTCTGACAGGTCCCAACTGTTTCCAGCTTTACTTAACTATAGTGCGCATGCGAGAAATGTTAGAGGAGCCTTTAATAAGTTGTTCACTTTTTCTGTATGTAACCTTTTCACTTTATTTTTTTAATTAGCCTTCCCTATTTCTGTTTACTATGTCCCTTTCCTTAAATATTTTGTAGATTCTGTTCTCTGGATTTTCTATTTCTCCATCCTCTTGTTCCCCTGCTTTTCCACATTTCCTTCCTTTACTTGCCCTTCAGGCCTTTTTTACTTTTTCTGTTCATATTCTGATGAACCTATCTTTTAAGACAAAGTATTCAGTCAATGCATAGTACCAAATTATGATGTAGGCTTGTAAGATTTTGAGCTTCGGCTTTGTTCACACTGTGCTGCGATTTGGTGCGATGTCATTGCATGAAAACGCATGAGCAATGGAAGTGAACGGCACTATTCACATTGCACCACTTTGATAATGGCCACCACTGAGCGTTAACGCAATGAATCACAAACGCAATGTTCCGCTACATTAAAAAAACACAATGTTTGAATGAAGCCTTAGCCATTACATGGTTATAAAATACTTGGATATATACAGGTAAGTGAGCAGGCCAAATAGTAACCATGATTTGGGAAATGTCTGTTTGATATCAATAGTTCCATAGCTAGTCCAGAAAGACCTGAACCAAGACCATTATAGAGCAACCCGACCAATTACAGACATATACTCAGGGAAACAATTTATTTCCCAAATGCTTGTTTACTTGTTGCTTAAATAATCACTGTTCACATATGTGCAATAGTTAACAAACACATTATAAACATGTGTATTGAATAATCCAACATAATCCTCACAATATACATATAGCCCCACATAACAATGGAACATGATAAGCATAATACACATAAACAGGAGGGAGAGTGAGCTACAGGAGGGAAAGTGAGCTGAAAAGCCAATGCACAATCCCACCGGATCATATAATCTCCATTTGTGTCACAGAAGTTCATTATCCATCATATAGGTGTTTTTCATAGAACCACCGTAGTCCCATATAATAAGTCCTATATTTCAGTCCTGCATAATTCTCCTGTTGTACATTGCTGTTAATAGTAAGTCTGACTGAGCCTAAAAGAGTTATCCAGTTTGCCTATTCAGTGGGCCTAGTCAACATAACAATCAAAACGTTGGTGCAAAATCAGCAGTCTCATCACCTTAGTTGAATATAATCAAAGTGCGAGCATTTCCTCAGCCATTAAGCTAAAAATCAGAATCCTATTCCGATGATTCTTAGTATGTATTTATTGTCATATAAAGACCAAGTGCCACACTCCTTTAAAACACGTAAAACAAGTATTCACTGCTTAAAGGGCATGCCCACCCCATAACTAAAATTTAAACCACTGCAAGCCGCACTGTGCCCTGCTGTTTAGTGTTAAAAAATCCTTACCTAACACCTCTGCTCCATATGGTTGTCCTGTAGTTCCTATGCAAAGTCCAGGAAACTGAAGTGTGTAAAAATGTATCTGCCCCTTCCCTGTCCTCCAGCAGAACTCTATCAGAGCATTTATTTCTTTCTCATTTATTTATTTCTTCTGGGGTGTGTTTAGGGGGTGATAAACAGTGCCCCTCGGCACCTGGTTATCTGCTGTTGTGACGTTTTGATATGCTAATTATCTTCCACAAAAAATGGTGATCCCATGCGCTCTGGAAACAGATCACAGTGCAGCACAAGCAATGTGGCCACCCACATCGACATGCACTGTTGTTTTGTTTATTGCATGAGAGATCGAGCTGGTGTGGCCTAGCCCTTACGCAGCAAAAGGCTTAGGGTGATCTCAGTTTGTCCCTTTCTTCCTGCATTGAGCAAAATATCTCATGGTCTGACAGGAGAGAAGACAATTTCTGAAATGTAAGGCAGGGAGGTGTGCTCTTCTTTATCATTGGCTGCTATTTAGTCTCTTATAAACTTAGAAAATGCAATAGCACCGCTAGGGCGAGTGGTGCCAGGAGCAGATTGCTAACTTTTGGCAGTGATTGTGATACTGCCCGTGAGAGCCCTTTGAGGATCCCCCACTTTGGAAATCATTTGCAGCTCAATTTTGGCACTGGCTGCATAAGCAACATTTACCCTACCTAATAACTGTGTTATTACCCCACTGTAAACTCCAATGACAATGAACTGCTAAAGTGTGTTTGATTCCTGTTGAAAACTACTTGAGCTATCTGTACAGTCAGTTTCACTTTTACCCTTTATAATCAACATTGTAAGGCCAACAATTCAAAATCGTATGTTATTTACAGTGCATAAGTATAGGTTGCCCTAAATACCAATACAATGTTATTTTAACATTTAATAAAAAAAAAAATAATAATTACTATATTTTTTAGGACTTGTTCTTGTATCTTTATCCAACCTGAAATTTCTTATCCTAACATCCAGGGATTACAAATAAAGTAATTTATTGTGTTATTCTAGTCTCAAAAAATTGTTACATTCCATTCCATGCTTTTGTGAACACAATGGTGCTGTTAACCTGTGAATGCCTCTAGGTGGCATCATGCTGGTTTGCATGAGAGTGCAGCCAAAAATAACTATTAGGGGTAAACAGTGTTCACACCTTATATATGAAACACTCACAAGCATGTAAGAAAAGTGCTAGTCCCCATACACACGAAATTAAAGATACTCTGATCATATGTTCATTATTATTATTATTGATTTATATCATCCAATATTCTGTAAGATTAGCAGCAACAATGTTAAAATGCTTATTTTTGTATGTAAGCTGTTTTAAGGGGGAAAATAGCCTACATAAGCAAATGTTGAACCATGCCACAACTGATGTTTTGGAAACTACTCCCAGCATGCCCAGGTTACAGAATGCAACCCATGCATGCTAGGAGTTGTAGTTTCTAAACATCTGGAGTGCCACATCACAGGCCTACATGTACCTTTTTTCAACTAGTCATATTCCATATAACCTGAAGAACACAAAAAATGCCTTACTGCCATAATCACTTTAACCATAAGAAAAATAAAACAGGCTATTTCTATACCCACTCCTTTACCAGCTGGCATGGGTTAATTAGAAGCTGGTTGAACAGTACAACATAGCGGGACCATCCATTTGTGATGAACTTGACCTAGAAAACAATTGCTCTGTATTGAGCCTTTGCCACTTATAGCGAGAGATCATCAACATTGGTTGTTTCAACAGAGAATCCTGTAGATTGATGTTTACTGTAGTGTGATGATGTTCATTGGCCAACAGAAAATGAGCAGAGGCTGCATTTCTCTCCCAGCATCCTGCGTAACCTGACCCTGCAAATTTCCTGAAAACCGCACTGCATGTCATATATATTTCTCTTTATTATATCATATATATCATATCATATACGATTGGCTTTAGTGCAATCAATGCACTAAAGCCAATATACTGTGGCAGTGAAGGTGAGGTTTGTCATAACACCTGCAGTCAATTTCATCTCTAAACAACATATTCATTGAATAATTGAAAAAAAAATATTCTACCACTTCCTTGTTGAGGCTTGTATACAGAACACAGCACTTGACAACAAAGCCCTGCTGCTGCGTCACAGCAATTCCAATAATTGGCTTCAGCAAATGTAGCACAACAAAGTAAGAATCCTAATGTATGAGGACAAAGGCCTTCTCTGTGCGCAAACATGGTCTCCGGATCATGGAGATCAGATGATGGGGGGGGGGATTTATCCATAATGATATCATAACAGATCTTAACTACAAGATTTTATACACCAATTTAACATGCTTATTTAGTATCACAATCAACACACAATTCTACTGATTACAGATTCCATTGTTTAGGACAATATATTTTATATATAAAGGCTGCTTTTCATTTGTGTTTGCACAAATTGGATTCAAACACAGCACAATCACTTACTGAACCCCTTATAGAGGCTTGTGCCCTTTTAATTATATAGGTAAATAATAATGCTCAGAGGCAGATTATACATAGGTATGAAAATATCGATTATAATAATAATGTTATAATGGACAGTATAATAGACAGTATTTCATGTTGTCAGTCAATATATATATATATATATATATATATTATATAGTTAAATAATAATGTTCAGAGGCAGATTATACATAGATAACAAGTATGAAAAATAGAATAATAATGTTATAATGGACAGTATTTCATGCTGTCAGTCAATGTTGTTTGTAGCTGCATAGGAAGCCATGGCTGCTGCAATGTATTAAAACCCACACATTGAAGTAGTAAGTGAAGGTCTAGATGTTGCTTTCCTTTGCCAGTGCAGTTTGGGTACCTACCTTGGCCCTGCAGGGATCCCTGTGCCAGTTACAGCTGTGCTGGTGGGATGAGAGGAATCTGCAGCAATGAGGGGGGAGTGTCAGTAGGAATGGCAGGTCTCCCAGATTGGATAAGGATAATGTCCAATATTCTTAGATCAGGTCAGGAAATGAATGACGCCTCGTGTATGTTCATCAGCCTCTCCAGCCCTCTCTCCCTACCCGGCTGCTGTCAGTGAGGGAATGGAGATGGTAATGATGCCAAGTCCATTTATTCCTGTAAGAACCCCGCTCTCCTATTGGCTCAGAGGAATTTGGTGCCACATGCTCCGCGCTCTGTCATTGGACGACATGAATCTGCTGACTGCCACAGCTCCGGTATTACAGTGACTGTCACACATCATGGTTACCGACTGATATTACATTCTAGGCTGAAACCGGGACTAGGACCAGGTTATTAACCTGTAGTGCCCTCTCTGCACACTGTAGGTCATTGATTGCTAATGCACACTGGGTTGATGTGGAACTACAACTCCCAGCATGCTCAGTATGCATTCTGCATCCAACTGATCCAAGACATGCTGGGAGTTGTAGTTTCTATACGTCTGAAGTGCAGAAATCCTCATTTGCTCCCAGAGGGTTTTGTTTTGTAGCCCCACATGGTTATAGGCACATTTCTAAAGCACCACCAAAGATTAAAGGACAACCAAAGCAAAAATTTCAAGTAAGCCTGGATGGATTCAATGATTCCCAACTAGTAGCAGATAACAAAGTCCGCATCAATGAGGATAAATCATGGTAACGTTACATTCCTGGACATTCCCTTCCATCTAGAGAAAGCAAATAATGCTCCGTACTGTATTTATAATGGATCACTAACGGACTTTACCCATACCAATCCTTTATGAATACAACCCAATGTTCTCATCCATCCAGGTCATTGTATATCCATTGTATTTAGTTAGATAAACTGGACTTAAAGTTTAATTCTTGAAGACGTTTCGCTAGTCATCCGACTGGCTTTCTCAATTCAGAATGACTTGTACAAGAATCTGTTGGCAATTATGTATCCTGGAAAGCCCCAATTAGCATATCACAGCCAGGTGTTAGGACCAGGGGCGTAACAACCAGGGAGCAGGGCGAGCAACCGCAGGGGGGCCCGGGAGCCAAGGGGGCCCCGTTTTCTTATTTTTCCTATGACATATAGCCTTATCCAAGAAAACAACTGTGGTTTAAACACGGATAGGGGCCCCATCATGGTTTTGCAAGGGGGCCCAGTGATTCCTAGTTACACCACTGGTTAGGAACCTTCTGAATGCAAGGCATGATTGCATTGTGGCTAAGAGGTGTTATAGGAATGCCCAGAGTAAGGTGTCAAAACAGCATTGTACATGGCAGACAGTTGGTGTCGAACCCCCCATCTCTATTTAGACTTGGTTTCTTTATTTTCACATAAATTGCCTCCTTGACACCTCTCTTGAACCAGTCATATTCCCAATGTTCCAATGCAAACTCAATCTGTGTCAGGTGAAGACGTTTCAATCCCCTCCCCCAGGAGTATAGGAAAGAAAAAGACATTTACAGGGATGAGGTGTTAGTGAACCACTACGTCAAATCACAATGTTTCGGAGGAATCACCCCCTTCCCCAGGTCATCATCTCTCTTACCTGTGCTTGTCTAATCACTAAGCATGTGCAACTATGGAAAAAACAGAAACCAGCTTAATGTAAGCTCTTCAGGGAAGGGATCTCATTCCTAATGTGTCAAGGCTTGTTGCACTTTTATTAATTTATACATAATTTATATATATGCTTTCTTAAGCTAGGTACACACCTAGCGATTTTTCCTCCTGACCGACCGTTCAATACTTTCGACCGGTCGGCAAGGAGGAAGGATTGTCGGTCGCGGCAAAAGCAGCCGCGTCTGACAGTTACCGTGACTGATCGTGCGGCCCATAGAGGACCGCACAATCGGACAAGGTTTTCCACCATGTCCGATCGTCCGATTCGGACGAACGGTCGGTCGGACATGGGTGAATTCGGATGCGATAATTTCGGTCCGATCGACAGATACACTTAACTATCGGTCGATCGGACCGAAATATCTCATCGTTTACCCAGCTTTAACCGATGTGTGAAATTGTATTTAAATTAATTTTTATCTGTATAATGGCTTGCACTTATCCCTTTGTTTGTATATTCTTGTATTTTTAATGCACAGTGCTGTGTACCCAAGTGGCGCTTTATAAATAAAATAATACATACATACATACAATGAAAAAATGATTTCTCAAACAATTTTGATTTCCGAGTGGAAATTATCCTGGCTATAAAAGGATGACTAGAACAGTACTTCATGGCCCATTCCTTGTGTACGTTAAAAAACGTTTATAAATACGTTCTATTTAAAAGGTTTGATTATTAGCTGGTAGAAAGGGCAAATTAATCTTAAGACTTATGGCAACTAATTTAAACAGACTCTGGTGGAAATGCAGTAAGTACCTTGTATGGGCGCTTTGTCGGCCGAAACGGACGTTCGGTCGGGGATCAATGATGATCTGCCTGTCAGATCGGGTAATGAGCCCTGACCAAACGGCCGTATTGGAAGACAAGGTGCCCATACGCGGCATGATTGTTGGTCGAAACGCCCGTGCATACACATCGTGCTTCGTGGGTCGGCCCCAGCGATCACACATATGTATGCACTTGTCTTTTCACTTATTATTCACTTCTTTTGCAGTGGCTGCAAGACTTCTGAAGCTTTTGGAAACCTAAAGCCATAATCTTACCATTTAAAGGACAATTATACTCACCTTTTCCCCCGATCCACTGCAGCATAGTACCCAGGGTGAGGACCTAAAATCGCTAAGTCCTCACCCTGGGTACTTTCCCTAACTCCTGCACTACTTACCGCAAATCTGCTTCGCCGATCCACACTGTTCCACCTCTCTTCTACTGTCAGTGACAGTCGCGAGGCAGCCAATTGGAAGACACGCCTCCTTGCAGAGCGTATCTTCCTATTGGCTGCCTCGCGATCTGTCACTGAAGCAGGAAGAGCGGAGGAATGGAGCGATCGGCGAAGCAGATTTGTGGTATATAGTGCAGGAGTTAGGGAAAGTACCCAGGGTGAGGACTTAGCGATCTTAGGAGTAAGAGGAGCGAGGGTGAGGTGAGTATAGTTGTCCTTTAAATCCCCTGCTACACTGCCATTTTACCTTCCTGTACTTCCAGGATCCAATAATTGTCGTACATTGATTAGTGCATTGTGGGAACACAGTAATACTGTCTATAGACGTAGCAATATTATCATCCAATAACCGTGCCATGTGTGTCCATCACCAAACTCATGCAGACTTAAACACTTACCCCATCCACTGCGATGCACTTCTTTTCATGCCACTTCTTCCAGGTTGTGGCTGTCAGTCACGGCCAATTGCTTACAGCCTCCTTCTCTGTGGCTGCATTAGCTCATAACAAAGCTCACACAGCCAGCAAGGGAGGCGGCAACTTCAGTGGAGGGGATTGTGGTGGACAAGTAAGTTTAGGAGTGCCTGGGAAAAGGGTAAGTACTTCAGCTCCAGAGTTTTGGAAGGTCTTCTTTCTAAATACAAATGTTAAATAAAGGGTGGACATGCCCTTTTAGTAAAAAATAAATCAGTCCATGTCCAGTTTACATATGTCCACTGCATCTTGGAGCGCCTTTTGTGTTTGCCTTGCTAGTTCTAGTTATATTTCTAGATAGCAACAACAAATAGCATTTTAATTCCATTCATCAATTTTTAGGGACCCAGCACTAGCTACATGTACCCCTTAGTGGAGAGAGGTGCTCTATAGTAAATAAATGAATAATCAGAATTCAAGTGCATAATTACTAGGAACACTACAAATACAGTTAAAAAAATTATGAGGGTTATACCTTTAAAACCAATTAAAAACCGAAAGGCCTAATGAAGCAGCATTACCAGGTAGAACCAGTTGCGTGAGCCTATGCGCATCCGGCGCTTCCTGCATGACGTCATTACGCTGCGTAAACGCCATAATGAATATGGTGGGTAATTAAACCGGGTATCGCTCTCTCACTCTTAGTTGGGCACATGAGCAGGGGGCAAAATGCGTCTGCTCACGGCCCTTACAACAGTCTCTGCATGACTCTTCAATGATTGACTGGTAACTATGCCTCTTTTTCACTATATATATAACTTACTTTATATATACCTCTGTAATATGCTAGCTATCTATACTCTACTGTGATGATTACTGTATTTAAAGGGCAACTGTGGTCTCAAAACAAGTTAGGGTTAAATGAAGGCCTGCAGTATTTCGTTTAAAATGAGCTGACAATCACATCTATGTCTGGAACCTGTGAGACATTACATTGGGGTGAACTTCCTGCTTCCAGTAGGTTGAGTGACATCACCTGACTTCTGCCCCACCCGTCCACCCCGGGGGAGAAGCATGCTCAGTTAAAGGACAGTTATACTCACCTTCCCTCCGCTCCTCTTCTGTGTCCATTAGCTTTTACCCAGGGTGAGGACCTGAACCGGCTGTTCCTCACCCCTGGGTTCGCGAAGACCCAGAGCCTTGGAGCAACGCTGCTCTGGTAGGCTCCGCCCCTCCTCCTCGTCGGCAACAAGGCCAATAGGAAGGCATGCGCAGCAACAAGCGTGCCTTCCTATTGGCCTTGTCGCCGACAGGGAGGAGGGGGCGGAGCCTACCAGAGCAGCGTTGCTCCCATAGAGAACTGCACGGTTGATCGTTTGCAAATTCGTCCACGCCCGAATTTGCCGCAACCGACGGAAATTTGTCCCGGACGAGCGCTCGCTCGTAGTGAGAGCTCGGTCACGACAAATAGTCCCTCCATGTGTACCCAGCCTAAGGAGAGGGCATTGCAGTTAAAATGACAGTGGATTCCTCTGACTGATAATGTTGTATTCTCTAATTGCCTTCTTCTATGACATATGGCCATGTCAGCGATAGGAGTACGTTGTTGATGTGTTGGGGGGTAGGAGAGCCATTAGACACAATTGTGTGTTGCCATCTTTAAAACAGGGTAACAGTTCTGTAAGGTAGTGGGGGAGTCTCCTACCTCCCTGACAATTATTCTTTATACATGGGTAAGCGCAGGATTCCTAAAGGGGTTATCATTGACAAAGGTGAGCTCAGAGCCCCTCCACAATTTTAGCCTCTTGTAAAAGCCTATGTTAAATTATACATTCATTATATTTCCTTGCCCCTAGACATTTTAAAATTTAAGGATATTAGAGGTCACCAAGTAGTTCCATCACCATATAAAATTATGATGTACCACTGTATGTGTATTTTATATATATTATCTCAAAATGTAAACATTATTCAATCCTTTGTTACAGATACAACCCTTATTATAGTAAACAATATTGCCATAAATCCTCGTTACTTTCATTACTTTAAGCAGAATTTTTCAGCTGCGTCCAACCACCCTCAAATTGATAAACTGCTTGAATTTACTAAACAGGCTATCGTTCAAAAGGATGAATGAAATATCGTTTGGCGGATTTGATCAAAGTGATCAAATTGATATAAAATATTGATCTATGTACAGCCAGGTTTAGTGAGAAGAAGTTTATAAACACACAAACATGGCTGCCTTTTAAAAAAAAAAATCAGATAAGAATGAGGGTAAAACATTGGGGGGAAATCTTACAGAAAAGATGTGGTGATTCTAGTTATGGATAGAAGCATTAAAACATGTAATTATTACATAAGCATGCATGGTTACTAAAATCTGTTAAAAGACTTTTCAGTTACACCATCTACTTACCAAGAAGATCCCAGGCAAAGGTAATCAAACGGCAGCTTAATAACTAAATTTTAAACAAATAGTGCTAGCTCAAGTGAAAGAGAACGAGACAATGATATTATCTCCACCTTTATAGTGTGAAGCCAAACGGATGTCTCCATGTGACCTGCCCATGATCTAAAGGTCCAACCTCATATGATTGCAGCATAATACCATGATGTGAGCAGAGGTCATTAAAGAGGGTTAGTAGAGGACATTGCAATGAGCTATGTATTCAATATATATTCGCAATGAACTATTAACTTTTTTTTTTCTTTACTGCTATTTATATGCATTCATTAAAAAAAAAAACTCTGTGTTTGGTTTACTGTCTGATATCCAGTGCTCCTTTCAAATCGTTTGTATGTATATATATATGTCCAGGTGAGTGTGCACTCTCATTCACGTCTTCATGCCTGGTGTGACTAACATAAGGAAATACAAGATAACATCAGCAAAAGATTGGTGCACTCCTGGGACTTCTGTATATAACCTTATTGGGTAAAACAATTTGCGAGGTTTCAGTCGTGTCTCTATGACCTTTATCAAGCTATGCTTTTGCAGATGTTATCTTATATAAATATATATATATATATAGTTTGCACATCTACACAAACCATATAACACTAGTGACACCAGTTAAAAGTTTTCCTCTTGAAAATCCTAATCAGATAAACCACAAAACTAGGACAGATCTTGTCCCAAGATAAGCAACTAATCTGATTGGAGATACATGTCTTGGACTGCCCGTGCCCATAATAAAAAAAAACCCAACAACTTGACAATATTTAAAGACAGTCCATTTAAGGGCATGTTCACACCCAAACAAAATTGAAAAAGTGTATGTATATATAGTGTAACGCTACCATAAATCATTCCATAAAGCAGTGGTCTGGTACAATATGTATATGTATATATATATATATATATATATATATATATATATATATATGACAAAATGAATGCACATGCATATGTATGTCAGATTCCATGAACTCTTTTACATTTACAGACATATATATCTGACGATGGCCCCACCGGTAGGCTGAGATGCATTGATAGATTCAATATGAATAAATACACCATTTATCTAACATTTGTATTTAGAAAGAGGAACTTCCAAAACTCTAGAACTGGAGCAGTTACCCATTTCCCAGGCACTTCTTAACTTATTTGTCCACCACAATCCCCTCCACTCGCCGCCTCCCTTGCTGGCGGTGTGAGCTTTGTTATGAGCTAATGCAGCCACAGAGAAGGACAACTTTTGACCCCAAAATTAATTTTCTGCAATGTGGGGTGTTTAGCAAGCACAAACTGGTGATTTAATATAATGGGATAGGGTCCTTGAGTGGGTGGGTGGGTGGGTCTGTACATACCTGCTTTTAAAAATTTACAGGAAATGATGCCACTGTAATCTTGATGGTCCGTAAAGGACTGAAACACATTGATTGGGATCAGTTTTTTTCCAATAAACTTCTCTTTGTGTAAACCCAGATGAGTGCTCCTGTGCATCTCACTATATATACACACATTATATATGTATATATAAACATATAGGTTTTACAAATAATATACATATATATAGTTATATAGTAATGTTTCATTTGGCAAGATATGTAGGTTCCTACTCAGTGAACTTGCTTGTAGTTGCACCAGAGGATGTTTGTATAGCAATGTTTTCTTTCCAGTACAAAGACAAAGAACCTGTGGTAAATAACCCAGAGAAACACCTACAGGGTTATTCAATAAAAGTTCTTATCATTAAAAATGGTGCTAATTTTGCCCCAACCAATCAGATGTTAGCTTTCAAATGTTCAACTACTTTCATCCTATCTATACTAAAAAACCCATCCCCTTTAGTCAGTTTAAAAGGGTGGAACGAATTGTGTCAAAAGAGGAGGACCGAGTGAGATCTTACCAAACTTTCAGGGTTATTCAATAAAAGTTCTTATTGTTAAAAAGGGTGCTAATTTTGCCCCAACCAATCAGATATTAGCTTTCAAATGTTATTTAATATCTGATTGGTTGGGGCAAAATTAGCACCAAATTAAATGATAAGAACTTTTATTGAATCTCCCTGCTAATGTCTCTAGAGAGATGTTCAAACAGGTTCACTAAAACTAGAACTACTTTTTGGTATTCTTACAGAAATCTGTGGATCATTTGCACAATCGATCAAGCTTTACCGACACGTACTTTCGTTGAGGTCGGTCACAGCTGGCAGCCCCACACCAGCAGATAGACAGATAGGAACCAAAACCTTTACTGGTAGGAGTATGTGACTGTGGTATTGTTCTGATTTATACTTTCTTCTGTTGTATTAATTGTTTCTCCTACATTTATAATCCAGAATTAGTGTGACATGCTTTTTATTCTGGAAGGGTCAGTCTCTGCTTTGTCAAGAATGCTTATGTAAGGTACAGTAGGAATGGAAGGTAGGAGGATGTTCTCCTACCTCCCTGGAAATGATTTTTTTTTTTTTTTTTTTTTTTCTTTTTTGTCCCTTTGAATCAAAATACTGCAGTGATTCCAGGATGCAATCTTGCGGTCTTATCTTTTTTTACAGTGTTAAATATATATTTTGGTTCTCCTGTAATTAAAGGGCAAGTCCAGCCCTAAAATGAAAACTTACATACAGGTAAATCACCCCCCAAAACCCTAAACGGAAATAGTTTAAAATCTGTTAGTAACTGTCAGTTATGGATTTGACAGTTGACATCACAGCCAATGACTGAATGTTAATCCCCTGTCTGCCTCTTCTGAGCATGCCCAGGCTCAGCACCTGCTCAGTACAGATTTCTAAATTGCTCAGTTTCCATGAGGCATCCAGAAGCATAGCAGGCATACAGTAATGAATTCATAGGACAAACTATGATACATCAACATATTTTAAAGAGGCTGTTCTTTCTAAAATATGTTCTTATAAGGGTAGAGTTGTCCTTTAATGCTACACAGGCAATCAGAACGTTCATTATCAACATGGCTCTTCACATGCAAGAATGTATACAATGACTAACAGAAAACAAAGACTCTGCTGAAATAACCTTTAAAATTAAGTCATTTTAAAAGTGCAACAACCTCATAAAGCAATAATGTTTGTCAGTGTCACAACCATGTGTTCCTGTATTTTTTACAGCTTTGATGAATCCTTTCTGCCAAATCTATATCCGTACTTTAGCCTACTGCAGTGTGGCAGTCTGCCAGATTCATGGAGCAACCCAACGCAACCGACAATTCCTGACACCAGAATAAGACTTTTTGGCTGTTAGAAGAGAAACAAAGCATATTTAATGCTGGATTCAGGGTTTGCTGCGCCATTTAGAAAACATTTTGTGCAAAAATCTTCTTATGAGGGTCAACGCCTGAAACAAACTTTTCCTTTATGGCACTTTATAGCCTATTGTGTCTCTATCCAGAGACTCCTGTGTGAGTTAGTCAATATTTCTGTGTGTGATAGATTGATATGCTGACACACTAAACCTAAAAGGACTCTGATACTTTCGTAAGTTGAAAACGCATATGGGGCTTTTCATCAATAAATTCAGAGGCATAGGGCCCTATAGTTCCTCTGTACTGTACATTCCTACAATTAAATTCTTTGGGATGTGTTGGACTAATTGCAGAGTTTGAAGCTATTGCAGTATTGATATGGGCACCTGTGCATATGGTCGTAAGCATTTTTTTGCACCTGTTTTTCAATAAACTCGACAGCTGTTTAGCAATCTACTTATCAATACACAAGCAACCTAACACTCGCTAATGTTTTCCCTACGTGAGGAAAAGCAGGCTTTGTCTGTATATTGACTCTTCTGTGAATTTTTACCTGAAATGATAACTAACAAATGTTTTATGCATCCATTTGCTAGCATCTTTATGTAAATGTGTATCCCTTAACATTTATTATTTCTTATATTGGAGATGCTGATTTTGTCAGTTTAACCTTATCGATAATTTCAGTGGGAATTAAGAGAAGAGAAATAAGCCGTGATACCTTTTGTCACGAACGCCAGTTCGCTGGGCACGTGATCTGACTAATTAATCGGTATTCGCTGCCACCACTTTAAGTTACGGCCTTAAAGACGCCCCAAAACCCCTCTTGACTCTCACTGACTATGCCCACCCCTGTCCTGGCAGCTAAATGGTTAACACTACACCATTCACTCCAGTAACAAACTGGTTAATTAGCATCAGTCCTTCACAAGCAGTCACAGAGTTAATTAGCATTTACACTGCACACTCCATTCAAACACATATAAACTTATCAGAGGCTAACTGAGTTCTTTTAGAGCATCAAAGACAAAACTTATTAAATTTTAGATTTAATATTCCAAAAGGTGGACAGTGCATATATACGAAAACAAAATAAAATGGTGTTATAATAAAATGACATACAATAAGTACAACAGTTATAGAAAATAAAAAGGATAAAACTATTCACAGACCCTACCCACTAGACGAAGTCCTGTTGTCCTGGGGCAGGATGAAACATTGGGTCCATACACACGTTTTTTAGCATGTCCCCAAGTATGAACAACATTATTTTGGACTACAAGGACTTTTAAACTATTTGTTGAACTACGCCCTCCACATGAGGTGGGAGTGTCCAGGAATGTCCAGATTTACGACTAACCAAAAGCATTCATTCCCCCTCAGTTAGACCGATTCCATATAAATGTAGATATGTACATTGTATTGGGATATTGATCACATATTCCTCTCCTTTATTAATTATCAATTCCTCCAATACCAAACATGACCTGTGTGTTATCCATATTTCCCCAGATATTAATATCTCACCTTGGCAAGGGAATAAGGTCTCCATGTTGGGTATCCTATTAATGGGCAAATTATTATATTTACAAATATAACATTGGTTTCTGTCTTACGCCTTCCAATACCGAAATACAATTATTTTACCTGTATGACTTGTCCTTAAAATGACCTCTTAGTACCCACCAGACCCCTAGCTGAAGAGAATTCCAGATGCACGGTTCGGCCCCACATTGTCTGAGAAAGGAGATCTGGTTCCATGCTTGACTAATCGTAATATAAACAATAGGACTGTTCCAGGGTGGAATGGAATGTTTATTGGTCCTTGGTCCAATACTACTAGTTAACCCATTCTTACCAAGTCACTCTACACATTTTCCTGACAGGTCAACTGACAGTCCTTTAATCCACTGCCGAAAACTGGTTCTCAGATTACTCACAACATCTGAGTAGCTGTAGTGGACCTCTCTGCAACGCTCGAAACTTTTTGCGATACACTCTGGGTGAGGTTAAACTTCTTAATCAGAGCCTGTTTCAAAGCCCTATAGTCCCCATCAAGCTCTGGTGGTAGTTCAACAAAGGCATCTAAGGCTTGCCTTTTAATCCAGGTGTCAAGTATCTTGCCCACTGCTCTGTGGCAATGATACTGTCTGCAGCACTTTTCAAAACTTAACAAAAAAGTGTCCAAATTGCTATCATTGTCCATGACAGGAAACTTGGGTGAACCATGTAAAGCAAACGGACCCTCTCTGGACTCACTGGACTGTGGAGACTGGGTCTGGTGCTGGAGCTTTGCCAACTCCAGTTGAAATGCACGGTCTGCGGCTGCAGCTTCCATTTCTCGTGGGCTTGCCGTTCAGACTGCTTCCCGCTGGGCTTGCCGTTCAGCTCTCTCAGCTGCTGCTGCCTCCCTCTCCTGATGCTGCAAGATCAATTGAAGACGTAGCTGGGGGTCATTGAACCCAACAATTGTAAATCTTTTGCAGGGAGAATTACCATCTTCTGCACTGTGGTATTCTCATGCTGAGAAAATCCAAGGTTAACAGTCCTTTCTGGGATAGCTAAATCCACATGCTTCCCGACTCAGTTGTGTAGTTCTGCTGCTCCTGGTCACTTTCCAACAATGCCCTTATCAGCAGCTCCTTGGACTTACCAGGACATCAATACCTCTTTCCTCACAGAGATTGATCAGGACCTCCTTGGTTTGTCTCTTGTAAAAGGTTGCCATCCTCAGCTAACCTTGCCAAATAAAATATAGGAAAGAAAAAAAAAGAGAGGGGAGGGAACAACTGTTTGTACGTAGTCTTTTAAAAATAAATGCACTGAGTTTGTCTTTGAAGACTGATCTCGCAAGGATACAGTTCTTTAGTACAAGGTTTAAATAACTTAATCCAGGCACTAATGCTCTAATAAAAAATAATTTATCCCAACGCTGCCAGCCAATTTGTCACGAACGCCAGTTCGCTGGGCACGTGATCTGACTAATTAATCGGTTATTCGCTGCCACCACTTTAAGTTACGGCCTTAAAGACGCCCCAAAACCCTCTTGACTCTCACTGACTATGCCCACCCCTGTCCTGGCAGCTAAATGGTTAACACTACACCATTCACTCCAGTAACAAAATGGTTAATTAGCATCAGTCCTTCACAAGCAGTCACAGAGTTAATTAGCATTTACACTGCACACTCCATTCAAAAACATATAAACTTATCAGAGGCTAACTGAGTTCTTTTAGAGCATCAAAGACAAAACTATTAAATTTTAGATTTAATATTCCAAAAGGTGGACAGTGCATATAATACGAAAACAAAATAAAATGGTGTTATAATAAAATGACATACAATAAGTACAACAGTTATAGAAAATAAAAAGGATAAAAATATTCACAGACCCTACTCACTAGACGAAGTCCTGTGTCCTGGGCAGGATGAAACATTGGGTCCATACACACGTTCCATTGTTTCCCCTCATTTAGGCCGACTGTACATTGTACATTGTATTGGGATATTGATCACATATTCCTCTCCTTTATTAATTATCAATTCCTCCAATACCAAACATGACCTGTGTGTTATCCATATTTCCCCAGATATTAATATCTCACCTTGGCAAGGGAATAAGGGCTCCATATTGGGTATCCTATTAATGGGCAAATTATTATATTTACAAATATAACATTGGTTTCTGTCTTACGCCTTCCAATACCGAAATACAATTATTTTACATGTATGACTTGTCCTTAAAATGACCTCTTAGTACCCACCAGACCCCTAGCTTAAGAGAATTCCAGATGCACGGTTCGGCCCCACATTGTCTGAGAAAGGAGATCTGGTTCCATGCTTGACTAATCATAATATAAACAATAGGACTGTTCCAGGGTGGAATGGTATTTTTATTGGTCCTAAGAACTAATAGGAATAGTTAACCCATTCTTACCAAGTCACTCTACACATTTTCCTGACACCTCCCTCTTTAAAATTGGCGCACGGGATGTGACTCACAGGTCACTCCTACTGCGTCCATAATCAGGTGGTTCCGATAGACACGAATATCCACCTGCATCCCCTTGGTTCGGTGAATGTAAATCATATTGCTCCATGGTATGATTCCACCTGCACATTTTTACAAAACCACCATCCTCTTTACTGTGGTTATGAGAACTGGGTTTGGGTTCACAGTCATTCACCCAAGTAGACTGGTTAACCTCTTGATGCCCAGTCTGTACACACTCTGATATAGAGAGCAAACCACCCATACTACCATCTGTGTGACCACTCTGTGTGCTGACAGGTACAGTTCTGTATTCACCACCTGGAGTACAGTGATATGTAGGGGACTGTACCCGGCCACTCCTAACCTCAGGCATCTGTCCTCCCTCTGACACACTCTCCTGCTGGACAGATCCTCCTTTATCCTCACTGCTACCTGTATCCTGTGAGTCTAAAGTTCCCCATTCCCTGGGTCTAAACTCAGACAGATACTGGTCACTCTTAACCCTTTCCTTGCCTTCCTGCTCACCATATCCCTGCTCCCTCTTAGACTGGGACAAACCAGTGACTGTTACTGGTATGGTTTGGTCCTCAGGGATAGCTACCTTCTTTCCATCTACCTGGGACACTCCTAGGTCTGTTAGCTGTCCCTCTTTAACCCTTACTCTTCCTTCTCCACCCACCACTGAGGTTGGTACTGGCGCTACCGCATGCCCACAGCTACCTTCTTCTCCCTCAGTCTGAGTGGAAACATCCCTTAGGACCCTGCTTTGAGTCCTTACCACCTGCCCCACACACTCCTGCACTAATTCCTGACTGCTATCCAGGACCTCAGGCAGATTGGGCACAGGATCAGGGATCCTACTCTGGAAATCCCTCTCTACTACGGGTACTTTACCCAGAACATCACCCTGGGGATACCTTCCCTCCCCCTCTACATTCACACATGTAGACAGTACTGGTTCTGGCACTGACTGACACCCTCTCTGGTCTCTCAGCCCTCCCTCCCAGCTACTGTGACAATCCCTACCTACAGGTACTATACCTGACTCTACCAGAGAGTGAACTGGGGGATCCCCCTCTCTCTCTCCATTCACACAGTTAGGCAATACTGGTTCTGGCACTGACGGACATCTGCTCTGGTCTCTCAGCCCTCCCTCCCAGTTACCTTGCCCCTTGTTACCTGTTCCCTTTACTGATTGCAGTGGATGGTCACACTCCAGCGTGGCTGGACCTAGTGAGACCGGATCATTTGGCACAAAAGCAGAGACCATTCTCCCCAAATCATTCCCCAATAACACATTGACAGGAATTTCATTAGATATCCCCACTTCCCTCAGACCTCTCCCCACACCCCAATCCAAGTAAACATTAGCCACAGGCACCCGTGGATGACTCCCACCCACTCCCTTTACCAATAAAGTCTTCCCAGGAATAATGTCCCCAAAGTTAATCATCTCTGGGCGCACCAGAGACAAGTTAGCTCCTGAGTCCCGTAACCCCTGGGTAACTTTATCTCCCACAGTCACAGTCTGCATATGATGACATAAATTCTCTGTCTTACCAGATACGAGCATTACCACAGGATTGACTGGTGACACTGGTCCCTTTCTTTCTGGACAGGAAGCTCTTACATGTCCCGTCTGGTTACATATAAAACATCTGCGTGGATCTCCATGGTTTACGCTCACACTGGGCCTTTCAGACAAATTCTCACCCGCCTTGACATTCTGCGGTGCGGCTTCCCTGTGGTGACGATCCTTCCAGCTTGGTGATCTTTGTAACGTTGGACCTTTTGGATATGTTGGCACCCTGTTGGCTGCATAGGTGTCTGCGACTTCTGCTGCTTTTTGCGCTGTTTTTGGCTCCCGATCCAATACAAACTGTTGGACATCTCCAGGACAGATATTAAGGAACTGATCCATTACCATAAGATCCTCCAGCTCCTCAAATTTGGTAACTGACAGTCCTTTAATCCACTGGCGAAAACTGGTTCTCAGATTACTCACAACATCTGAGTAGCTGTCAGTGGGACCTCTCTGCAACGCTCGAAACTTTTTGCGATACACCTCTGGCGTGAGGTTAAACTTCTTAATCAGAGCCTGTTTCAAAGCCTCATAGTCCCCATCAAGCTCTGGTGGTAGTTCAACAAAGGCATCTAAGGTTTTGCCTTTTAATCCAGGTGTCAAGTATCTTGCCCACTGCTCCAGTGGCAACTGATACTGTCTGCAGCACTTCTCAAAACTCAACAAAAAAGTGTCCAAATTGCTATCATTGTCCATGACAGGAAACTTGGGTGAACCATGCAAAGCAAACGGACCCTCTCTGGACTCACTGGACTGTGGAGACTGGGTCTGGTGCTGGAGCTTTGCCAACTCCAGTTGAAATGCACGGTCTGCGGCTGCAGCTTCCATTTCTCGCTGGGCTTGCCGTTCAGCTGCTTCCCGCTGGGCTTGCCGTTCAGCTCTCTCAGCTGCTGCTGCCTCCCTCTCCTGATGCTGCAAGATCAATTGAAGACGTAGCTGGGGGTCATCTGAACCCAACAATTGTAAATCCTTTTGCAGGGAAGAATTACCATCTTCCTGCACTGTGGTATTCTCATGCTGAGAAAATCCAAGGTTAACAGTCCTTTCTGGGATAGCTAAATCCACATCGCTTCCCGACTCAGTTGTGTAGTTCTGCTGCTCCTGGTCACTTTCCAACAATGCCCTTATCAGCAGCTCCTTGGACTTATCCAGGACATCAATACCTCTTTCCTCACAGAGATTGATCAGGACCTCCTTGGTTTGTCTCTTGTAAAAGGTTGCCATTCTAAGCTAACCTTGCCAAATAAAATAAAGAAAAGAAAAACCAGAGAAGGAAGGGAAAAACTGTTTGTACGTATGTCTTTAAAAAAAAAAATGCACTGAGTTTGTCTTTGAAGACTGATACCCTCGCAAGGATACAGTTCTTTAGTACAAGGTTTAAATAACTTAATCCAAGCACTAATGCTCTAATAAAAAATAATTTATCCCACCCGCTGCCAGCCAATTTGTCACGAACGCCAGTTCGCTGGGCACGTGATCTGACTAATTAATCGCCCCTCATTTAGGCCGACTGTACATTGTACATTGTATTGGGATATTGATCACATATTCCTCTCCTTTATTAATTATCAATTCCTCCAATACCAAACATGACCTGTGTGTTATCCATATTTCCCCAGATATTAATATCTCACCTTGGCAAGGGAATAAGGGCTCCATATTGGGTATCCTATTAATGGGCAAATTATTATATTTACAAATATAACATTGGTTTCTGTCTTACGCCTTCCAATACCGAAATACAATTATTTTACATGTATGACTTGTCCTTAAAATGACCTCTTAGTACCCACCAGACCCCTAGCTTAAGAGAATTCCAGATGCACGGTTCGGCCCCACATTGTCTGAGAAAGGAGATCTGGTTCCATGCTTGACTAATCATAATATAAACAATAGGACTGTTCCAGGGTGGAATGGTATTTTTATTGGTCCTAAGAACTAATAGGAATAGTTAACCCATTCTTACCAAGTCACTCTACACATTTTCCTGACACCTCCCTCTTTAAAATTGGCGCACGGGATGTGACTCACAGGTCACTCCTACTGCGTCCATAATCAGGTGGTTCCGATAGACACGAATATCCACCTGCATCCCCTTGGTTCGGTGAATGTAAATCATATTGCTCCATGGTATGATTCCACCTGCACATTTTTACAAAACCACCATCCTCTTTACTGTGGTTATGAGAACTGGGTTTGGGTTCACAGTCATTCACCCAAGTAGACTGGTTAACCTCTTGATGCCCAGTCTGTACACACTCTGATATAGAGAGCAAACCACCCATACTACCATCTGTGTGACCACTCTGTGTGCTGACAGGTACAGTTCTGTATTCACCACCTGGAGTACAGTGATATGTAGGGGACTGTACCCGGCCACTCCTAACCTCAGGCATCTGTCCTCCCTCTGACACACTCTCCTGCTGGACAGATCCTCCTTTATCCTCACTGCTACCTGTATCCTGTGAGTCTAAAGTTCCCCATTCCCTGGGTCTAAACTCAGACAGATACTGGTCACTCTTAACCCTTTCCTTGCCTTCCTGCTCACCATATCCCTGCTCCCTCTTAGACTGGGACAAACCAGTGACTGTTACTGGTATGGTTTGGTCCTCAGGGATAGCTACCTTCTTTCCATCTACCTGGGACACTCCTAGGTCTGTTAGCTGTCCCTCTTTAACCCTTACTCTTCCTTCTCCACCCACCACTGAGGTTGGTACTGGCGCTACCGCATGCCCACAGCTACCTTCTTCTCCCTCAGTCTGAGTGGAAACATCCCTTAGGACCCTGCTTTGAGTCCTTACCACCTGCCCCACACACTCCTGCACTAATTCCTGACTGCTATCCAGGACCTCAGGCAGATTGGGCACAGGATCAGGGATCCTACTCTGGAAATCCCTCTCTACTACGGGTACTTTACCCAGAACATCACCCTGGGGATACCTTCCCTCCCCCTCTACATTCACACATGTAGACAGTACTGGTTCTGGCACTGACTGACACCCTCTCTGGTCTCTCAGCCCTCCCTCCCAGCTACTGTGACAATCCCTACCTACAGGTACTATACCTGACTCTACCAGAGAGTGAACTGGGGGATCCCCCTCTCTCTCTCCATTCACACAGTTAGGCAATACTGGTTCTGGCACTGACGGACATCTGCTCTGGTCTCTCAGCCCTCCCTCCCAGTTACCTTGCCCCTTGTTACCTGTTCCCTTTACTGATTGCAGTGGATGGTCACACTCCAGCGTGGCTGGACCTAGTGAGACCGGATCATTTGGCACAAAAGCAGAGACCATTCTCCCCAAATCATTCCCCAATAACACATTGACAGGAATTTCATTAGATATCCCCACTTCCCTCAGACCTCTCCCCACACCCCAATCCAAGTAAACATTAGCCACAGGCACCCGTGGATGACTCCCACCCACTCCCTTTACCAATAAAGTCTTCCCAGGAATAATGTCCCCAAAGTTAATCATCTCTGGGCGCACCAGAGACAAGTTAGCTCCTGAGTCCCGTAACCCCTGGGTAACTTTATCTCCCACAGTCACAGTCTGCATATGATGACATAAATTCTCTGTCTTACCAGATACGAGCATTACCACAGGATTGACTGGTGACACTGGTCCCTTTCTTTCTGGACAGGAAGCTCTTACATGTCCCGTCTGGTTACATATAAAACATCTGCGTGGATCTCCATGGTTTACGCTCACACTGGGCCTTTCAGACAAATTCTCACCCGCCTTGACATTCTGCGGTGCGGCTTCCCTGTGGTGACGATCCTTCCAGCTTGGTGATCTTTGTAACGTTGGACCTTTTGGATATGTTGGCACCCTGTTGGCTGCATAGGTGTCTGCGACTTCTGCTGCTTTTTGCGCTGTTTTTGGCTCCCGATCCAATACAAACTGTTGGACATCTCCAGGACAGATATTAAGGAACTGATCCATTACCATAAGATCCTCCAGCTCCTCAAATTTGGTAACTGACAGTCCTTTAATCCACTGGCGAAAACTGGTTCTCAGATTACTCACAACATCTGAGTAGCTGTCAGTGGGACCTCTCTGCAACGCTCGAAACTTTTTGCGATACACCTCTGGCGTGAGGTTAAACTTCTTAATCAGAGCCTGTTTCAAAGCCTCATAGTCCCCATCAAGCTCTGGTGGTAGTTCAACAAAGGCATCTAAGGTTTTGCCTTTTAATCCAGGTGTCAAGTATCTTGCCCACTGCTCCAGTGGCAACTGATACTGTCTGCAGCACTTCTCAAAACTCAACAAAAAAGTGTCCAAATTGCTATCATTGTCCATGACAGGAAACTTGGGTGAACCATGCAAAGCAAACGGACCCTCTCTGGACTCACTGGACTGTGGAGACTGGGTCTGGTGCTGGAGCTTTGCCAACTCCAGTTGAAATGCACGGTCTGCGGCTGCAGCTTCCATTTCTCGCTGGGCTTGCCGTTCAGCTGCTTCCCGCTGGGCTTGCCGTTCAGCTCTCTCAGCTGCTGCTGCCTCCCTCTCCTGATGCTGCAAGATCAATTGAAGACGTAGCTGGGGGTCATCTGAACCCAACAATTGTAAATCCTTTTGCAGGGAAGAATTACCATCTTCCTGCACTGTGGTATTCTCATGCTGAGAAAATCCAAGGTTAACAGTCCTTTCTGGGATAGCTAAATCCACATCGCTTCCCGACTCAGTTGTGTAGTTCTGCTGCTCCTGGTCACTTTCCAACAATGCCCTTATCAGCAGCTCCTTGGACTTATCCAGGACATCAATACCTCTTTCCTCACAGAGATTGATCAGGACCTCCTTGGTTTGTCTCTTGTAAAAGGTTGCCATTCTAAGCTAACCTTGCCAAATAAAATAAAGAAAAGAAAAACCAGAGAAGGAAGGGAAAAACTGTTTGTACGTATGTCTTTAAAAAAAAAAATGCACTGAGTTTGTCTTTGAAGACTGATACCCTCGCAAGGATACAGTTCTTTAGTACAAGGTTTAAATAACTTAATCCAAGCACTAATGCTCTAATAAAAAATAATTTATCCCACCCGCTGCCAGCCAATTTGTCACGAACGCCAGTTCGCTGGGCACGTGATCTGACTAATTAATCGTCCTCCAGCTCCTCAAATTTGGTAACTGACAGTCCTTTAATCCACTGCCGAAAACTGGTTCTCAGATTACTCACAACATCTGAGTAGCTGTCAGTTGGACCTCTCTGCAACGCTCGAAACTTTTTGCGATACACCTCTGGCGTGAGGTTAAACTTCTTAATCAGAGCCTGTTTCAAAGCCTCATAGTCCCCATCAAGCTCTGGTGGTAGTTCAACAAAGGCATCTAAGGCTTTGCCTTTTAATCCAGGTGTCAAGTATCTTGCCCACTGCTCCTGTGGCAAATGATACTGTCTGCAGCACTTTTCAAAACTTAACAAAAAAGTGTCCAAATTGCTATCATTGTCCATGACAGGAAACTTGGGTGAACCATGTAAAGCAAACGGACCCTCTCTGGACTCACTGGACTGTGGAGACTGGGTCTGGTGCTGGAGCTTTGCCAACTCCAGTTGAAATGCACGGTCTGCGGCTGCAGCTTCCATTTCTCGCTGGGCTTGCCGTTCAGCTGCTTCCCGCTGGGCTTGCCGTTCAGCTCTCTCAGCTGCTGCTGCCTCCCTCTCCTGATGCTGCAAGATCAATTGAAGACGTAGCTGGGGGTCATCTGAACCCAACAATTGTAAATCCTTTTGCAGGGAAGAATTACCATCTTCCTGCACTGTGGTATTCTCATGCTGAGAAAATCCAAGGTTAACAGTCCTTTCTGGGATAGCTAAATCCACATCGCTTCCCGACTCAGTTGTGTAGTTCTGCTGCTCCTGGTCACTTTCCAACAATGCCCTTATCAGCAGCTCCTTGGACTTATCCAGGACATCAATACCTCTTTCCTCACAGAGATTGATCAGGACCTCCTTGGTTTGTCTCTTGTAAAAGGTTGCCATCCTCAGCTAACCTTGCCAAATAAAATATAGGAAAGAAAAAAAAAGAGAAGGGGAGGGAACAACTGTTTGTACGTATGTCTTTTAAAAATAAATGCACTGAGTTTGTCTTTGAAGACTGATACCCTCGCAAGGATACAGTTCTTTAGTACAAGGTTTAAATAACTTAATCCAGGCACTAATGCTCTAATAAAAAATAATTTATCCCACACGCTGCCAGCCAATTTGTCACGAACGCCAGTTCGCTGGGCACGTGATCTGACTAATTAATCGGTATTCGCTGCCACCACTTTAAGTTACGGCCTTAAAGACGCCCCAAAACCCCTCTTGACTCTCACTGACTATGCCCACCCCTGTCCTGGCAGCTAAATGGTTAACACTACACCATTCACTCCAGTAACAAACTGGTTAATTAGCATCAGTCCTTCACAAGCAGTCACAGAGTTAATTAGCATTTACACTGCACACTCCATTCAAACACATATAAACTTATCAGAGGCTAACTGAGTTCTTTTAGAGCATCAAAGACAAAACTTATTAAATTTTAGATTTAATATTCCAAAAGGTGGACAGTGCATATAATACGAAAACAAAATAAAATGGTGTTATAATAAAATGACATACAATAAGTACAACAGTTATAGAAAATAAAAAGGATAAAACTATTCACAGACCCTACTCACTAGACGAAGTCCTGTGTCCTGGGGCAGGATGAAACATTGGGTCCATACACACGTTTTTAGCATGTCCCCAAGTATGAACAACATTATTTTGGACTACAAGGACTTTTAAACTATTTGTTGAACTACGCCCTCCACATGAGGTGGGAGTGTCCAGGAATGTCCAGATTTACGACTAACCAAAAGCATTCATTCCCCCTCATTTAGGCAGACTCCATATAAATGTAGATATGTACTTTGTATTGGGATATTGATCACATATTCCTCTCCTTTATTAATTATCAATTCCTCAATACCAAACATGACCTGTTGTTATCCATATTTCCCCAGATATTAATATCTCACCTTGGCAAGGGAATAAGGGCACACATGTTGGGTCACTATTAAGGCAAATTATTATATTTACAAATATAACATGGTTTCTGTCTTACGCCTTCCAATACCGAAATACAATTATTTTACCTGTATGACTTGTCCTTAAAATGACCTCTTAGTACCCACCAGACCCCTAGCTGAAGAGAATTCCAGATGCACGGTCCGGCCCCACATTGTCTGAGAAAGGAGATCTGGTTCCATGCTTGACTAATCGTAATATAAACAATAGGACTGTTCCAGGGTGGAATGGAATTTTATTGGTCCTTTCAAGAGCCAAACTACTAGTTAACCCATTCTTACCAAGTCACTCTACACATTTTCCTGACACCTTTTATTGGCTAAATTAATAAATTAAGCAAGCTTTCGGGGGGTCCTAAGCCCCCTTCATCAGGATGGATGTTAGTGGGAATTAAAGCACAGAGGGGCGTTTTTAATAAAACATGCAAACCTTTGCCTGTTCTGTTAATCTGCAGAAACCAATGAGATGTTGTCAGATGTTTTCTTACTGTAGTAAACCAGTAAAAAGTTATCATTTGATTGGTTGCTGCCGATTAATACTGACCATAAACTATAACGTTACCTTCAACATTCCCCCATCCTTCATGCAATGGCAGACAAACCGCAATCAATTGAATAATGAATGGCCAGGAAGGGAAACATCCAAGAACAACACCAGAAGGTAAAATCGCTCACAGTTTTAGTTTATCTTTAGACATGTCATAACATTGATGATGAAATATGTCTAATCAGTGTTTGCAGTTTTGTAACTAAGAATCACTGGGGCCCCCAGCAAAATTAGGATGGAATTTGGGAACCTCCCACATGGTGGCCTATGAGTAAATGCTTAGGTTAGCAAAGTCTGATTGTTCTAAATAAAAATTGATTTTACTAACCTGGTTCCGGCTGCCCCATTTGATGCACAATCCATATTTTGTTTGAAGTTCCCTATCCATGCTTCATTTACAGTGGTTATCTGGGAGGAGACTATATGTGTCATAGGAAAAATAAGAAGATGGGGCCCCCTTGGTTCCCGGGCCACCCTGCAGTTGCTCCCCCTTCTCCCCTGGTATTACGCCCATGAGTGTTGTCCAGCACTACAGCATAAGCAAATTTTTGCACATCTTATGATATAAGCTTATGATATATAGTCTTTTATTCCCCCTCTTCACAAGGCACTGGTAAGGCCTTATTTGGAATATGCAGTGCAGTTTTGGAATCCCATAAACAAAAGGGACATCTTGGAAATGGAAGCAGTTCAGAGAAGGGCAACTAAATTAATAAGGGGAATGGAGGGGCTTAAATATGCAGGCAGATTAGACAAGTTAGGGCTGTTTTACATTGGAGAAGCAAAAATAAATGTATACCCTCAACCTTGAAAACAGGAGCCCCTGAGATCCCCACTCAGGACAAGACCTTGAGAGACCAAGCAATCAAAGGACCAGATAAAAGGTAAGAAATATGGCAGCCTGTATAAAATGGACCTAAAACGAACAGTAATATTAATAGTCAATTTAACATATATACATATTACTGTACACCAAATACTTAAGAGATGTAAAGGCTGGCCATCCAAGCATAAATAAATATCAATATATAACTAAAACATCAATAAAAAGAGTAATGATGGGCTCCCCCATCTAAAAATCCAACGTATGAAAAATCATGCAGTAAAATGTATATAGGTATACCACAGTATAATAAATAATAAATTAATTTTCTAAAAACATCTACTTATATGTAAAAGATATCAAATATATACATATAGCCCTTAAAACAGAGTCCGAACTCCCAGTAGTTAGATCCCACACTGAGGAGCCAAAAAAGGAGGTATAATGTAGCGTGATCACGAAGATAAATATAGATATATGTGAAGTAATAACGTAGCAAAATATCACAAAGTTAGGTATCATCTTGTATGATGCATCACATTGAATAGGTTTATATATCCGGTATATGGAGAGTAACTCCTCACAATCCCCCAGACCAAAAAAGGCTCTATTGTCCGTGGCCATAGGTCCGTGGCCGTAGCACTTGGGCCACGGACCTACGGCCACGGACAATAGAGCCTTTTTTGCGTTTTGTGTTTGCGCATGTTTTGCCATTTTGTGTATTGGAAACGCATGCGTTAACGCACCAAAAATGGTGAACGCATGCGTTACCAAAACGCAAACGTACCCGCAATCGCATGTGCATCATAAATCACGTGAATTTTCACATTCCCGCGATTTCCATTTTATCGAGAATTGCGGGCACAATCGCAAGCGCGAAACGCGTGCGCAAACGCACAAAAAACGCACTAGTGTGGTCTCACCATAACACATTATAATTGCCCCAAAAAAGAGAGAATAGAAATATGTTAATCTTGTGTTAACCTTCCGTTAGATCAAAGGTGTATTAAGCCAATGGAAACTTTCTGTTCTGCTCTACCCTTCTCCGCTCCGTACCCAGCGGTCAGCAACTACAACATCAAAAGATAGAAAGGGAGCATCACACAGCACTCAACATCAATCTACAGTGACCAACTTCCTAGTTGCACTGTTTTCTTTTTAACTAGGAAGTTGGTCACTGTAGATTGTGATGAATAAGAAGCTACACCTGTAGATAGAGGGCAAAGCCTTTGAACAGGGGTGGAGCCTGTTGTCTATTTAACCCCATTCACTTGTTTGCACATTTGCTTGAAAAAGGACCTTGTGTTAACCTTATCCATCAAGAATTATGATTTTCTGCAACATTACACAAATTTGTTTGTCTATCCTTTTCAGCTTAAGGGATAACTAAACTTACCACAACACCTTACATTGTAAGATACTATAAGTTGCATTTACTTACATGGAGTGGAAGTGGATACTGTAAATGTAAAGGTTTCAGTGTTGTTGCCAGTACATATCAATAACCATGTAATCTTCAAACAGCCTTGTTAGCATTATGATCAGATGAACAAAACTGGAGAGTTTAGCTTTTAGACAGCAGTTCTGCGGAACCTAATCAAATTCCATAAATCCGGTTTGCACCCAATTTAACACATTTTTCTAGTCAAATTTTCGATTTTTTACTATTCGATTTTTAAATTTTTTTTATGTGCTCGGAGTTTCAAATATTTTTTAAATTCTGTCACAAACCAGCAGTTCCGGATCAAACCAGATAAGTTTTAAAACTGGGACTAGCAGGGTGCGTTAATTGTCCATGCCTCCAGACCCCAGTGTTTATTTGTTGTTTCTATACAGATGTCTTCCCACCAATATAGAATAAAGCTACCTTAAATAAATGGCACAAAGAAGAGCCTACCAGGAACAATACTAAATAATCTGCAACTTTTTGTTTTGTTTTGTTTATTTGTTTCCACTCTGTTCCTAGCAAAAACTAAAATTTCTAAATGTAACTACTGTCTATGTTTTAGCTCTGGTGGGTAAGTGGACGAATGTTTTACATTTAGAATCCAAGAGGTTACAGGTTCAAATCCACAAACTTTTGAAATTTACATTTCTTTCTGCCATCCATGCTAGCTAGAAAATAAACTGAAAAGATTGGTTTCCTTTTTTGGCTTTTTTTTTGTATGAAAAGCAAATAATTATGTAATTTTTAGGGAAATGACTGTTGACAAATGTTTGAAAACTGTAAAATCTGAGAGTCTGATAGAGGCAGGATGTATGTGCACAGGCTGCAGCTTTCTTGTTTTGATCTGCTTAGCATTAGAGGTTTTGTTCAAAAGCATACAGCATACACTTAGACTCCCTGCAACACAGAGAAAAGAGATTATAGGAGCTGACCCCTAGTACCTCAGGTTAATTAAAAATTTCAATCAACAGCCACAATGTTTTCTTCTTTTGTAGTAATAGAATATCCATAGTACCCCACAAGGTCTAATAATGTAGATGTAGTATTTAAAACGATGGGTGGCCACTTTGGAAACCCCTTTGGTAAAAATCTGAAAAATTACGTACTTTTTTCAGGTGAGGGAATTTTAGAACTGCCATTTTTCTCCTCTGATTACATAGCAATTAAATTGAACTGACATATATACCGAATTTTAAATACTTTTTTTTTTTAATTGCCCATTACTGGAAGCTATAATTCTTCATAATTTTTCTCAACTTTCATTATACAATTTATTTGTGAATCTTGTACTTATTGATTTAGATATCCAATCTGAACCATTTTACATTTTAGCTGCCAATCAAGTGCCTTATTATCAGAAACACTTTTGCTGTGTGCAGTTTTTGCTGTAACTGGAAAGGTGACATTTGGTATGTGTAAATTGCATAATGGGAAATTCCCTCTTCCAATCACTACCTCATAGTGATTACAGAGCAAGCTTGCCCTCTAAGAAAGTCTGGTCAGATGGAAAAAGGTGTCCATTAAGAGGGAGAGGGGATACTGAGCATATTAAAGGGTATGAACACTGGAAAAAAAATTTTTTAAGTATGACCATTATTGAAAATAATAATTCATCCCCATATATTACTGTAACATTTTTTTGGTTATATGCCACATATGTCTTTAGATATCTTATCTGAAGCATAAATTGCTTCAGCTATCAATCAAGTACCTTATCTTCTGCTGTGTGCTGGAATTTGCTGTACCTGGAAGGGTGTAACTGATAGCTTCAGCTATCAGTCAAGTACCTTATCTTCTGCTAAGTACTGGATTTTGCTGTAACTGGAAGGGTGTAACTGTAAAGCTTGGTACACACACTTCCGATAAAGCCTCTATACCTCCGGATCCAACGGTATTGAGGCTTCATCGGCTAATTATAGTAATATATATAATATATTTTTTTTTATATATATATATATTATATATATATATATATATATACGTGTGTGGAGGGAGCACTCCGGGATTTGTAAAACAATTTTATGTGTAAACGTCGACGCGTTTCAGTCCATAGAGACCGTTCTCAAGACCTTGAGAACGGTCTGCTATTGACTGAAACGCGTTGACGTTACACAATAAAATTGTTTATACAAATCCCGGAGTGCTCCCTCCTCCACACACGTTATCTGATCTATTAGGTAGCACCCGGGTAGGTGAATCAGATAAGCGAGTGCAGCTCTACCGATTAATATATATATATATATATATATATATATATATATATATAGTTCAGGCAAAATGGTAGGCACTCAACTTGCAGGATTTAAATAAGGTGAGTATATAGAACCCTTTAAATAATAATACAGTCCATATAGAACTAGTGCACACAGGGATTTATCCAAAGTTTCAGTATCTACATTTTTAATAAAAGCACTAAATATGCACTTTTTATAAGATATATCCTTGAGAAATGTTTAGTCATACACATTTCTACACGTCATACACAGGAAAAGGAGTGGCTTGTTTAGAACTTAAACAAGCACATTGTATTTGTGTATTTGCACTGGCTTGAAAAAGGCTCTAGAGAGGGGCCGAAATGTTGTCGTTATGCACTTTGCACAATAAATATTTGATATTTTGGATAAAGCCCTGGTGACTAGTTCTATATGGACTGTAATTATAATATAAATATAGATTAATATAGATAATAGATATATATATTAATATATATATATATACAAATATAAAATTTGTATATTAAAATTTGCCTGCTCACCTTTATTCTAAATTAATTGGTGCAAATGGGGCTAGGCAATATAACACAATTTAAGAATCCCCAGCACTCAACAGCATATGTTAAACATTTACAGGTCACAAAAAATAGTCACTAGTCAATAGTCAGATTAAAAATGGATACCTTTGGTTACATTGTTTGTACAAACATGCTTAAAGCTGGCACGCCACTTCCCGGCAATATCGGTCCTAACCCAATACAAAAGGTACTCTCCCTGGGAGGCGACAGACCATACCTGCTTATCTCTTTATTTAGTATGGTCTCTTCCAGGGAACCATTCTCCTTACAGGGGTGGAGAATATCAAAAGGGAGCCAGCATCCAAGTAGTGTTTGGGATAGAATGTATAATCATCATTAGATGAACATACCTTCACAGTGTGATACATGAGTTCACAGTATGTGCAGTCCACACAGGGGTAGATGCCTGACAAATTTGGCCCAAAATGCTTGTTGGTATGTCTCACATAATGACTCTTAGTCAAAGTTCTTGCATCCTCTTGCTGTTATAGAGGGTTTCTCTGTAACAAAATGGCCAATGTCAGCATCATTCCTTAAAACATGCCACGTTTTACCTAATGCATTTCTAAGAAGATGCAATTCTGTACCGATGGTAGTTATATACCTAATTTGGTGATCTGATTTTTTCACTCTAGATTTAAGCAGCTCTGATTGTTTAAGCTTTCTGGCTGTCAAGTATTCCTTTCTCAAAAGGGCTCGAGGGTAGCCTCTCTCAAGGAATCTAGTGGTGAGGTCAGCAGCTGCCATGTCATAATCCTCAGTTAAAGTACAATTTCTCCTGTGGCGTAGATACTGTCCCTTAGAAATAGATTTCCTAAGTGTCTCTGGGTGGGAGCTATGAAAATGAAGCAGTGCATTATAGGCAGTGGGTTTCCTAAATAGTGTAGTTATCAGATGTCCGGCTTGTTTTTTAATAAGAACATCCAAAAATTCCACCTCTGTGGTTGAAATGTGATGGGTCAAGAAGATGTTGAAGTCATTGGAATTAAGATACCCAATGAAATCCAACAACATCTTTCTGGGACTGCTCCACAGAAAAAAGATGTCATCTATGAAACGGTACCAGACATCTATATAAGCCGTAAAGCACGCCAAATCTTCTGCAAAGACGTGCTCCCTCTCCCACCAACCCAAAAACAGGTTGGCGTACGAGGGAGCACATCTCGCACCCATTGCGGTCCCTCTAGTCTAAATATAGAAGGACCTATCAAAGACAAAGTAGTTTTTAGTGAGGACAAATTCTAAAAGCTGTAGAATGAAACTATGGCATGCTGTAAGGCCTTTCTGTTCCATACTGAGAAAGTATCGAACAGCCTCTATGCCATTACAATGAGCAATATTGGTATACAGCGACTCCATATCGCATGTCACGAGCAGATGTTCTAAAGTAATATCCATATTCTGTAATTTCCCAATAACGTCAGATGTGTCCTTGATATATGAATCAAGACTCATGACATGCGATTGGAGATGCCAATCAATAAATTCACATGATTTCTCATTTAATCCTCCAATGCCGGATACAAATGGCCTACCTGGTGGGGTCACAGGGTTTTTATGAATCTTCGGGAGAAGATAGAATGTGGGTACCACTGGATTATCCACTTGCAAAAATTCTGCCTCTTTGGATGTTATTATCATTTGTTCCACAGCATCATCTATAAGATGTAATAGTTGTTAAGAAAAAACATTTGTGGGGTTAGAAGGTAGAACCTTATAATTAAGTGTTGTTTTCAGATGTGTCATTGCCTCTTCCCTATACAAGTTATCGGGCCAGAGGAAAATATTGCCCCCTTTATCTGAGGGCTTAATGACTACATCAACCCTGGAGTTCATCTCCTTAATGGCTTCCCTTACTTTTTTAGTGAGGTTATGACACAAACTAGCAGAAGTATTCATTTTGTCAATTTCAATTAGAGTGTTATAGTAAAAAGTCTGAATACTAGGAAAATCTGAGAATGAAGGTGTAAACTTAGATTTACATCTAAATTTACTCAAAGGTTTGTCCTGTAATGTCTGATGAAGAAGATCATTTAGCATATCCAACATGGCATCATCATCATCAGTATGTACTGCAAAATGTGCCTTTAATGCTAACCTCCTACAAAGCAAAAAAAGGTCTTTAACTACTGTAAATTTGTCCTACATACATGTCGGACATAATTTTAAGCCTTTGGCTAAAACTGACCTCTGAGTATATATATATTTTAATATTATATATATTATTAGTTCAAAGGTAAAGAGGTAGGTGCACACAAGGGGTCTTAATCATATAAATTTAATAGTGCAACAAAAAGGCCTTTTTGTTGCACTATTAAATTTATATTGATTAAGACGCCTTGTGTGCACCTACCTCTTTACCCTTGAACTGTCTATTGATTTTTGGGTACACCAGGGGCGAAGTAGGGTTGGGTGGAGTGGCCCTGATTTTCGTTTCAGTATATATTATATATATATATTATATATATATATATATATATATATTATAGATATATCCTACTGGTTGCACCAGGGTACTAATAAACAAAAAGGATTTATATATCAAGGGAGAGTGCCCACATTCTGGACTATATATGTTAACTCCTTGTGGTCTGTGTCCTATCATCACCTCCAGCTCTCATTAAAGGGCATGTCCACCCTTTATAAAAAGTTTTTATATTTTATTGTTCATGTTCCCCCAGCCCCACCCGCTATAATTATATCATCAGAAAGTCCCCCGATCATTACTTACCTTAGCTCTCTCCTTCGCCGCACTGCCCGGCCCTCTGCTTGCACGGAACTGCAAGCAGCGGGCGGGTCCGGCAGCCAATCACGGACGCGGCTGCTGGCTGCTCACAATGGCGAAGGAGAGAGGTAAGTAAGTAATGATCGGGTGACTTTCTGATGATATAATTATAGCGTTTGGGGTGGGGGAACATGAACTATATTATATAAAAACGGATTTACGCTAGGGGGAGGGAGACCAAAGTGGGTGGGAGAGGAAGGGAGAGGGAGGGGGAGGAGGGCTCTCCTGCGCATGCCTCAAACCTTGTTGAGTTTGAGGCAGACGCAGGAGCAGGACAGATCCTACACTGCAGTTTCCTGGACTTTGGAGGGGCATAGCAGGAGAACCATTTGGAGCAGAAATGTAAGGTAAGGATTTTACTAAACTACAGAGTGGGGCCAGTATGGGGTTAAATTTTAGTTTTGGGGGTGGACGTGCCCTTTAACCTTCCCCACACACTAACCTGGCTAGTGGCTGCATTACCTTGTGGGTCGGTCACCTTGAAAGCTCTCTAAATGTAAATCACATTGTACATAATTGTGTGTGACTGGAAACTAACAATGGGGAATCCCACAGCACACAGCTCTGCCCCCAAACAGCCGGAACAAGCAAGGGAAAAGAAATGTGTGCAGGGGGGAGTAGTTAGAGCTGTGTTCTCAAATGAATTGCCAGTCAGAATGAAGGGGGAGGAGTCGTAGCTGCATTCTGTTTGTACAATGTAAATCATGGCTTCCCCTGCTATTTATAGTGATAGTACCTCCCAAAAATGTGTGTTTTTTTACAAACGGCATTTTTGGCCCCCGTCTGGCATCTGGGCCCCAGGCATATGAACAAAATCATCAAAACTGCTGCTTCCTACAGGGTGCTGCTTTGTAATGTGCCTTACCCTGCCTCATTAGGGAGGCGGCCCTGGCATTTTTTATATGGTTATTATATTGGCTTTTAAACTGATAATTATGGTACAACACAACTGATCACTAGAGATGTAATGTGGGTTCGAATAGAACCCAGTTTCTAATCGAATTTGAGGGCTTCGAAGTTCCGACGAAACTTTTGGAATCCCCGAATTTCATGGAACCCGCATTTTTCGAATTTTCGATTTTTATCGAAAATTGAAAGTAGACGATTTTCGAAAATCATAAACCATTTATTTTCGTGTATTTGTTTTCTTTAAAGTTTTCGGATTAGATGATGTGTCAGGGTAACTGTACAGTTTTCAGGGCTGTTCTAATTGCAGGCTAACCCCAGTTGCAAACATTTACTACATGCGGTGCCACTAACATTTTATTTTTCAAGCAACTTTCCCTTTCAGACAGTTTCATACCATCATGCTTAGAAATCTGTCAAACGGCAATGCAAGTCATTTTAATCTGTGACTGAAGCAGAAATGATTGTCTTGGCTTCACTTACTGCTCTTGACTGAAAACGAAATAATTAGGCAATAACAATAAGTGCATGACCCAGACAGTGCTTTTATATGGCCACTTTGAATGAGAACATTATGCAAGTGTTGAGTAACTACCAGAGTCAATATGTTTTTTAATATCAAGCAAAAAGTGTTAAGAAATGAATTACTAGTAACATATGAATTACCCCAGTGTTCCTTTAAATACATCTCTAGAATAGAACAGTGGATGCTGCTGTCTTACTTGCTGATTTTGACCTTCAGTTCCCAGCATGCAGTTCTAGCTGCAGACTTTCTGGGTTTTGCTGGAGATCGTGTTTCAGAAAAACTGTGTGGGTGCGGGCTGTCCATCTTGTCTTTAGAATAAGACCTATTTATAGCTGGGGGTATGAATGTTAATATTTTCTATATTTTTTTTGTCTGGAATAAAGTTGGGATTCTCAAACAAACTGTGCCTCCAGATGTTTGACAACTACAACTCCCAGGATTCTCTGACTTTCCCTTTTTTTTTTCTGGGGGTTGTAGTTGTCAAACATCTGAAGGCACATGGTTTTAGAATCCCAGGAATTAAGCTAGTTGGTCACGCATCGTTAGCCACATGACCCGCCAGGTCAACAACAATGCCCATCGAACGTGAAGTCTATGTTGTGTATGCAATCGCATTTCTGTACCTAGCTTTAGATTCTTAATTATTTCTTTGTATATTGATTAGCTCCTGTTCCCCCCTATGCCCCTTCTGAGCAGAGGGTCCGCCTGAAATCTCTGGAAAGATAAAACCTAATTTAATTATTTCCAATACAGCTGGGAGAAATTAAACAACATATGGGTTATTTAGAAACTTTTACTTTATTTATATTTGATAACAACTTCATTAAGACAGAAACCTTGTTATCAGACATCCCACCTTGCCGGCTAAGGTTTCCGGGCAGGGTGGGAGAGGGGGGCGTGACCGGGGGCGTGGTTAGGGTGCGCCAAGTCACCAGCACTAAAGTAAAAGCAAAAATAAAAGGATATGCTCAGAAACATAATTTATTATTTGTCCTTGTGCTTTCTCCAAGGAGGAGTAAACATTGTGCTCTGTGTGCAGTGTCACATTTGCATTAGTCAATTAAAGTTATAAGCAAAACACATGTTCAGTCCAAGTCCTATTTATTGTGTTCATGAACTTCATAGTGGAAAAAGTACTTTTTGAAGAATACATTTTTGCCTATTACTTTAACCCTAATTCTGTACAGCAGCTCAGCCACTAGGCACAATAGTCTAGCCCAAAGCACTGCTCATTTACCTGTCTTCATTCTAAAAATGCAGGGCTGCCTCTACAATAAGGCAAGTTGACAATCCTGCTCATGGCACATCATTCCCCTTTAATATATGTCTATGCAAATCAGGGCCGTTCGTAGGATAAATATCCCCCCCCCCATTAAATACATATACTGTGTTGACATGTAAAAAGTTTTTAAATAAGAGTGAATAAATTTACTTTTTACATGTCAACACAGTATATGTATTTATAACACAATGTTTACATTATTTTTATTCCAATTTTTAGATGTTCACATTTTAGGATCAGTATGATGGATGGTTATAAATTATGGTGATTTTAAGATTGATGTTACAACTCTTTTCACTATTTATTTGCACACGTTCACTTTAAGACAGGTTCTGAGAATAGTAGGCGGAGCCCTGCACAATAATTAATGATGTCACTATATATTTGTTGCACTATGTAGTATTTGGTTACAACTGAGTAAGGGGGTTGGACCCCCCGAAACGTTGTGTACCTGGTTTGTGTGTTGAGCACTTAATAAATGGAATTGTTATAATAATATTCTAATTGAGTGTGCTTCCCTACGATCTTTAATAGAATTGATACTTACCTGATGTGGCACAGGCTACAGGGAGTGCACCTCACAAATCTACCCGGCGGGATTTCACTGAACAATCGAATATTGTATCAAGTAGAGAAGCCTGACAAGTTTAAAGTCGCAGTTCCCTTTTAAACCTCTCTACTTATACCAGGCTTCTCTACTTATATCATCGTAGCATCTTTCCCCCCATTTATTAATAGTGATCTGACTAACAGTCACACATACACAGCTAACAAACTAAATGTAATGGGAAATGCAGAAATAAAATATTTGCAATAAGCATTTTCACTGCCAGTTCAAAGTACTGTATATAAAGATGGAGCAACTCTAATAGTCTTTTACCCAATCAAATTGCTTCTCTGTCTGTAAATTGACCATTATGCAAAATAGCCTCTGAAAAGATTTATGGGAAATTTCCATGTCACTATAGCAGCTCGTTAAATGTCATGGCAGATGTTAAATAGTACAAATGTGTTAAAAATGTACCTTTTTCATAAAATACAGGTTCTTTAGCATCTTCTGTTCCAGGTTGTAACATGGGTATGGAAAAGTTAAATGGGTGATGGAAAGCTAACTAGATTATACAATTTATTACAATTTTCAAGCATCCACAGGACATGTAATTGCCAATAAACTAAAATAGGCCTTTGGTTCCTGATGGGATTTGGCTGGTATCTGCAGGTGTTTACCTTAAAAAACCAATCCTGTGTCATAGAAAATAGTAACATACTATAACACCATAGTAATTAAGATTGAATAAAGATATACTGTACGTCCATCAAATCCAACCTTTTCACCCTCCATTTTAACCCTAGCTAACGGTTGATCCAGAGGAAGTTAAAACACCCCAGCTAAAAGGGGGGGGGGGGGGAATTCCTTCCTGACTCAAAATGGCAATCGGAAAGTATCCCTGGATCAACCAGAACTACGGTATATGCATTAATACCAAAGATTATCAATATTATTTAGTTTTACAACAACTTTTAAATCTATTCAATGAACTTGCCATTACCACATTTGCCTGCATAGTCAAGCCCCTCCATTCCTCTTATTATTTTAGTTGCCCTTCTCTGAACTGCTTCCATTACCAAGATGTCCCTTTTGTATATGGGATTCCAAATCTGCACAGCATATTCTAAATGAGGCCTTACCAGTGCCTTGTAAAGAGGAGAATAATATTTTTCTCTCTTGAATCGATTCCCCTCTTTATACAATATCTTGATAGCTCTAGCCGTGGCTGTCTGGCATTGTTTGCTAATGCTTACCTTCCCTCTTTCCCCCACCGAAATGAACTCCCAGCTCAGCCAATCACTGACGCGACTGCCGGTCCCGCCCCTCTGCTTGCATTTTTTGGCAAGCAGAGGGCCGGCAGCGCGGCGGAGGAAAAAGGGGAGGTAAGTAAAGTTTGGGGCACTTTCTAAGAGTATAAATAGAGCGGTTGGGGCTGGGGGGACAGGGGGAATCATATATGCAAAATTGGTTTTTAGGGTGGACATACCCTTTAACAAAGTTTCCAACACCTTCCCTACCACTGATGTTAGGCTTACAGGTCTATAGTTACCAGGCTGGGAATTACTAGCTTTTTTGAATATTGGTATTACTGTACATTGGCTTTTTTCCAATCCGTTGGCACATCACCAGACAAAAGTAAATCTGAAAAGATAAGAAACATTGGTCTAGATAAAACTGGATTAAGCTCTCCTAAGGTCTGAGGATGTATTCCATCCAGTCCTGGGTATTTTATTGATATTAACTTTGTCTAATTGTTTCCATACCATATCCTCTGTCAGACAGATTGAATATTCCTAATTTAGACCCTGCATATTATTACAGTCCCTGCTATAATGACTATGATTCTCTGTAGTGAATACCATTGGAAAAAAAAACTGTTTAGCAGATTAGCCTTTTTGGCATCCTCTACAACTATCTCAGCCCCATTATTCATTCTCAGTTTTTACTATTGATATACTTATATAACATTTTGGGTTAAACGTGCTGTGTTCTGCTATCCGTATTTCATTTTCTATTTTAGCTAGTTTAATTGTTTTCTTGCACTCCTAATTACAATGTTTATCCTCCCTGTAAGCCTGTTCTGTTCCCTCTGATTTCAAAATTTTAAAAGCCTTTTTCTTCTTTTCCATTTCCCTTTTTGCCTGAACATTAAGCCAGAACACCAGACACCAGAACAAACATTCAGGCAGAATCTGCCATGTAATATGCAACATTATTGATCATGTCCTTTTTAGACTGTCATTCAAGATGATGTTTCCAAGGATGTTTATTACAGAGAACAATGTACAGTCCAGATACTCTACACAGTCCAGATATACTACAACACACTCCCGCGAGCATGGAAGCTGCGCAAATGCACATTGCTTCAGCAAAGGTTGCACAATTGGAGTGCATGCAAATGAGGATCGCATGCACTCTGTTTAACGGATTGCAAAAGCAGCAAAAAGCATCAAGTGGGCCACACTAGTGTGTGCTTTTAAAAGTGCAATCGCGATTGGATCACACTTAAAAGCGCATCAGTGTGGCTTAGCCCTTAGTTATGCTCAATCATGAAAGAGAAGCCAAGTGCAATTTGTTTTAAAATTTCTCTTTCAGTACCGAACCCCTAGAGCGCACAGTTAATATTCTGCAGAAAGTCTTATTCCTGCATAAATATTCATATTTTCCTTTGAGAAAATTCTATTGGTAGAATAAATCTGTATTTTTCAAGGAATTAATCTCTAAAATGAAAAGGGAAAGTGTTTATCTGTTAATGTGGACCAATGTGTGCAAGTTCTGGCTAATATATAAGATCATTTCTCTGTAGGACAATTGCTGCATGTCTGGACACATAAATGGATCAATTAAATTAAACTCTCAATCTGGAAGTAGAGGGATAGCATTGTATTCTTACTTGAAAGGTTATCTAGGGGGGAAATACATTTTCATAAGAAACAATTCCAAATGGATTATTTTAGTTCCCTGACATATACAGTTCTAGATTCTTTTACACAGAGCACATGTGCCACCTACAGGGCATTTAGATCGTTTGGAATATTAATGGTATATGTAAATTATGTGCAATGAAAATGCTTCTGCAGAAGCTACAGTACAATCAGGGAGGTGTAATTAAGTTCTTATTGTAAACAATGGTGCTATTTTTGCCCCAACCAATCAATGTTATTTACCATTTGATTGGTTGAGGCAAATTAGCACTATTTTAAAAAAGAACTTTTATTACATCTCCCTGAATGAATTTATTATGTTAGCCCTTAAGAAATACTTAAAAACACAAAATGTTTATTGTTTTCCCAAAACACCCCCACTGTAATTTTCTTGTCATGTACAATTGTTACTTGACGAATCAGATTTAAACCAATCTTTACCTTAACACTAAAGGCCCGTACACACAATGTGTACGAACGAACGTTTCAGACGATAATCGGCCCGTGTGTAGGTGCTTTATCGGCCAAAACGGTTGTTCGTTCGGAGATCGTTGAACGACCGACTTGGCGGATCTCCGAACGAACAACCGCTTCGGCTGATAAAGCGCCTTCACACGGGCTGATTATCGGGCAAAATGTTCATACGTGTGTATGAGCCTTTAGGTGGCCATACACTCTAACGATAATGGGTAAATCCCACCGTAGAACGACATGATTTACCCATTATCGTCAGTGTGGAGGCACTGTTCCCGACCGACCGCAGTGCCGAAGAAAGACTGAAGAAGGCATTATGGTCAGTCAGGATAGGTGGAAAATATCCGTTGGTCGGTCTCAGCTCCCTTCACTTTAGTAAAGGGAGTCGATTTGATCGTTCTGTGATTGGCCGCACGGCTGACCAATCTGCATACCACATATGGGAACCAGTCAGGTCCGTGTGTGTGTTACTTGCCCCCTTAAAAGACAAACCAGATTTAAACCAATCTTTACCTTAACACTAAAGGCTCATACACACTTGCAATCGGGGGTCCCGACCTGCGGTGACGATGTGTATGAACAAACATTTCTGCCGATAATCCGCCCGTGTGGAGGTGCTTTATTGGCCAAAACAGTCGCTCGTTTGGTGATCGTTGAACGTACAACTTGGCGGATCTCCAAACGAATGACCGATTCGACCGAAACGTTCGTTCGTACACATCGTGTGTACACGATCGCACGTGTGTATGAGCCTTTAGGTGGCCATACGCTCTAACGATAATGGGTAAATCCCACCATAGAATGACACGATTTACCCATTATCGTCAGTGTGCAGGGGTTGTTCCTGACCGACAGCAGTGCCGAAGAAAGACCGTAGTAGGCATTATGGTCGGTCAGGAAAGGTGGAAAATATCCATTAGATGGTCTCAGCTCCCTTCACTTTAGTAAAGGGAGCTGATTCGATCATTCTGTATTTGGCTGCACAGCTGAGCAATCCACATACCACACATGGGAATCGGTCAGGTCCGTGTTTGTGGTTCCCACCGCGTGTGTACCGACAGATACCAATGTAATCTGTCGGCACATTGTGATGGAATTCGCATGTGTATGGCCACCTTTATGCAGTAGAAGGTAGTAATAAATATTCTTGTATAATGCAGTAGGAGATAGAAGTGAGAATTCTTGTCTAATTTAGTAAGCGGTAGAAGTGAGCACTATATTTGGGGGTAGAGATACCCTTTATCCCCACTCTATTGATATTGTTTACAGCAATGACAAACATCTATTGTGTTATTTGCTAAAGGTATCACTAAATGGGTTCATTTTCTCTGATGCTTTATAAATCAATGGTAGACCAGAATATCCTGAAACACAAACTGTGCAGTGCCGAGTCAAAATTCTCATTCAGAGCTATCAGTGCCGGCTAGGATTTCTGTTCAGCAAATGTGTTTAATAGGAAATCAGCAAATGTATTAGCTACTGTACACCGATAGAAGGTTTTATGGATGGAATTGAACATATCTGATTAAACACAAATAGAAGAAATAAAAATAAATAAGAAATACATCCAGGGCTGGAAATATAAATTTTTCTCCCCTAAGCCAGCTAGATTGTAGCAGCCCTCCCATGTACCATGAAGAAAATAGTCACAAAAGCTGTGGATGGGACAATTAGGGGCCCTACGCTGAGTTGTATTTAATGTCCCCCCTAGAGACTGTGCCACCCTAGGTCATGGCTTAAGTTGCATGGCCTAGTGAGAAATCCATCTCTGAGTACATCACTTACTATTTTCTTTCAGATCTCCTATCTTCTGACCTTAAATAGCATGTCCACCCTAAAAATGAAGTGTTAGTATAAGGTAGGTGACCCCTGCCCACCCCAACCACCCATTTATTTCTTTAAAAATATGCTCAGATAACTACTTACAGCCCCTTCTCTCCCTTGTCATCTCTAATACGGCTCCCTGCTTACAGAAGTTGCAAGCAGGGGCTAGACTGGCAGCCGTGTCTGTGATTGGCTGAAAGGTCATTGAAGACACAGCGGGAGAGAACAATCTGTAAGTAGCGATCTAAGCATATTTTAAAGAAATATTTTGGCAGTTGGGGGTGGGCAGAGGATCTGGATGGGGGGGGGGCACTCCCCTGCACATGTCACAGTTTTTGTTGAAGTTAGGGAAGCAGCAGAGACTGGATGACTCCCTGACAGCTTCTACTCTTCACTTTCCTGGACTTGAAAAGGCACTGCAGGAAAACCAAGGAGTAGTATGGGGTTAAATTTTAATTTTGGGGGTGGACATGCCCTTTAAATGTTAATTTCTGTCAGCCATATTTATTTTTAGATGTAAAAAATGGCAATTGCTTTCATGTAACCAGGGAATAAAGGTTACTGTGAATTCAAAGGTGGCCATACACACTAACGATCCCGCCGGGGAACAATGGGATTTACCCATTATCGTCAGTGTATAGGGGCGGTTCCCAACTGACCGCAGTGCTGACGAACGACGGTAGTCAGCATTAGGGTCGGTCGGGAAAGAAGGAAAATATCTGTTGGTCAGTATCGGCTCCCTTTACTTTTAGTAAAGGCGAGGGAGCCAATCCGATTGTTCTGTGTATAACCGCACAGCCGACCACATATGGGGATCAGTCAGGTCTGTGTGTGCGGTGTACACCGCATGCGTGCCAACAAATACAAATGTGATCTGTCAGCACACATGCTGTGGAAATCGCAAGTGTATGAATGCATTAAGACTTGTCTTACAGTGGATTTTTCAAAATTTATCCCAACAGCTGCGGCAATAGTTGTAAAACAATAGCATTAACTTTTGCAGGAACTAAGATATATTATTGCAGATTCCCTTAAACCCATTAACAGGTAACATTTTATTATATTAGCAATATACAGCACTGAAATTGCATTTGCCTTTATGTGTTAGACAGGGTAAATTCTATGTAAAATCTGGTTAAAAGTTGCCAAGAGCTATCCTAATTTGGGGCATTTTAGTACTAGTAATTAATGGCTCATAAAATACTAAAATGGTCATTAATGATATTGGTAATGGCTGATAACACAGGTTTCTAAATAACTTTCTTTAATTAAATCAGCAATATTAATAAATAATTAGCAATACTACAATATTTTTTAAGTATTTACTTCAATGTTTTGCGATTTTGCATTTGAACAGGAATTTTATTTATAAAAGGGTTTGTGTCCTGAATCAGAAGAACATTAAAGGGAAAATAAACCAATGTGTGACAGGAGGTTTGCAGAAGGAAGACCTTGGAATGAAAGAGAAATCCTCACTTCACTTACCATTAACATATGTTGTTTTGAATAATCCACATTTCCATCCTTTTCCAGTGTTAAATATTATATTAATGCTTGTGTCTAGCATTTATAGTTATACCTGGAACATTTTCATTAAGGCTAGGGTAGGCTAAGCCTACATACAGAAAGCCTGTACAAAATCTTGCGTGACCTGTAGAAAGACATACCTGGTAAACCCTTAAGGCACAGTAAGGCATGGCAGACATAGTAAGGAGAGGAAGGGTTAATAATGTGTTAATTGGGAGATGAAGGGTGGGGTGCAGGATATGTATTGGTAAAACGATGGGTGGAGGGTACCAAGGTAAGGACAGGGTGATTGACAGAGTGGGGGGTGAATGGGTTTGAGGGACCGAAGCATCAAGAAGGTAAAAGAGAGTAGGAAAAGTACAGGGTTACATACACAGTATAGAAGGAAAGCAGTGCAAGATTCCAGTCCCCCTCCCCCTCTTTTTTATTTTTCTTGGTTGCCACTTCCTTGCTGTCACAGCGCTATGGCGGTGATCCCATGGAAGCTAACTGGAGTAGAGATATGGAGAGGTTGCCCACGGGGTGGCCCCAGTGATGGATACATAGATTACTTGGAGGTGGAAATGGCAATATGGAAAATGGGGGAGTAAATCTCCCTTGACATTAAGACAGTGATTTAGATCCACTTGGTTATTTGCCCTCACCAAGCTAGTTGGTTATGGCTGGTGAGGGGTAAGAACTAAGCAGTAGCTTCCATGGGGGGCCATTCGCAGGGCTTAAACAGATAAACATGAGAATATATAAAAGAAAATAATTTGTGTTTTGCATTGTTATTTGATTTTATATAAAACATGTTGTAAATAAGTTATCGATAAATGGCCTTCTTTGATCCACTATGTCACGTGTTGTGTCCATTTTTGGGATCGGTTGTGGGTTGAGTAAGTTTTCCCTCTTGTTTCTCTGCTCTAAAGCTGGGTACACACGATTATTTTCGGTCCGATCGACCGATAGTTCAGTGTATCGGTCGATCGGACCGAAATTATCGAATCCGAATGTGCCCATCCGATCGACCGTTCGTCCGAATCGGACGAAAGGACGATCGAACAGGGTGGAAAACCTCGTCCGATCGTGCGGTCCTCTATGGACCGCACGATCGGTCGCGGTGACTATCGGACGCGGCTGCTTTTGCCGCGACCGACAGTCCTTCCTCCTGGCCGACCGTTCGAAAGTATCGAACGGTCGGTCAGGAGGAAAAATCGCTAGGTGTGTACCTAGCTTTACTTATCTCTGCCATGAAACTGCAGTCTCGTGGGTGATAACGACACTATAGAGCACACTTTGTTTCCCATCTTACTTCTCCTTTTTTCAAAGGGGAAAGAGGAAAGGAGGAACGTTTCTGTTTCTGTAATGCAAGTTAATTCCATACATGGAGGGAGTAGCCATCTTGGCAAACTTTTGACAGGCAGCAGCATTACAAATGCACTTTATCCCCCAAATGCACTTTATCCCTGCTGGCAGCCAGAATAGAACCCTTTCTTTTTTTTTCCAAAAGAAAAATATTTTGCTATACCTGGTTGGTTATGGAAGAAATTGCATTAAACATTCAGTTAACTTGTGTAGCTATGCACTCTGTGAACTATATACTGTATGTGAAAACCTCATCTGTCCTTGTTGTGGAAAACACAACCAAGCTTTTTTTGTGTAATACTAAGATAGGGTTGCCACATAGGTATAATTGGGGGCAACTACACACACCCAAAAAAAAACCTTGTCTTCACTTAGCAACATGCAATATTAATGCATTATTAATGCAATGTGCACAGATTTGCACAGACATTAAATATGACCATGTGATAAGCTGACAGGTGGACCAAGACCAAGTAGTCAGTGATCATACAAGGGTAGAGTCAGGCTTGTTTATTAAATAAAGATTTGTAAATTTAATTAAACATCCTAATGTAATCACAGGAATTTGGGTCTGTGCTGTAGGAACATTGAATAGCTATTTCTCACATCATTACGTTCATGTAATAATTCATGTAAAAATGGCCAACTCACTGTTAACATTCAGATGTTACATTCTAGACTGAATTTCCCTTTTAAGCTTAGAGTTTTAAGATCATATTCAGATATTGGGTATTGGAGGTCAACCTATTACCACTGTTCATGGAAACATTTGTTTGTGTACTCGTATTTTAAATGTTTTCACTGTTTATACATGTGCCACTCACCAATTATTCTCTGAAATAATAATTCTTTAAGGTTGATTGTGACAGAAATGAGGTTTATTCACTTTCAAAAGCAGTATTACCAAAATACAATAATCATAGCAACAAATAGTATTAACACATCAGTTAACTCAACAATAAATCTTTTTGTTCTGCTTTTCTTTTACAAAAAACTTTTTACATGGTTAAAATAATACAAAATCAAAATCAATAAATATAGTAATTTAAAAACTCTGAATTTTTTTTATGTACAACATTATACAATACATAACAATGGATCTGGCTGCTGCACAGGAATGAATTTTACAGTTGGTAATATAATGAAAAGTCTTCTGGAGTTTTATCCATCACCAGCAGCAATGGGACATATTTATAAAGCTATGGTATCACCATATTGCAATACTAGGCCTTATATCTGTATCTTCAGACATGCTTGTACAGTAACATTGTAGCACCAAAATACTGAAAGTGTGCAACTGCACCATAAAATGATACCATGCAAGTATTCTGAAGAAATATCTGTATTTGGCTTTGCGGTTTTCATTTTAAGACACTATTGTGTCATAAAATCCTGATACTTTACAACCAAGGTAACATTTCAGTTTGCAAATTTTCGATATAATTATGCTCCTAAATGTTTATCAAATACAGGGTCAATTTTCTCTATACAACGGAGACAGAACTTACAGATTAGAACAAATACAATACCAAATTATTGGGATTCTACATTAACACTTTTACCACAGTGGAAAACAGGAATATTAGATTAGCACCAAATTTATATAAGGTCTTGGAAAGCCTAATGATATAGTCTAGCAGCAAATGAATTAGTAAGATACTAAAAATGCTTAAAGGAGTGAAGGCCAAAACCTTTTTAGTAAGAATTCATAAGGCCACTCATGGTTCTGATTTTGCCCCAACCAATCAGATCTTATTTAATATTTGAAAGCAAACATCTGATTAGTTGGGGCGAAATTAGCACCATTTTAAACAATAAGAACTTTTATTGAATAACCCTTATTATTATTATTATTGTCTAGGGTTAAAATTGCACATAGCTCCAGAGCTAGATGTATTACTGCTTAGTATTTGCATCCAATCTGTGAATGTTTTCACCTAAAATAACTGTAAAATAGTCAACTTAACTGTTCATGTAGCGGTAATTTTAATAACTGTGCTATATAATGCCTCAGAAGGCTAAACAACCCTATATCAGAGGCCCATATTTGCACCTAAAATGACAATATGTGATATTTATTATTCAATACAGTTCACATGTGAAAATGTAGATGTAGACTCAGTACTAAACTGAAGGAAGTCAAGTTTTACCAACAGTGATAAACAATATTTTTTGTTTTTTTGAAGATTCCTTATTTATGCAAGTCCCAATATGGGGAATATATAAAGCTCCCACTTATTACTAGTTTATGTGAAATATTAGTGATGAATCATTCCCTGAGTCTCAAATTCTTCTTAATGGGAAACTTGTTTAGTTATTTGCCCAGCAGATATTTATACAAAACAATTTGGTAATATGCAATATTATTTTATAGTGAGCCAATGTCATGCTTATTTTTCTTGCAGATGAAAATGTATTTAAAGAATGCCTTACACTATGGATAATAGAACATGTTCTCTATAGTTTATGAAACATAGTTTTAAGAATCCCCATTTAAAAGTGATTGGCTATCTTTCTGAAAGACTCCATTCCTGAGATTTACCTTTTTTGCTTTGATTTCCTGTATGATAATCACTAAGTGAACGGTCGTCAGCCTTGGGAGTGCTCAAAAATGCGCTACACGCAGGAACGAGAAAGGGACGATACCGTCAGATCCCACAGTATCATCCCTTTCTCTTTCATGTGTGTACCTACCTTAAAGGAATAGGTCACTGGAAAAGTGAACTATTCCTTTAATGTATTGATTGAAGATCGGGAGGTTAAGGAGCTATGCCTTACCTCCCGTTCTTCAATCAATACCTGTGGAGCCAGGAACAAAGACAGAACAAACTTACCTTTCACGCGATCCACTGCTGTCACACTGACAGGTCCCCACCACTGCATGCACAATAAAGCACACTATTGTTTAACTGAATCAGGAAGCGGTCGGGAATTTCAGTGTGACAGCAGAGAATTGTGCGAAAGGTAAGTTTCTTCTATCTGTGTTCCTGGCTCCACAGAAATTGATTGAAGAACGGGAGGTAAGGCATAGCTCCTTAACCTCCTGATCTTCAATCAATAAAACATATGCAAGATCTTTTAAAAAATGACAGACAGAATCTGCAAAATTCTGTCTGTCATTTTCTAAAGATCATGCTTCTCAATGTCCTGAACATTCTCCCTATGTAAAGCATTGGGAGAACACTCTGGACTGCAGATTTCCCCCAGCCACAGCCAACAACCTATACTTGGAGTACAGGTGGACGGACATGGGCGAGGGAATTTTTGGGGCATTTCAAGAGAAAAACACCACATATCTTTAACCATTGTCTTTCTTAGAATGATTTAAAGGAATAGCGCACTGGAAAAATGATCTATTCCGTTAATGCATTGATGGAAGATTAGGAGGTTAGGGAGCTATAAGTCATGTAAAAAAGCATTTGTCCATGGTTTCATATTTTATGCAAAACATCAGAAAGGCACCAGTGTACAGAACTCATTTTAAACATTAACAGTTTTGAGTGATTTCTAGTCCAGCAGTCAACCCTCCACCTTAATAATTTAAAGGTATCGATGTACATACATTGATGTAGATACAGAACAATGCAATGTGTCCAATCTATAAAACACCACCCAGTTTACTTATTATTTATGTCCAACTGAAACCATTTTAATCTATATTTTTTAATAATACCCTTTGGGAATTATCCACTTTGTTGTCTCAAAAGGAATCTTCTAAAGACCTATGCTTTGGTAAACATATATTACCAGGCAGTTCTGTGTAGGTTAGAAAACAGAATATAATAAACAAAATGATAATAAAATAATAAAGATTTGGAGCAAACAGGATTTGTGACCAGTTTAGGGATAGAAATAATGCACTATGGTGAGAAATGTGTGTGTTGGTGTAAATCAGGAAAAGGCAGAGGGTTTGGGGATATGAGAGATATAACTCAAATTAATAAACTCAATACATCAAATTTGTTAGAAAGCTATGGATGTAGATAAGAACACAGAACAAAACCACTCCTAGTAATTTGTATTTATACATTTCAAACTTCCAAGTTCTTCCATTTTTCTGCTGTCTCTTTAACCGTGTATTTTGTGTAAGTTCTTTAATTGCTGGGTGGATAGTATAGGAGAATACAATCCTTTAACAACCATCTCAAGTGCAGTTATCTGGGGCATATAAATATACATTCCAATCACTCAACCATCTTGTCCTTTTGGTAAATAGTCAATCTGTTGTTTAAAAAAAAAAATACACAACTTATATATATATATATATAATATATATATATATATATATATATATATATATATAAAATAATACCTCTTGTATTTGTTTTAATCATGGTCCTTTCATGTTGGAAATATAGATTACCTTATCTGGATCACAAAAAAAAACTAATGCATAATGTTTTGTGTTTTGGGAAAAAAACAATTAAGATTGATCCTGCTTCGATATGGAATTATACAGTATACACAGCATTTCTGATAAGAAAAAACTTTCAACATTTTTGCAGGCCTGCTTTTACCTATTATGCTTCAGAAATCTGTTGATCAAGAGGAAAGATAATCCATCCCATATTTGCCCTGACCAATCAGTTGCTGCATAGAAATATACAGAACCGATTAAAATCTATCAGCTAGGCAGGCATGAAATATTGACCCTTGTATACCAGATCTTAGCATCTTCAATCAATGTTGGATCACTGGACTATTAGCTATATAATGTAAGCCTTTGGGGAGGGTTATTCTTATAGACTACCTTATTACAGATGGAGTTATCTATTTTGACAAGAAAAGAAACAGATTTATAACATTCTAATAAACACTTCCAGATTGGACAAATTCACGTTGTTTATCATAAAATAACTTCAACATCCTATCTTTTTAAAGTCAAGAGGTTAAAAAATGAACCCCTTATATTTTACAAATATACTCTATTCTATTAGCAGCAATAGATAATTGAGTTGGTATAAACACATGTGGATGAAGAAGTAGTAAAGGTAAAGAAAATAGTAATTTGCTGAATGGAGAACATTTGTTAAAAAGTAAAAACAGTAACAAACCTTTCTAATCATCTATATGTGGACATCAGAGAAAGGCCTACAGAAGTTATTCCAAAAGATCACTCAACTTAACTGAGATATCAAAACCGATAGGTACTGGAAATACCATCAATTTCACTTAATTATAATACTGTGGTTGTTCTACGAATGACTGTGATTAGAGGAAGCACCATGTTTCTTCAAAGTCTTTTAAAGATTAAATAAGGCACCAGCTGGGTTGAAGAACTGAGGTGAGATCATGAAAACATTTATCATATTTTGTTATGCAACCAGTTGGTAGCACCCTTATCACAACATAAAGTGCAATAAAATTGCACTGTGAGGTAACAATCAATGGGCCATAATGTCTTAATGCCCATAAGTTCCAAAATAGTTTTTGCTTATGTCATTTTATTATTTAATGACTGAAAAAGTGCTACACACAAAAATGCAAAGGCCTTTTCTTTCACTTTATGATTAGAAATTGCCCTTTCCCAACAATACTGCACAGTTCCTTGATATCCAAACTATTGTGGAGAAACTCATGTAGCTGTCTGAACACTTGATTTAGTCTTCTGATCTTCAGTCCTTTCCCTTATTCGCTTAATTATATCTGAGGTTGCAAAGGAACTGGCCCTGCTTGGTTTGTTGTTTGAAGATTTATTAGAATGTGTAAAAGGATTATCCATGAAGACTTCTTGACTTTCTGGTAATCGAGGTTTTCCTATTTCTGTAGCAGAAGTATTCCTTGTTGATCCATATACTGACGAATCTCTTGCAAAAGGATTATTGTCATTTCTTGAGGCTTCTCCGCCTGACAGCTTGGATTCAAGTGACATTTGTGAGGTATCCATAGGGCTATCACCTGCAGCAGCTTTATCAAACCTGCTAATAATTGTTGGCACCAAAGCTATTGGTGGAATAGGGCTAGGCAAGATTGCACCTTCAGGGGACCTGAGTTCCAAAGCTGCATTCTCTAAACTTGGGGTCAAGCTTGTAGGAACAATCTTTTTACTGCAGGATTCACAACACAATTTATTGTATCCTGGTATGGAGCAGTAGCGGGCTAGAACCTCCATCTGGCAAAATATAGACTTATCACCTTGGCATGAATCTTCTAAAAGAAGAAAATAAATAAGTAAATGCTTGTATAATCAGACACACACACACACACACATATATTTATATATAAATGGTATCAGTCGCACTCCACCCTGCGTTCTGTTCCGGTGCCTGGAGTAGCAGGGTGTGCTGTCTTACCCCAAATATGTAGTTAAGAAATTGTTCCACTCTGGCACGCGGTAAATAGTTGCTGTAGAATCAATATTTTATTGTTATATCAATACAGCCGTGACAACGTTTCAGAAACATGTGTTTCCTTTATCAAGTCTAGCTGTGAATTCATCCTCCATTCTTAAATAGCTACAGACAGGAAGTGCAATTCCAATATCCTGTCCCACACCCTATCATGGAAACAAGCCACAGATACATCCATCGACCAGAAACATGCCTAAAAAATTATATAAACAAAAATAAATCAAAGTCTTTATTCTAACCCTTCGGAGATAAAGATTGTAACTCATATATCCATCAGGTTTCCCGTTATTTCCATCTCAGGGTCTTGTCACCTCTCCTTGGATGTCTGGGCACTGATTCAAGTACCATGTACTGTATCTGGGAATCCTGGTGGGATGAGGCGACAAAATGTCTCGATACGGGCAGTTTCATATCTTTTTGTCTAATACTGGACCTATGTAGCGAGATCCTTGATTTTACTGCCTGTGAAGTTTCTCCCACATACAATACTTTGCATGGGCACCATAATACATATCCAACTGATTGAGTATTGCATGTATAGTGGCCCCTGATCTCATATCTTTTTTGTGTGGCTGGTTGAATAAATGTCTCCCCTTTGTGTACATATTGGCATTGTGCACACCCCAAGAAGGGATACATCCCTGTTTTCCTTGGACCCAAGAAGGTATGAGAAATGGGTTTTACAGATTGTAAAAACAAATGGGTCAACTGTGACCCTAAAGTTCTCTCCCTTCTATAGGAGCACATCGGTTCCTATCTAAACTCATCAACCTCTGGATAAGCTTTCTGAACTATGTGCCAATGTTTGAGCAAAATGCTCTTAATGGATTCACTTCCTATACCATAGTTAGTAATGAAAGGAATGTGCTTATCAGATCGATTCTCCTAGGTTTAATACATTTACTGAGGGCCTCAATAATCATCTGTTTCGGGTAACCCCTTTGAAGGGATTTTTTGGACATAGTTTGGTAAGATCTCACTTGGTCCTCCTCTTTTGACACAATTCGTTCCACCCATTTAAACTGACTAAAGGGGATGGATTTTTTAGTATAGATAGGATGAAAACTCTGGTATTTAAGTAGTAGTGGTTGATTCCTATCTGTCGGTTTGGAGTACAGCTATGTATATACACCATTCTCATGGTACAAACAGCAGGTCTTACACTGAAGGACTTTGAACTGTTTGGGAAAAGCAACTTTGTTCCTCCTTCTTCATATGCACCGATAGAGACATATGCTAAGAAGATTCACAGTGAAATCATGGAATCTATTCAGAAAATACAATGTAAACCATATTATAATAATTTTACAAAGTCAGAATGTGAAGCTTTAAATGCCTTAAAGGTGAATTCCAGCATCACGATAAAACCCTCTGATAAAGGTGTGTGGGGGTGGGGTGGGGGGGGGGGGTATCGCGGTGTTGGACACTGCATATTATGTTCAAGAAATAATAACCCAGTCATCAGATACAGAGGTATATGGTGTACTTAAAGGAGATCCCACGTGGGAAATTAAGGGGGAGATTCAATATGCCCCTTTTCCGTCTAAAACCCACGTTAACCCTAAAAAAATTTGGGTTAACGTGGGTTTTGGACGGAATTTCGAGCACAGAGCCATTTCCGAATGTTTTTGGAAATAGCGCTGTGCTAACGATCCAAAACCCATAGTGTTAAGTTTTGCACTACTTTGTAGCATGAAACTTAATGCTTCGGGTTGGGGAGCGTTAAAGTCCCGCTCCTTACCTTTGCCCAATCCCGCGATGCAATAACTGACGTAATCTCGCTTACGTCAGTTATTGTATCGCGGGATCGGGCTAAGGTAAGTAACGAGAGACCCGATATTGAATCTCCCCGTAAGTGTCTTATTGACAAATTTCTTACCTCAGCTTCTGATAAGGGATATATTTCTTCTGGTCTCCTGAAATATTTAATAGTGGAACATCCAATAGTTCCCACATTCTATACCCTGCCCAAATTTCTGGCAACCAGGTCATCCCATTGTGGCTGGCATTGGTTCAGTGTTCAGCCCAATGGCGACCATGCTGGACAGGGCCATTGCGCTCTTGGTTCGGAGTATGAGTTCATACTTAAGGGATAGGTCCCATTTTTTTTTAGAAATTGGCGCAATTAGATTTAAAGGGATCAGGAGATATCATTTTAATGACCCTGGATGTTGCCTCGCTGTACACGTCCATCCCACATCAGGATGGGGTTGCAGCAGCAGGCAGACAGTTAAGGGCATCGAATTTATGTATACACTGATGACCAAGTGGCATTTGGAATGAGAATGGTGTATATACATAGTTGTACTCCAAACCAACAGATAGGAATCAACTACTTTCATCCTATCTATACTAAAAAAACCCATCCCCTTTAGTCAGTTTAAAAGGGTGGAACGAATTGTGTCAAAAGAGGAGGACCGAGTGAGATCTTACAAAACTTTCTGGGTTATTCAATAAAAGTTCTTATTGTTAAAAATGGTGCTAATTTTGCCCCAACCAATCAGATATTAGCTTTCAAATGTTATATAATATCTGATTGGTTGGGGCAAAATTAGCACCATTTTTAACAATAAGAACTTTTATTGAATCTCCCTGTATGTATCTAAAATATTTCTTCAAAGAGGTTACCCGAAACAGGTGATTAATGAGGCCCTCATTAAATGTATTAAACCTATGGTACTTAAGCGAGAGAATCGATCTAATAAGCACATTCCCTTCATTACTAACAATGGTATAGGAAGTGAATCCATTAAGAGCATTTTGCTCAAACATTGGCACATAGTTCAGAAAGCTTATCCAGAAGTTGATGGGTTTAGATAGGGACCGATGTGCTCCTATAGAAAGGGGAGAACTTTAGGGTCACAGTTGACCCATTCATTTTTACAATCTGTAAAACCCATTTCTCATACCTACTTGGGTCCAAGGAAAACAGGGATGTATCCCTGCTTGGGGTGTGCACAATGCCAATATGTACACAAAGGTGAGATGTTTATTCACCCAGCCACACAAAAAAGATATGAGATCAGGGGCCACTATACATGCAATACCCAATCGGTTGTGTATATATTATGGTGCCCGTGCAAAGTATTGTATGTTGGTCTATGGATGTATCTGTGGCTTGTTTCCATGATAGAGTGTGGGACAGGATATTGGAATTGCACTTCCTGTCTATAGCTATTTCAGAATGGAGGATGTATTCACAGCTAGATTTGATAAAGGAAACACGTGTTTCTGAAACGTTGCCACGGCTGTATTGATATGACAATAAAATATTATTGATTCTACAGCAACTATTTACCAAACAGTGCAACACGTTTCTGAAGCCTCAAGGACACAGACCGAAATCTCGCCTGCACTTTGTTGCACTGTTTGCACTTTAATAAATTACTGAACAAGACCCTATAGCTGTCCCATTGCCATGTTTCTTTTAAGTACTATAAAAACTTTACCCTTTTATTGCCTTATGTCATTTCAGACTCTGGTTACACAATGATCCATTCCTATACAGAATATAAGAAACTAGGGGCCAAATTTAGCGATTTCTTTTAGCGATACCATATCTTGTACCATACCTTGAACAATATCGAATGTAAATTTAAGAAAACATGTTTATAGATTTACGGTCTCCATAGTATACCATTTACTACCGCATAGTATTCTACTATGTATGACCGCAGTCGTACATTTACGCCCGCTGTCGTACATTACCAAAAACGTGCAGTATCGCTAAATTGCAAATTGAAATAATTGCTCGTTTATAAATATGGCCCTAGATCTTTATAGGATATGTGTGAATGGAAATCCACAAGCAGATTAAAATGGAAAAGTTTGATGTGCATGGACACCTTAACACAATGAGCACCAAGCCTTAATAACGGCCTAAGAAAACAGTACAAAAGTAGAACTATGTCAACTGTCAGGTAAGTAGATCAGCAATGCTGCACATTGAAAAATTCAATCAGAAGCAGAACTTTTTATAACCAGTGACAATGTAACTTAAGAGGTTGCAGTTTAGGCTACTTACTTGTGGAGATCTTATTTACAGGGTTTCTAGGTAAATTCTGTTCTGGCACCAGGGGACCTTTTGGTGTAATGGAGTCAATGCTTTCAAGGGGTGTAAGACCTTTTTATGAAAAGAAAAAAAAGAATTAGTTGAAATGACAAAGTTATTTCTAATATCAAAACAGAAGAGCTCCCGCATTATAGCCTGGTATAAATCCTGAGGTAAAGGGTAAAGGTAAGTGCAATAAGTTGCCTTATTACTTAGTCACACAGTTTTCTGGTGGACCTGATTTTAAATGCACTACAGAAAGAGCGCTGTAGGACTCATGTAAAATGACGCAGCATGTGAGCTTCCATATATTATTAGTACCACTTTAATCCATCGTGGCGGATTCAAGAATGACCACCGACCGAACGCAGGATTATCGCTCAAAACGTGGTCGGGGGTCATGGCAAAAATCTGTACAATCTTTAGAAGCTTTAGAGAAGTTGATTGAGAAAGTATTTATCTTCTAAAGTACAGAGGGAGCTATTAATAAAACAATAAAGGGTGTTGTTCACAAGTTAATTAGCAAGCCCATACACTAGAAATTCACCTAGTGTCCCACATTCCTGGGACATTCCCCTGTGTTTTGACTTGCAAATTGAATGATCCAGGCGTGCAACTTTATCTGAACATCAGAAGGTGAAAACTAGCACATAGACCCAACATTACTATCAATCTGACATTTAAGTCACACGTCAAATTGATGTAATGTCTGCCAGGTGTATGGCCAGCATTAGGCTCCTGTCTACACTTAAGCCTCGTACACATGTGCGATCGCGGATCCCCGTGTATGGGCCCTTTATTGGCCGAAACAGACGGTCGTTCGGAGATCCGCCCGGGCGGTCGGGCAACGTTGCTATAGTTGTTCATATGTTTTAATTAGTTATTAGAAAAAAAGTTTCCTAAGGTTATTCCCCCTTTATAAATGAGTAGTCTATACCTATCGTTTAAATACAATAAATCATTGTTTTCCCCAATCAAACATGTAAATCATGCCAGGATTAATGAATAATAGATTACATTTTGTTTCTGTGTATCATTGGCCTCTATGTCCTTGTGTAAATAACAATTGAGATTAGTGATCTCTATTTATCTATTTCTACTTATTTTCCCAGAAATAAAACATTTGTTTGCAGTGGCCACACTCGAGGTTTCCTGATACAGTAAATTAGATTTTAAAAATCACCTGTTTATTAGGTGTCTGGAAATCCAAATAAAAGCAAAAAAACAAATACACTTTATTGGAAACACGCGATCAAGCATGCATTAGGTTGCAAATCATTTACAATTCTGGTTTAAACACATTGCAATGGCTAAATGTGAGCAATAAAGAAAGGTCATGGAGAAAAATAAAAGGAAAGAGAGGTACTAAGGTAAATAGGTAAACAGTGGATGCAGAAATACAGTAAATGGAATAAATCAATACACGTGGTTATTATTGGAATTAGAGAAAAGTACAGACACCATAAATAGAAAATAAAAATAGGAGCAATTATATATTGCGGTATTCCTTTACTTTTGTGGAGAATAAGTGTCAATTTGCAAAAAGATGTGCACAGATTTTGCATTCTAAGTAACCACTTAAGCTTTTTAACAACCATGTGTTTACTTACATCCTCCTGCCCCTCCTCTTTCTTACATTTCCCTCAATTACTTTAACTTGCTATGGCTCTCAGTAGCAGCCCTGAAAGTCTAGCCAGAAAAAGTCGACCCTCTGCCCTGTACAGTTTAAGATCAATAAAACAAGAAGGAAAAGATTCCTATCAGTGTCCTAACGTGTGATGTCCTGATATCTTTTCTTCACATTTCCAGAAACAAACCAATAGAGAGCTCGTTATGTACAAGGTTTTCATTTACCAAATAATGTATCGATTCTGTGTCTTACCGGGGCAGGGTGTCATCCTGCACACCTGGATGACTTCTGGCTTTTCACCATCACACTGGCCAATGGCATTATCACTTGCTTTGCAAACTACTTGCCGCTGTTGGATGCCATCACCACAGCTTGCTGAACACTGTGAAGAACAGTTAGATGACAAAGTGAAAAAAAATGAGAGATAGAGAAACATCTCTTTGTATTAAAAAACCTGTATACCACCCATCATTTTATCCCCATGCATACTGGAGTAGTCTTTTCAATTCCATGTCATGGCCAACTGAGCTCCGGATGGGGCTGTTCTGCTGCAGAAGAGGATGAGTAAACGAGGAGGCGACAGATGATTTTAAGCTTAGTAGTTTTTCTAATGAAAGTAGTCAACAGTGATTTAGACCTCGGGTGTTGATTTTAGCATCTTTGGACCTTTTAGGGCATATCCTGAATCAAAAAAGGGCTCCATCCCCTCTAAATGGGCACTTTCCCATAGTAGGGATTATTTTGTAATATTAGCCAAAAATGACCAGCTGCAGTATCCCTTAACAAGCAATCAACTTGTTTATTCTAGATAATAAAAAATCCTTGGTGAAATACTTTCCAGTTTTCATTAAAATCAGACTTCCATTTTTTTTTCTAACTGGCCTCATTAAGAGAAGCCTAAAGTGTGCTTGGTACAGCACTGTGTAGTGAAAATAAACATAGATGGATGAATATTAACCTGTGACCAGGCTCCTGTTCTCCATTGTGCTGGGCATGGTATACGATTGCAGGGCTTTCTTGTTTCTGGTCTTTCAGCAGTGCAGTACTTAGTGTGGATTGTTCTGTTTGTGCCATTGTGCAGGTGTTGGATGCACTGTACAAGCCTTGACTGCAAACCGAGTTTGCCACAAGATTTGCTGCAAGACCCCCACTCATCAGCCACCCATCTACAAGTAAGTAGTTGACAGTTAGTTTACACCATGTATTTCCTTAATATTCCATTTTACAATTATAGATGGAAGTGCCCCCGAGACAAAGATCTGTGATGATTACTCTGAAGAACTCCATTTGTGTTTAAACAGTGCTCCACACATTATTGCTTAATAAATAAACCAGAGCAATTCAATACATACAGTAAGGGTTTTTTTTTATTTCATAAAAGAAGCACTAGCGGTTTACACCCTTACAAGATCACCCAGCTACATAGTTAAGTGACTATTAGTCAAAAACCACTGTACAATCTTAACAAAAATAAAATAAAATAACTACAGCAACAATGCATCTGCTATCAGATAGGAAGAAAACATGTCCCTAGTATATTATGCTTTATCATTTGGGTTTAAGTTTTTAAATTATTTTATGTGCAAAAGCCAAAACAAACCTTGTGCTTTTATTCTGTCATGGACAGCAGTGACTTGTAATATCCTTATATCACACAGTAAGTGGTCCATAATCCCTTATATTAATAATATTAATAACAATGACCATTTAGCTACCCTACCCTGGCTGGGAGCATTCCTGCAGATTACATCGCCTGCGGATTGGTTTTGGCTTTTTGTTGTTGTCACAGAAGTTACGATGAACCATTTTGTTGTCTCCTTTACGTCGGCAGCCATACTTTGTATACTGAATGCCTAGAATGAAAGCAATACAATTATGAAAAATACAATTCCGAAGCCTGTATAAAAGGATATATAAGCGAAAAGAGGCACACTCATATATATATGTGTATAGACTATGTAAAGGTTACACGAAATTGGAATTACTGAAACTCAAAGCTTGGTATCTCATACTATATATATAAGGATATATAAGGATTATATATAAATAAGGATTGTGGAAGCACTCCTTAGGCTAATTTCCAACTATTATTTGGCGGAAGTGCTACTGATCTGGTCAAACATTTATACAAACATAGAAAAGATAATCAATGCACATTCCTAGGTCCCATACAATATCATATTATCTGCACAATAGCATACTTTATAAACAAAGGGGTTTTAGTATACATTACTGTGATCACATGAATGAAAAGCCTTCCAACCACGTCAAGGTAATCCCAGTCTGGAAGGTCCTAACTTCGAACCTTTTTTACTTCAATTACAATTCGCATTACTTATACATGGGCACTGGATCATTATAGCAGGCTTTCTCACTTCCCCCCAGCCGCTTCTTAAAATGACGGAAGAGCATTTTAAATTAAAGCTTTAAATTAAAGGCATAGGACCTCCCATTAAAGTGGTGTGTTGGAGTTGCTATTACCACATGAAAGCTTGATCATGCTTCCCAATAAATACATAAAATAGTATTATAAAATAGTAAATACATTAGTAATGTATACTAAAACCCATTTGTTTATAATGTATGCCAGTGTGCAGATAAAATGATATTGTATAGGGCTTAGGAATGTGCATTGATTATCTTTTCTATGTTTGTGTATATGGGAGTAGCAGAGGGTCAGGCGATGTCACTCAAACTACTGGAAGCAGGAAGTTTGAACATTATCTGCAATATCATTTATCACAGGCTGCAGTTGGAGATGTGGTTCAGGGGCACATTTTAGCCAAAGTTGTGATTTTAGTCAAGCAACATGGAATGTTTTGCATTTAGATATTAGTTCTGCTGTCTGTGCAACCTTTCTTTTTTCGTGAATAAATGTGATTGCTATTCATTTTATGTAACAGGGAATGATTCACAGGGATTTAAAACCAGTGAATATCTTCTTAGATTCTGAAGATCATGTCAAAATTGGAGATTTTGGATTAGCTACAGACCACCCTGCTTCTTTTGTAAGTGTTTCTTTGTATTAAAAGTGTATACTATTGTTCTGCATGATCCAACATATGAAATGTCCTTTAGATTCACAAAATCTAATTTATCAAAAAGTCACATCTATTGTGACTGAAGGCTTAGTTTCATATAAATTACTATTTTACGCTGCATACAGCAGTTTTGTGCGTTAACTCACAGCGGTGCCTATGAAAATGATAGGCCTTGCTATGTGTTAACACAGCTGGACATCTCACTACATCACAAACGCGATGTTCCTCTGCGTTACTGCATGGTGTGAACGTAGCCTTAGGCTGGTTACTTGAGGGTAATATTTTAGCCTGATTGATCACCTGGTCTAAGTAATGGTCCATCCTGCTTTTATCGGTGATGATTATCAGCAGCAATATCCAGTCCATACACTGACAATCATTTCCAGTTATAAAATTTCCACACTGGAGAGTTGCAGGAAAAAATGGTAAATTATTAATACTATAATACCACTCCAATAAAACGGCATTAAAGTAAATGTAATCCCCTGAAGAACTGGATAAGGTAACTGTGTGCACTGTCTGGCCATCACTCCTGATTTCAGTCACATGCCCCCCTGCCTGATATGGACAGTAACAGCATTGGCTAGAAACTACTAGTTGTGTGACAAACCCTATATTAGAAAGGTAAATTTCCCAGGTCTTTAGTTGTAAACAGAGTTTACAGTCAATCAAAATGCATATACAATTCTTTTACAGACTGAACCAAAGCCAGGAGAAGATGAACAGATGTCTAGTGATTTGGTTAAAGTGGATCCTGAAGGTAATGAAGCACCTATAATGTACAAAAGGGAACTATGAAAACACATGTAGGTCTGCTAATAAATTTATTTACATTTTCTTCTCACAATTTAGTCACAGCTTAGTTCCTATTACCGTGTAAGTGTCTTCAACTTGGTTTCTTTGTTGCCAACTACATCAGGGTGGAATCTATCCAAATGAGAAGTGGATATTGGCATAACTGATGGTTAAATCTGCTCCTTTTTGTGGCCAGTTGATGCTTAATTAGCCCTTGTAGTCCTTGTGTGTTCAGCATTGGATTATTTCCTTTACATTAGCGAAAATAGGTAAATCCTGTCGTTGACCGACGGGATCTACCTAATATCGACAATGTTTGGTTTTGGCTGTGGCACTTTGCCAGTTTAGCTGCAACCTCAGTCAGTCCTCTTCCTTGGGACTCCAAGGTATAGCAAGCAAAAATAGAATAGAGGTACACACTACTAATCAGGAAATTCCATTTATTGTGATTCACATACAAAACAACGTTTCAGGGATCACCGTGTCCCCTTCATCAGGTGTTACCTTAACCTAATATCGGCAGAGTGTAGGGGCCAAAACTGACTGACCATAATGCTAATGAACGTCCATGGTCGGTCGGGAAAGGTGGAAAATTTCTGTTGGTCTGTATCGGCTCCCTTTACTATGAAGTAATGTGAGCCGATACCATGCGCGCGTGTATGGCTGCATGGCCACCGATCCCTATATCGCATATGATTGATCAGTCGGGTCCATGTGTGCAGTTCCCACCGACAGATACCAATGTGATCTCTCAGCAAATTGTGATGGAAATCGCATGTGTGCTAGCCCCTATGTATAGTTTAAAAAAATCCTTACCTTACATTCCTGCTCCTTATGGTTATCTATCTATCTATCTATCTATCTATCTATCTATCTATCTATCTATCTATCTATCTATCTATCTATCTATCTATCTATCTATCTATCTATTGCCACTGACTGTCTGACTGCAGGGTGCAGAACTACAAAATGTACTTGGTGTTGTGAAACTTTAACAGAATATCAATTTAGTTATACAAACATAGTTTAAAAATACCACCTCCAGGGCCTTTATGGTTCCCATGCATTAGTGAACATTTCTCCTAATATTTCTATAAACATTAGGCAAAACTTGCAAAGTTGATATACCAAACTGATAGAATCTTATACAAAACAACCAAGTGCTGTAAAAAGTCGAAAGTTGCTTCAACAAAGTATTAGTTTAGGGCAGGGGTTCCAAACCTGAGTCACCCTGGGGGCCGCACTAGTAGCCAACAAAGCAGTGACAGGGCCGCAGGTGTAGGCTTTCCTCCGATCCACCCAAGCCAAGCTCTGGAAGACCCAGGCCACACACCCCAACATGCCAGACCACACTCCTTTCCATGCCTACCCTGACCCTATAGAACCAGGATTTCTTTATTAACTTTTTCTCATTCCTTATAAATGGTAAGTATAACAAACATTTTAATTACTTTTCATATGAAGGCTCTCACAGGAAATTACATCATTCCCCTCCTCCATCACGGCTAGGATAGCCCTGTCCAGCAGGAAAAACACATAAACAAAATACATACATCTGTAAAAGCCTGAAATTTTTAAAGCCTGGAATTTGTATCAAATACATAAATGTAGTAATGGATTATGCCAAAGGGACTGAAGCCATAGCCCATATAGTTCTTACAAACTGGCACATGCTACAGAGAGCTTACCCTAACACTCCTAAATGTATGGAACCCCCATTGTTGTTGTACCATAGGGGATGTACCATAGGCAGCCACCTAATTAGATCAGAATATAGATCCCAAAGAGACCAGCCAGGTTCTTATTTTTTAACTTATTAAACATAAGCGTATGTTTCCCTGTCTACACTGCGTTTAATGTAAATATGTACATAAAGGGGAACTCTTTACACATCCAGAGACAGAATTACGTTACATGTCACAGCAAATTTGCTGTTTACGTGTTGTTGTGTCCATGTAAATTATTTTATATTGGAAAGACCACTCAATCTGTCAAATATCACAACATTGATCAAGCATTGGACTCTAGGACACTAAATTTCCTGTCCAAAAACATTTAATCAAAAAAGAACTAAGGGATAGTGATATAAAATACATGGTACTTGAGGTAGTTGATGCCCTCTAGGGGAGGTGATCATAATCTCAAACTGAGGGAGGTCTGGTGGATACATCATTTAAATACACTGTCTCCATCAGACCTTTGTAGGGATTTTGATGTACATTTATGTATTTGATACAGATTCCTGGCTGTTGTTCTTATGTATGTATATATTTTGTTTATACATTTTTCATGTTGACAGGGCTCTCCTAGTTATGATGGAGGAGGGGAATGATGTAATTTCCTGTGAGAGCCTTCATTTAAGAAGTAATTAACATTGCAATGTTTGTACTTACTATTTGTTGATGCCTGATGAAGGGGAGATTAGCACCCCCGAAACACTACTATTTTTCACAAATGGAAAATTGAAACAATAAAAATATTAAGACATATGAAAAAAGTGCTGTCTCTTCTTGAAACTGTATTATTGGAAGCAGTAAGTAGTACAGTAGTACACAACCTATGACTAAGCTCCCCTCTGGGAGCGAAACGCGTTAGGGGCTCCTGTTTTTTATTGAATGCACGTATGGGGTTATGCCACAAGGTTTCGCTCCAATGAACTACTACTGAGTGCCTAGGGCTACCTTTTTATAGCAGCTAGATAATATGGTAATGAGGCTTCTCCCACCAAGGTGAGAGAAAATTAAGCTGAGAAAACTGCCTCTTTTCATACCCTGTCTCTCTGATGGCTGGCTGTGGTGTAAGTTTTTAATAATGCTTGCTCAATTTTAATGTATATCTAGTAAAAGTTATATTTTAATTCACCCCATTATTCCACTGTGTATCTCATTATTAATTATGTAGGCTGACCATACTTTATAGGGGGATTTTGTATTTCTCTTACATTTCCAATACACTAGCAACAGGTATTGCCAAACAATGCGTATGCTGCATAGGACTTCACTATATATATATAAACTCTTACAGGACAAACATTTTACTAGGAGAAGACTTATGGGCCAGTAAAGTGAAGGTATGCCTTTAGAGTGAGGCTATGAAGGCACCCTGGTACAATAAGCACACACCTCCTCCACATGCTTTGGAGCACTGTGACCAGCTTTTCAAAGCCCATTCATAAGAATCCATTTCCTCCAGAAGAACATTATTGTTGCCAATCATTGGCAGAAGATCTTCGTGGATAATGTACCTGTATGTCAAAGAACTTTTTTCTTCCTGTTCTTGGGGGACCACCTGCAGCACAAAAGTTAGAAAATTTAGGCCTGATAGAAAAGATTATATTTTTTAAATTATAACAAGAAAATTATAACATATGGTACATAGTAAGACACCGTTGGTAAAGTATAAAGATTTTTTGATTGGTATTCTGTCAATATAGCCAGTTAATTTCTCATTAAATGAACCATGAAGAATGAAAGTGAAGCATTTTTATGTTACGTTAATTGATTTCTGGTGCTGAGTTAGAGAGAGAGACTTATTGTCTGTATCAACAGAGACATTTTTCAAGGCCACCTATTCAACAGTTTATTTAGGTGCAGTTGCTTAAAATGTATCTGATGAAATGAGCAATATGATAGCATTCTCTTTATATGGTGGTAATAATGGACTAGTTGTTGCCTTATGTTACCATTATCACAGTAAGCAGCTTTACTGAAAGCAGGGGCCAGGATATTATTATTATTATTATTATTATTATTATTATTATTATTATTATTATTATTATTATTATTATGATTGAGCCTACAAGATTGATCCTGTGAACAACAAATGTTGTGTTCAAGGATTAAGCTGGGTACACACATGACCAATAATTGATGATTCCCATTGGATTTGATGGATTTTGCTGAATGGCATGAAAATGACTGATCCTGTCCACAGTGAACCTTCGAAATCTGCAACAAGTCTGGCATGTGTGTAATTATTAATCATCTACAGACATGCAGACACTGATTGGATCTCATCAAGACCAAAGGTATTTGTTGGTGTTGACAGCTTAAGCCTAAATATACTCACATGAAAAAAGATAAATGAAAACATCTCTGGAAAATTAGCCAGTATTAGTCATGTATATAGGAATCCATGTTTATTGTTGTCAGACGATGTTCGGTCTTTCTTTCTCTTTACAATAGGAATGGTAATTAACTATTTATACACTAAACAGGGATTCCTATATGAATGACTAATACAGATAGGGGGAGAGACAGTGGTAGTGGACAGGGTTTTATATATACCACTGCAGCTCCCATTATAAAATATCACACTTATGTATTATATGGATTTACTTCACCTGTGAGTTCCATGCCCTGTATAAAAGCACTTGACCTGTGGCCTCATACTTCTATATGGTCATGTAACTCTGTGCCATAATATCCTTATATTACACTGTAGGTAGCGTATTATCCCTTATATAAAAGCATAATTACAGTAGCAGTGTTCTTCTGTAAGCAATTCATGTTCGAGTTCTTGTAACATTTTTAAACAGGCTGAACCATTTGAATTCTTCTGGCTATTGAAGAAGATGGAAGGCAGAATATTTCTCTCCTACCTATCTAGGAAATATAGATTAAAAAAAAAAAATTATATATATATATATATATATATTATATATATATAAATATAAATATGTATAAGTACAGAAAGGAGAAGGGGGGCAGAGTCCAATCCAAAAAAGATACCTTTGGTTTTGTGTATCACACTTTATATTTATATTTATACTAGCATGCACTTCATATTTATACTTATGCAGGCACCTAACTATGTAGTCACTTTTAGTCTAGCTGTTTTTAACTCTTTTTAATCTATTTCAGCTAGCGTTTTTTACCACGAGTAAATTATTGCACTAAGCACTTTTAGTAACTGTGAATGGTTAACATGGTTGTTATATTGGTAATCTGTGATGTCACAATTGGAGGGGAGGGGTTGAGGATATATTAGTTGATTGTTTGCACTGGCAGAACTATAGCTTGAGAAAGGTCTAAGACACAGACCGAAACGTCGCTATCTGTTTTGTTGCACATGTAATAAAAGTGGAACTTCTGCACAAGTCCTGTGAGTGCTATGCAGGTTGTTTTAAGGTTGGATATATATATATATATATATATATATATATATATATATATATATATAGTAAATAGGACAAAAATCAGGGCACACTCCACTCCAACCTTGCTGTGCCACTGGTGCTACCCAGAAATTCAATAAACAGTCCAGTATCAAGGAAATAGGTGCACTCAAGGGGTCTTGTTAATATATTTTAATTGTGCAGTAAAAAGGCAAAGTTTCGGTCTAGGTCCAAAAAGGCCACAGCACCAGCTAAAAGTCAATGTTAATGTGCAAAGCTGCAAATACAACCGTATCCACACATTCTTTTCTACAGAAGCAGCAGCACCATATGTAAAAGGGAAATAACTTTAATAATATAAATCAGTATATCTCCATGTTCCAAATTGTTGCGACGTTTTGGGGATAACCTTAACTGTTACATATAACCTGTGTCTACAGGAAATTGCTACAAACAATTTACCAGGTAGTAACAAGGATTTGGATACAATACAGATTGCATAGTGCCCTCCTGTGGCAGATTGAGTAAGAACATACAACACCATGACAAAATATATAAATTTATTCAAACTATAGAAAAACATATAGATCATAATCACCTGGGCCGTTTTTAGGCATAGGCCACCTAGGCAAAGTGCTAGGGCACCTACGTTAAACCACGGCGCCCAGTGTTCTCCCTACCATCTCCCTGTCAGCTTTTACTTGCTGTGTTAAAACTGCTCTCCTTGTCCTGCTGTAATTTGTAACATTGTAGTGGGTAGAGAGCCTGAACTCAGCTCCCTCTACTTGGATACAATGTTACAAATGAACTGAAGGTGAAGGAAGGAGGGGGGAGGATGAGCTCAGCTAATAGTACTGAGGGGAACAGTTCTAAAATGCCAGGTAAAAGCTGCTGCAGACTTTATAACAGTGTCCGTATCCCTGCCTCTTTATTCCTTCCACCCAACTCTCCAATTAGAACTTAGAGGAGTGAACAATTCAATGGAGGAGACATGGAAAGCAGGTACATACTGTGTATCATGTCAATGCTGGCAGCTGAAGGGGTTAAAGGTAATACTCTACTGGCCCTGAAAGGGTTAAAGGTAATACTCTGCTGGCCCTGAAAGGGTTAAAGGTAATCTCTGCTGGAATTAAAAGTGTTAATAGCAATACTCTGGGAAAGTGCTGACACTGAAAGTGTTAATAGGAAAGTCTGTTGGCATTGAAGGGTTAATGGTAATACTCTTCTAGCACTGAAAGTGTTAATGGCAATACTATGGGGAAGTCTGCTGGCACTGAAGGGTTAATGGCAATACCCTGGAAAGTGTTGGCACTGAAAATATTAATGCCAATACTCTTGGAAAATCTGCTGGCACTTAAAGAGTTAAACATCTCAGATCTCACCATATTTCTCTGTTCTGCCATACCCGGCTGGAAACAATTTCTGGGAGAACACTGGTGCCACATACCGCACATCCACTGAAACCTATCCTGTCCTTCCAATCAGTATTTCATTGGTGGCCAGTGTCGCTGCATACACACAAACGTATGTATACATGCCCGCTTCACCTGGTACAGCATACACCTCTTACCAACTAGTAAAGCATTCCCACTATAAAGAACAGCAGCAAGGGACAGTGTCAGAAACAATAAACCCAGCTGCAGTTTGACAGGCCAAGGTGGGAGGGCGCCTAGGGCACTAAAATATCTAGAAATGGCCCTGATAATCACGATTCAGTCCCTTGGGGGCTAAGGAATACAGATGGTTAATCCACCACACCTCACGTTGTCTAAGGATCCTTTGTCTGTCTCCCCCTCTTTTCTGATCCCATTTCACCTGTTCTAAAACCATGTATTTAAATTGATCTGTTTAATGTCCCACTTCAACAAAATGTGTAGGGACTGGGAGAATGATATGTTTGAATTAAAAATGTATGCTGGGTCATGCACTGTTTGACCTTCTGTGTGGTTTCACCCACATAGATTAAACCACAAGGGCAAACCAGAGCATAAACAACAAATTTAGTGTCACAGGTAAAGCATCCCTTAATCCTGGACTCCTGGTCCGTAGTGGGATGTACAAAGATTTTTCCTTTGATAACCTTAGGACAAAAATACAATTGAGACATGGAAACATGCCCTCATTTCTGCCTATAAACCAATTGCTTTTCCTCTCATCTCCCTTATTTTGACCCTCATGGCTATTTTTCATGTAGGTTCCTATAGTTTTTCCACGTCTGTAGCAGATTAAGGGTAAGTGGTAAGTTAGTAAATTCTTCAATATTGGGGCATGTGTCCCTCAACAGTGGCCAATGCCGTTTAATAATTTTCGTAACCTCTTGGCTACACGGATCGAAGTTAGTTCCCACTTTCCTTCCTTATATCTAGTCCAGGTTCTTCCTCCTCCCTGTGCAAACTTTTGCCAAGCGCCCTTGATAATGGAAGTGGCATAGCCCCTGTCCTTGAATCTCTGGCACATCATCCCCATTTGTACATTTTTAACCTCATAGTTGGCTAAAAGGGATGGCATATTTAGTATATGGTGGATGTTGACTATTGTACATTAACAATTGGTTGCGGTCAGTGGGTTTTTGATATAATTGGGTAGTTAGCCCCTCCTTTTTGGAAATCAAAATGTCCAGAAAGTGGACCTCAGAAAAACTGTAACTCATGTCAAACCTTATACCAGGATGGAGTCCATCCAGTTCGGCGTGGAACCGTGACAGGCTATCAACGCCTTCCCGCCATAGGACAAGCACATCATCTATGTATCTCCACCAGGCTACACAATGTGCCTGGAAGAGATCCAAACGATAGATGTGCCTGTCCTTGAGCCATGCCATAAAGGCATTGGCATAGGCAGGAGCGGCATTGGACCCCATTGCATTCCCACGCAACTGAAGATAGAACTCTTCCTGAAACACAAAATAATTATTCATAAGTAAGTAATTTCCAAAAGTTTTAAGATCAATTCCCTTTGTCCCACTGAAACCTCTCAAACATCCATTGGGTGGCCTTAAGGCTATCTCCATGTGGAGTGGAGGTATAAAGACTGGCTACATCAAAGGTAACCAGTAACAGTTGACCTGATTGTCCATCTTTAACATTTTTAATTTTAGCAAGCACATCCATGCTATCTCTTACGTAAGATGGAGTAAGCCTGATCAGTGGTGCCAATACCTTATCAATTAGTTTAGCCAATGGGCAAGAAACTGATTCAATCCCCACTACTATGGGTCACCCGGGTGGTTTCACCGGGTCTTTATGAATCTTAGGTAAGGTATATAGAGTAGGCGTCCTTGGAAAGGCTACTTGTAACAGGTCCTTATCTTTAATACACAATACACCCTTGTCCACAAAAGAGGTAAGACAATCATTCATAATATCAACAATCTTGGATAGAGGATTAGATAATAATTTACAATAGACATCGTTATCCGAGAGTTGTTGTACAATTTCCCCCACATAATAGTTTGTGTCAAGGAGCACTATAGCCCCCCCTTGTCAAAGGGCTTAATAGTGATCCCTGAATTAGCCCCCAGTTCTTTAAGAGCCCCTCGCTCCACATTAGTGATCTTAACATATGAGTGATTAATATCCTCAAACTTCAATAGTTCATATTCTTTCTGGGCACAGGAGGTGGGTGGTATAAATGTACTTTTTTGTGTGGTATAAATGTACTTTTTTGTGTGGTATAAATGTACTTTTTAAAAAATATATATTAATATAGATGCCCTTTAAGGATTGGAAAGGAGGAAGCCAATGCACTTTGTAACCATGGTGGTGCCATTACATGCTTTTATTGTGTATAATGATGGGATAGCCTGCTGATAAGAGCATGAGTGGTGTTTAAAAGGTGTGTGTGGTCATTAAATATCGTATGCATTGTAGGCTGAAACATGTACAGGGGTTTTCCAATCAGATGTTAGCAACCCTAGTAGACAGTTGCCAACTTCTGTGTCTGATTCAGTAAAAGGTGCAAAGGTTTGTCTGTGCTATTATTCCCCATAAATCAATCATATTTTAACTGCAGTAACAAAGTAAAAAGATAAAAACTGATTGGTTGGTGCAAATTAATGGCATAGGCAAAATTTTGCTCCCCTAACTACTTGTCCCATCCTCCAGATGCTTGAAAACTTTACGTCCCAGCATTCCTTGCATCCATACTTCCAAAAAGAAAAAGTTTAGAAATTTAGACCAAACTAAAATATCTGGAGGCATGTAATTTGGACATCTCTTCAATGAACGCTCAAATATTTAAATAAATTGAATCACTATTAATGCTGTACGCACACATAGTATAGCTTCTCAAACCAAAATCAAGGAATGACCCTTGTTTGCTGAATATTATAATAAGATAGCAAATGTTATAATACATAACATTAGGAAACTGAGATCTTTCCATTTTTCCCAGTCCCTGGAGAAGGTGCTAAAATTACACCTAGGGTGCATGATAACTTCTAGTTTAAGAAGGTGTAAACTGTTAGAATTATACCACAACCACTTAACAGGAAGCTATTTATTTAATTGGAGTTCCTTTGGGTCTTACCAAAACAACAATGGCTTCATGCAATGGTCCATTTGTTTTCACGGTTTCCTTTCCATCCTCATTGGTGTACTCCCACTCTAGGCCTATTTCTATAAAGTTCTTGGATTTGACTTCTGTGCCCTTCACATGTAGAATTGAATTCCCATTTGCCTGGTTTTTAATAGCTTCAGCAATAGAATAGAAATATACTGATTATAAAAAGCAAAAATACGAACCTAATTCAATACTGTGTTCAAAACATTGTGATTACTGTAAACCTTGAATAATATCACATTTTAGCCTTAAGCCAACCTATGCTGGAAAATTCCTGTTTGCTGGGAAAATCAAACACCTTTTTTACCTGTTGTTATAGTCTTATAGGAAAACAGGATGAGGTATGACACTGAAGAAAATGCTTTGCAACCACTGTTTACTTGAAGTGCATACAGTTAATCACATGCCCCATTTTGTCTGTTCCAAGATTCATTATTGATGAATTACTTTTACATATTAATTCACTGTCTGTGAGAAATATACCCAGTTATATTTCTTCACAGTTTTCCTCCTACATCTCCAAAATGATTGATTATATGTTGACTGCATTGTCATGTGTGCTTGCTGTAAAAGTGTATCTTATGTATTCAATTAGATCAACTGGATTTAAAGTTTAGTCCTTGAAGATGTTTCGCTAGTCATCCGACTGGCTTTCTCAATTCAGAATGACTTGTACAAGAATCTGTGGCAATTATGTACCCTGGAAAATCCCAATTAGCATATCACTGCCAGTTGTTAGGGACCTTCTGAATGCAAGGCGTGATTGCATTGTGGCTAAGAGGTGTTATAGGAACCCCCAGGGTAAGGTGTCAAAACAGCATTGTACATGGCAGACAGTTGGTGTCACCCCCCCACCTCTATTTAGGCTTGGTTTCTTTGTTTTCACATAAATGGCCTCCTTGACACCTCTCTTGGACCAGCCACATTCCTTTGCCAATATGTTAACATTACAAAGGTATGTCCTTTATCCTTAAGATGCAGGTACATGGCAGAGTCCTGACCCGAGGAATTGGCTCTTCTGTGCTGGGCCATATGTTGATGGTGGCGCGGTTTGGTCTCCCCCACATACAAATCAGAGCATTTTTCACTGCACTGCACTGCACTGCGTATATGATGTCACTTTTCTTCTGTTTTGGTATTGGGTCTTTCAGATGTACCAATTGCTGCCTCAGTGTGTTGTTTGGTTTAAAGCAGACAGGGATACGGTGTTTTTTGAAAATTGTTCTTAATTTCTCGGAGACCATGTTCTTTCTCCTGTCTTGCTTTTCCCCTTCACTGTTGATATTCATGTTCTTTTCTTTCCTTCTACTTCTTTTGACAAAGGCCCAGTCTGGATATCCACAAGTTTTAAGGGCTTCACTGAGATGTTTCATTTCTTTAACCTTTGCCTCTGTTCTCTGCTCTGTGTTGCAGGGTTCTGATGACATCCAGCTTGTAATCTAAAGGGAGGTGATCTGTGTGGGTTGATTTTCTGTAAACTACTTCCAGTTTACCATTTACTTACCTCTACTTCCAGTTTACTTATCCAGTTGAACTAACTGAATACAACAGATATACCATGACCTGGATGAATGAGAACCTTCAAAAGTATATTGCTGTAAAAGGGTACTTAGGTTGAAGGGTCGTTGAGACATACCCTGATATGTTTACTGGAAAGCTTGGGGAAATATGTTTGAGCTAGTAAGAAACTAAAAAAATATTTAGTTGTAAAAAAATTATAGTTGAGTTGATGTGTTTGAGAGACCCAAAACACAATTTAATGTAGGTCCTATAAATAACATAACTATATGTCTTTAAAAACAGTCTGTGTATTGGAATATATTAACTTTCCCTTTTCTTACCAATGGTGTTGGTGGATGGCTCAGTTTCCTCTATTTGGATATGTCTGGCACCTGCTGGAATCTCAAACATTTTTAGAACACCAGCTGCAAAAAGAAGGAAAATGTAAATGACACCGGACAATAAGCAAAATCTCAGTCTATCCAGCCATTTAAATGGAACAGCAACCTCTCATACTGGGTGGTATGACATATTGTACTGTAAATAAAAGATATTTCTACCCCTGTACATACAGAAATAATAAGGCATTGCTGGTTTAACGTGATGGGATTTTACGTTTATGTGATTATTGTACCAGCAATAATATTTTTTTGTGATGTTGCCATATGTGTGCAACATTTGTATATTGTGAAAACAAAATTGGCATTGATCACTCATACTTTACTTAGAACTCCAATTCTAATATTACATCCTTATCTATGGTTTATCTATAAAACAATCTGAGCAGTGTATGTTCTAATAGTGCAGGATGATTATTTCACCAGTGTTGATATTGAAATGTACTGCAACAATCTGGAAGCCCTAAAGCTTGGTACACACAGTACAGATTTCTGAAAGATGACAGACAGGATCTGCAAGATCCTGTCTGCCATCTTTCAAAGATCTGCATACACACAGTCCCGAGCGTTCTCCCTATACGGATCCGACGGTATCGGGGCTTAATCGTTAATGTGTGTACCCAGCTTAAGGCTAGGTATATCCTGTACCAGCGAGAACTTTCAGCACAGCCGACCGCTTGCCACTATTGACTGGGCCAAAATAGCCTTTGTTGCTGCAATAGTTTCTAAACGAACCTGGTTTTGATTTGGACTACCAATTTAGAAATTTTGCACAACCAACAAAATGTTTTACATTTTCGCAACTCTGAACTTATCATTAAATAATCGAAAATTCTAAAAATTGCTATTGAATACTCAATAATTGTGATTGAAAATTCTAGAATTACTGATTCAATTGGGTTTGAATTGGATTTTTGGAACTTCAATATGATCTGCGGAACCGCTGGCAAAACAAACTCACCAGTTTCGATCATCTCTATAGTCGGGTAAGTCGATCCCTGTGTTTCAATTTTTGTGCTTACCACCTGTCAATCCCATATATCTTGTCCGTCGAATCCCATGACTCGAGTTTACCGTTCAACACTGTTTGATACCTTGCCCCGTGTCATGCTCTTGTTTGTCAGGTAAGTCAAGCCCCATGTCTCTAGTTAAGAGCTCAACACTGGTTAATCCCTTACATACACACACACACACACACCCGTCTATGGGGTAAGTCGAGGCCCATGCCTCAAATTTTGCAACACATCACTGGTTGACCACCAGCTAATAGCTGCACAATCACTGGTGAATAGCTTAAAGTCAAGCTAACCACTAGTAAATCATAAGCAAGAAGCTTGTGAGTGCTGCTTTATATACAGAGTGTATATGTATATATATATATATATATATATATATATATTTTTTTTTTTATAAATATTAAAATGTGTGCAGATAATTGAAATAAAGTTATTTGCTATAGATATAGCTTTTATTGTGTCTGACCTTGAAATGTTTCACAACAATGTTATTTTATAAGCATTAAATAACAGTTGTTAAACTCCCTGTGCATGAATGAAACTTTCCCTCTAACACCTGTCTGGGTGCTGAAAGTTAAGCAGAACATTAAGCAACTAAAAACAGGGGTTATTGGCTTGTATATCAAGTTACATTTCCATCCAGCAATGGTTAAATAAAGAAATGTGAAAATAGTGTGGAAGAAACTTTGTCTTCATCCTACTCTCAGGTTTCTGACACCCTAACATTTTATCTAGAAAACATGACATGTGTTTAACATCTGGAGGCTACCCACCCAGTTACATGGTAAGACTGTGTCATGAATGTACCAGGGTTGTACACCAGACCAAAACAGTTATTCTTTAATGCAAAACAAATTTTCTGCGCATTTCCATGCGCGCTATGCGTTGTAAGTCTATGTAAGAGGCTTACATAGGCAGTTATGTACGCTGCCTTGTGCCCGCTGCTTTTGCCTGTTTTTGCAGCGCATGTGATCACATGCAGCATGCGCTGCAATAGGGCAACATCAAAGAAAGCACAAGCATAGCAAAACATTGCGATTGCGCTCTGTCGCACGATTTGTGCGTGCCCCTTGCGCTTTGTAGAGGGGCCTAGCCCAAAGCAAAACCTGGTCTGGATAAGCTTGTGAAGGTTCTCACTCATCCAGCTCATGGTATATCTGTTGTATTCAATTAGATCAACTGGACTTGAAGTTTAACCTTGCCACAGATTCTTGTACAAGTCATTCTGAATTGAGAAAGCCAGTCGGATGACTAGCGAAACGTCTTCAAGAACTAAACTTCAAGTCCAGTTGATCTAATTGAATACAACAGATACTGGTCTGGATAAGTACGTTTAACTTTAAAACATAAAGGAAGGTTTTTCTCCATCAAGGTAGAAGTCCCAGCAGAGGTCATGGGGCAGGGGGGCCCTGAGTTTTACTACCCCATTAGCCCAGTTATATCTAGTTGTCCCAAATGAGAGGGTTGATATATTGTTTGATAATAATAATAGATTTATGGTGTAGTTTATTGCCTTATGATTAGTGCTCTATTAGACCACAAAAAGTAATATCGTAGTTATTGTGACATATTAAAGTGACTTGTATATGGTTTCATTCCAAAATTCCAAAGCAGCTCCCTTAAATTCTCTCTATTCTCCCTTAAAGTCTCCCTTAAAGTCTCTTTAGTGGCTAAACAGCATTCTTGCATTGTTAAGTTAAAAAAATATAAAATGTACTGATTCCTGCACTCCACGAACCTCTTTACTATTGCTGCTTCCTCTTAAAGCTGTATGTGCTTGCACATGTGCATAGTAGGTGGCTCAGTCAGCAGCAGTCATTCATTGGCCCGTGATATTGTCCATCATGGCTGTGATTGACTGCTGCACTGGGAAGAAGGATGAGCACTGTTGAAGAGGACAGCAGATTTAGGGGTGAATATTTAACCTAAGGAACACTGGGCATGCAAGTAAGTATTGCAAGGTTGGGTTGGTGGTGGGGAAAATAAGTACCGTATATACTCGAGTATAATTCGATCCGAGTACAAGTTGAGGTACCTATTTTTACCTGAAAAATTTGTAAAAACTGATTGACTCGAGTATAAGCCTAGGCTACAAATTAGTTGCCCTTTAAATGGACAGCAGAATTCATGAATCAGATACAGTAATAGCCAAATCCAGTACCAGTAACCCCCAATTCCTTGGCACTCCAGATGTTTGGAAACTACAACTCCCAGCATGCTTTGGTTGCTAGGAGTGGCAAGGTTCAGTAAACTTTTAATTAAGCTTACCATCATTCACAATTCTCCTGAACCCCATAATGTAAAGGGCCCTCTGACCCCCATATAGTAAAGGGCCCTCTGACCCCTTATAGTAAAGGGCACTCTGACCCCATATAGTAAAGGGCACTCTGACACCCATATAGTAAAGGACTCTCTGATCCCAATAGTTAAAAATGTCACCTGAGAGTTGTAGTATCAAGCTGTCATTTGCACTGTAATAGCAGCTGTTTTTTGCCCCAAACTGAGGAAACCCATCAGATTTACAGCATCCAGATGAGCAGTGACAGGGCTGAGTGAGTCCAGCAGCCAGACTACAGGAAGCGATTGTAAAGGCAAGAACAGCTCCTATAACTTTCTATGCAGGTTAACACAGCGCCACCTACTGGTTATTATCCGCAATTGCAGAATTTGGATCTAAATTAGAACTTGACCCGAGTATAAGTTAGGTTAGGTTAGGTTTTCAGGCTAACTTTAAAGCCTGAAAAATTCGACTTATACTCGGGTATATATGGCATTTTTTGTGAGTGGTGGAAATATTTTTTGAACCCCGACAAACAACTAATGACATTAATACATGTAATTAGCACATACTCTGAGGTTTGTGTCTCGCTGCCTTCCTTAAATACAGTAATTGATTTGCTCAGACTCAGTATCTTTCCTTGAAATCTTAACTGACACCTCCTTCCATCTTGCCAGACTTTCTATTAGGGCAAGCATACTCAGTAATCACTTAGAGGCAGCATTGGAAGAGGTAATTTCCCATCATGCAATTTATATGATTTGCATGTGTCCATTCTAGTTATAGCAAAACTGCACCTAGCAGAAGATATTTCAGATTGGATATCTAAAGATAACCTATTTTTTCAGTATTGATGTGTCCTTTTATAACCTGTTACCTTCAAGTAAATTTACAGAAAGTGCTTGCAATAAACTTTCATTTTTGTTGCAACATTGGAAAGGTCTTTTACTTATGTGCGTCCCTGCCACGTGAATGGCGGCAACTAAGAGTTACTATGTTACATAACATGTAACTCTTTAGTTGCCGCCATTCCAGTGGATTATCCAACCATTCACTTTCTGTATAAAGAGGGATCCAAGTTTTTTCCTGGCTTGCAAGGCTCTGGGCCAGGATTTCCTCTCCGTATTCTCTGGTTTGAATGGATCTGCACACTACACGCTATGATCGAAGCCTAAAGCTGGAAGCGCCACTTCCCTGTCTTTTGGAATAAGACTGTGTGAAGTATCCACTCTGGCCTGCATGGTTTGGGGTGGATATGAAGCCTGGTCGAAGCCTTGAGGCAGGGGGGGTGCGAAAGCTCGGGCTTCCCTCCAGCACTACTGTGCACCAGGGGCACGTGTTTATTGCACTCCTTTCACTTTCCTGCCATAGCTGAGCTATGGCGGATTTTTTTTTACCTCGAGCCTAAAGGCTCGGGCCTATTATTTGGCTCACCTTATTAAATTCACCCCCCCCTTATTTATTAACACATAGCACTTAATAGCACTATGCACTTATTTTGTGTTTTTTTGTTGTGTTCATGTATTGTGGCGGGATTGCCTGGGTCCTTTTTAGGACCTTCAGGTTTTTCTTATTCGAACCCCCCCTGGAAGCTTCCTGGTGGCAGCTGGGAGCAGAAAGGGAGGGCAAGTATGGTGGTTCCTGACACCTACCGGCCGAAGGGACCAATGTACCCTCCCCCTAGCCCTTCGGCTTAACAGATATGGGCATAAGGGGGAAGCAGATGGATCCCAATCCACTTGCACGTTTGCTGCACTTGGTGAAAGATCAATTAAAGCACGTTCCCCGAGCTTTCGATAAAAAAAAAACAGATGTTTGGTGCCTAACTGAGCTTTCTTAATGTGCATGTTTTGGTGTCTGGTTGTTGCAGTGTGGAGGCTCTCTCTTTTGCTGCCTAATTTATTATTGTTTGGTGTTTAGGGTATTAACCCTTTAACTGCCACAGATCGTATATTCACGATCTGTGCAGTGAATGCTCAAACTGCCACAGATCATGAATATACGATCTGTGGCTTCCCCTTTAAATTTTGAAAATCACCGCGCGCTAGGGCCGACCCGGGGGCAGCATTCAACTGCCCCCCTAGCCCCCTCGACCCCCCCTCGGTTGTGGGGGCCCCCTCGAGGGGGGGATCGGGAGTTACAGTACCTTAAATGCAGTGATCGTATAGTGCTGCCGGTCCCACGTGGATGAAGAGCAGGAAGAGGAAATGGAGACCCCGGTGATGTCCCATGGCTTTCTCCTTCACCGGGGTCTTACCATAAAGAGGTATATAAACCACTCCCTAGTGGTTTAGTGGAGGTACTGCAGTGTGATCTCCATTCAGATCACGCTGCAGTACCTGTATAGTACAAGCTGTCATGCTGACAGCTTTACTATACATTTTGTGAAGGAACTCAAAGTTCCATTCACAAATAGGATTTTTTCTAAGTGATATCGGTTAAAGTAAACGCGGATCATTTATTTGTTGGATTTCAAGGGAAATAAGCCTATTTTAGTAGGAAATTTTGCAGAGGTACCAAAAAACGACCGTATTGAATTTTTAGGATCAGTAAAGTGTGCAAAAACTTGTGTGACTCTCCGTACTAACTGATTTTCACTAAAATACCACTAAAAGGGGGAGTGGGGATAGGGTTAGGGGGTGGGTTGTGGCGCTTTTTAATTTTTTCTTGTAATTGCAATTACGCATGGATCCCATTTGAGCTAGTTGGTGGCCCCGTCTCTGTTTGCACCCACCCTTATGGCATACCGTTTGATTCAGGACATGTGGGAAATTGCCATTTAGTGGGTTTTTTTACTTGCCAAGTGGGTTTAGGTAGGATTTCAACCATTGAGTCCTCTTATTTTATTTTTTCACAAAATCTCCTAAAAGCACAGAGTTCTATGAATAGCAGCGTCTAGAATTCTTCATGTATATACGAAAGCATGATACCATCACGTAGCTGAAGGTGTGTAGCTTCCAAAAATATATAGTTTGTGGGGGGTATTTCCAAATTGATTAGGCTGTTCAAATTACAGAACACTTTGATTTTTTTCTTGTAATTACACTTGTGCATGTGTCCCATTTGAGCTAGTTGGTGGCTACGTCTCTGTGTGCACCCACATATATGGCATACCATTTGATGCAGGATATGTGGGAGATTGACATTTAGTGGGTTTTTTTGCTTGTCAATTGCTGTCAAGGGTTTAGGTAGGATTCAACCCTTGAATCATCTTATTTTATTTTTCACAAAACCTCTTAAAAACACGGAGTTCTTGGATCATGGGTCTGGAATTCTTCATCTATGCATGAAAGCATGGCACCGTAACGTAGCTGAAGGTGTGTAGATTCCAAAATATATAGTTTGTGGGGGGAATTTCCATGTTTCGGGACTGTTTCCTTAGAAAAAGTGTAGGTGTTCAAATTACAGAGCACTTTGATTTTTCTTGTAATTGCATTTGTGCATGCGTCCCATTTGAGCTAATTGGTGGCCACATCTCTGTGTGCATCCACACATATGGCATAAAGTTTTATTCAGAACATGTGGGAGATTGATATTTAGTGGGGGGGTTTATTTGTGGGGGGCATTTCCAAGTTTTGGGGCTGTTTGAAATTACAGGCACTTTGATTTTTTTCTTGTTATACATTGTGAGCGTCATGAGTCGTTGGTAAAAGAAGTGCTGTCTCTTCTTGAAACTTGATTATTGGAGCATAAGTAGTACAGTATACACAACCTATGAAAGCTCCCCCTGGGAGCGAAACGCGTTAGGGGGCTCCTGTTTTTTTATTGAATGCACGTAGGGGGTTATGCCACAAGGTTTCGCTCCAATGAACTACTACTGAGTGCCTAGGGCTACCTTTTATAGCAGCTAGATAATATGGTAATGAGGCTTCTCCCACCAAGGTGAGAGAAAATTAAGCTGAGAAAACTGCCTCTTTTCATACCCTGTCTCTCTGATGGGCTGGCTGTGGTGTAAGTTTTTAATAATGCTTGCTCAATTTTAATGTATATCTAGTAAAAGTTATATTTTATTCACCCCATTATTCCACTGTGTATCTCATTATTAATTATGTAGGCTGACCATACTTTATAGGGGATTTTGTATTTCTCTACTTTCCAATACACTAGCAACAGTTATGTGCCAAACAATGCGTATGCTGCATAGACTTCACTATATATATATAAACTCTTACAGGACAAACATTTTACTAGGAGAAGACTTATGGCCAGTAAAGTGAAGGTATGCCTTTAGAGTGAGGCTATGAAGGCACCCTGTTACAATAAGCACACACCCTCCTCCACATGCTTTGGAGCACTGTGACCAGCTTTTCAAAGCCCATTCATAAGAATCCATTTCCTCCAGAAAACATTATTGTTGCCAATCATTGCAGAAGATCTTCGTGGATATGTACCTGTATGTCAAGAACTTTTTTCTTCCTGTTTCTTGGGGGACCACCTGCAGCACAAAAGTAGAAAATTTAGGCCTGATAGAAAAGATTATATTTTTTAAATTATAACAAGAAAATTATAACATATGGTACATAGTAAGACACCGTTGGTAAAGTATAAAATTTTTTGATTGGTATTCTGTCAATATAGCCGTTAATTTCCTCATTAAATGAACCATGAAGAATGAAAGGTGAAGCATTTTTATGTTACGTTAATTGATTTCTGGTGCGGAGTTTAGAGAGAGAGACTTATTGTCTGTATCAACAAGACATTTTTCAAGGCCACCTATTCAACAGTTTATTTAGGTGCAGTTGCTTAAAATGTATCTGATGAAATGAGCAATATGATAGCATTCTCTTTATATGTGGTAATAATGGACTAGTTTTTGCCTTATGTTACCATTATCACAGTAAGCAGCTTTACTGAAAGCAGGGCCAGGATATTATTATTATTATTATATATTATTATTATTATTATTATTATTATTATTATTATTAATTATTATGATTGAGCCTACAAGATTGATCCTGTGAACAACAAATGTTGTGTTCAAGGATTAAGCTGGGTACACACCATGACCAATAATTGATGATTCCCATTGGATTTGATGGATTTTGCTGAATGGCATGAAAATGACTGATCCTGTCCACAGTGACCTTCGAAATCTGCAACAAGTCTGGCATGTGTGTAATTATTAATCATCTACAGACATGCAGACACTGATTGGATCTCATCAGACCAAAGGTATTTGTTGGTGTTGACAGCTTAAGCCTAAATATACTCACATGAAAAAGAATAAATGAAAACATCTCTGGAAATTAGCCAGTATTAGTCATGTATATAGGAATCCATGTTTATTGTTGTCAGACGATGTTCGGTCTTTTCTTTCTCTTTACAATAGGAATGGTAATTAACTATTTATACACTAAACATGGAATTCCATATAATGACTAATACAGATAGGGGAGAGACAGTGGTAGTGGACAGGGTTTTATATATACCACTGCAGCTCCCATTATAAAATAATCACACTTATGTATTATATGGATTTACTTCACCTGTGAGTTCCAGCCCCTGTATAAAAGCACTTGACCTGTGGCCTCATACTTCTATATGGTCATGTAACTCTGTGCCATAATATCCTTATTTACACTGTAGGTAGCGTATTATCCCTTATATAAAGCATAATTACGTAGCAGTGTTCTTCTGTAAGCATTCATGTTCGAGTTCGTTGTAACATTTTTAAACAGGCTGAACCATTTTGAATTCTTCTGGCTATTGAAGAAGATGGAAGGCAGAATATTTCTCCCCTACCTTCTAGGAAATATAGATTAAAAAAAAAAATTATAATATATATATATATATATATTATATATATATAAATATAAATATGTAATAGTACAGAAAGGAGAAGGGGGGCAGAGTCCAATCCAAAAAAGATACCTTTGGTTTTGTGTATCACATTTATATTTATATTATACTAGCATGCACTTCATATTTATACTTATGCGGCACCTAACTATGTAGTCACCTTTTAGTCTAGCTGTTTTTAACTCTTTTATAAATACTAATTCAGCTAGCGTTTTTTACCCGAGTAATTATTGCACTAACACTTTTAGTAACGTGTGAATGGTTAACATGGTTGTTATATTGGTAATCTGTGATGTCACAATTGGAGGGGAGGGTTGGGATAATATTAGTTGATTGTTTGCACTGGCAGAACTATAGCTTGAGAAAGGTCTAAGACACAGACCGAAACGTCGCTATCTGTTTTGTTGCACATGTAATAAAAGTGGAACTTCTGCACAAGCCTGTGATGGCTCTCAGGTTTTGTCTTAAGTTGTGATATATATATATATATATATTATATATATATATTATATATATATATATATATATATAGTAATAGACAAAAAATCAGGGCACACTCCACTCCAACCTTGCTGTGCCACTGTGCTACCCAGAAATTCATAAACAGTCCAGTATCAGGAAATAGGTGCACTCAAGGGTCTTGTTAATATATTTTAATTGTGCAGTAAAAGGCAAAGTTTCGGTCTAGGTCCAAAAAGGCCACGCACCAGCTAAAAGTCAATGTTAATGTGCAAGCTGCAAATACAACCGTATCCACACATTCTTTTCTACGAAGCAGCAGCACCATTGTAAAAGGGAAATAACTTTAATAATTAAATCAGTATATCTCCATGTTCCAAATTGTTGCACGTTTTGGGATAACCTTACTGTTCATATAACCGTGTCTACAGGAAATTGCTACAAACATTTACCAGTAGTAACAAGGATTTGGATACAATACAGATTGCATAGTGCCCTCCTGTGGCAGATTGAGTAAGAACATACAACACCATGACAAAATATATAAATTTATTCAAACTATAGAAAACTATAGATCATAATCACCTGGGCCGTTTTTAGGCATAGGCCACCTAGGCAAAGTGCTGGGCACCTACGTTAAACCACGGCGCCCAGTGTTCTCCCTACCATCTCCCTGTCAGCTTTTACTTGCTGTGTTAAAACTGCTCTCCTTGTCCTGCTGTAATTTGTAACATTGTAGTGGTAGAGAGCCTGACTCAGCTCCCTCTACTGGATACAATGTTCCAAATGAACTGAAGGTGAAGAAGGAGGGGGGAGGGAGCTCAGCTAATAGTACTGAGGGGAACAGTTCTAAAATGCCAGGTAAAAAGCTGCTGCGACTTTATAACAGTGTCCGTATCCCTGCCTCTTTATTCCTTCCACCCAACTCTCCAATTAGAACTTAGAGAGTGAACAATTCAATGGAGGAGACATGGAAAGCAGGTACTACTGTGTATCATGTCAATGCTGGCAGCTGAAGGGGTTAAAGGTAATACTCTACTGGCCCTGAAAGGGTTAAAGGTAATACTCTGCTGGCCCTGAAAGGGTTAAAGGTAATCTCTGCTGGAATTAAAAGTGTTAATAGCAATACTCTGGGAAAGTGCTGACATGAAAGTGTTAATAGGAAAGTCTGTTGGCATTGAAGGGTTAATGTAATACTCTTCTAGCACTGAAAGTGTTATATGGCAATACTATGGGGAAGTCTGCTGGCACTGAAGGGTTAATGGCAATACCCTGGAAAGTGTTGGCACTGGAAAATATTATGCCAATACTCTTGGAAAATCTGCTGGCACTTAAAGAGTTAAACATCTCAGATCTCACCATATTTTTCTGTTCTGCCATACCCGGCTGGAAACAATTTCTGGGAGAACACTGGTGCCACATACCGCACATCCACTGAAACCTATCCTGTCCTTCCAATCAGTATTTCATTGGTGGCCAGTGTCGCTGCATACACACAAACGTATGTATACATGCCCGCTTCACCTGTTACAGCATACACCTCTTACCAACTAGTAACATTCCCACTATAAAGAACAGCAGCAGGGACAGTGTCAGAAACAATAAACCCAGCTGCAGTTTGACAGGCCAAGGTGGGAGGGCGCCTAGGGCACTAAAATATCTAGAAATGGCCCTGATAATCACGATTCAGTCCCTTGGGGCTAAGGAATACAGATGGTTAATCCACCACACCTCACGTTGTCTAAGGATCCTTTGTCTGTCTCCCCCTCTTTTCTGATCCCATTTCACCTGTTCTAAAACCATGTATTTAAATTGATCTGTTTAATGTCCACTTCAACAAAATGTGTAGGGACTGGGAGAATGATATGTTTGAATTAAAAATGTATGCTGGGTCATGCACTGTTTGACCTTCTGTGTGGTTTCACCCACATAGATTAACCACAAGGGCAAACCAGAGCATAAACAACAAATTTAGTGTCACAGGTAAAGCATCCCTTAATCCTGGACTCCTGGCCTTAGTGGGATGTACAAAGATTTTTCCTTTGATAACCTTAGGACAAAAATACAATTGAGACATGGAAACATGCCCTCATTTCTGCCTATAAACCAATTCTTGCTTTCCCTCCATCTCCCTTATTTTGACCCTCATGGCTATTTTTCATGTAGGTTCCTATAGTTTTTCCACGTCTGTAGCAGATTAAGGGTAAGTGGTAAGTTAGTAAATTCTTCAATATTGGGGCATGTGTCCCTCACACATGGCCAATGCCGTTTAATAATTTCGTAACCTCTTGGCTACACGGATCGAAGTTAGTTCCCACTTTCCTTCCTTATATCTAGTCCAGGTTCTTCCTCCTCCCTGTGCAAACTTTTGCCAAGCGCCCTTGATTGGAAGTGGCATAGCCCCTGTCCTTGAATCTCTGGCACATCATCCCCATTTGTACATTTTTAACCCTCATAGTTGGCTAAAAGGATGGCATTTTAGTATATGGTGGATGTTGACTATTGTACATTAACAATTGGTTGCGGTCAGTGGGTTTTTGATATAATTGGGTATTAGCCCCTCCTTTTTGGAAATCAAAATGTCCAGAAAGTGGACCTCAAAAAACGGTAACTCATGTCAAACCTTATACCAGGATGGAGTCCATCCAGTTCGGGCGTGGAACCGTGACAGGCTATCAACGCCTTCCCGCCATAGGACAAGCCACATCATCTATGTATCTCCACCAGGCTACACAATGTGCCTGGAAGAGATCCAAACGATAGATGTGCCTGTCCTTGAGCCATGCCATAAAGGCATTGGCATAGGCAGGAGCGGCATTGGACCCCATTGCATCCCCACGCAACTGAAGATAGAACTCTCCTGAAACACAAAAAATTATTCATAGTAGTAATTTCCAAAAGTTTTAAGATCAATTCCCTTTGTCCCCACTGAAACCTCTCAAACATCCATTGGTGGCCTTAAGGCTATCTCCATGTGGAGTGGAGGTATAAAGACTGGCTACATCAAAGGTAACCAGTAACAGTTGACCTGATTGTCCATCTTTAACATTTTTAATTTTAGCAAGCACATCCATGCTATCTCTTACGTAAGATGGAGTAAGCCTGATCATGTGGTGCCAATACCTTATCAATTAGTTTAGCCAATGGGCAAGAAACTGATTCAATCCCCACTACTATGGTCACCCGGGTGGTTTTCACCGGGTCTTTATGAATCTTAGGTAAGGTATATAGAGTAGGCGTCCTTGGAAAGGCTCTTGTAACAGGTCCTTATCTTTAATACACAATACACCCTTGTCCACAAAAGAGGTAAGACAATCATTCATAATATCAACAATCTTGGATAGAGGATTAGATAATAATTTACAATAGACATCGTTATCCGAGAGTTGTTGTACAATTTCCCCCACATAATAGTTTGTGTCAAGGAGCCTATAGCCCCCCCTTGTCAAAGGGCTTAATAGTGACCCTGAATTAGCCCCCAGTTCTTTAGAGCCCCTCGCTCCACATTAGTGATCTTAACATATGAGTGATTAATATCCTCAAACTTCAATAGTTCATATTCTTTCTGGGCACGGAGGTGGGTGGTATAAATGTACTTTTTGTGTGGTATAAATTTACTTTTTTGTGTGGTAATAATGTTACTTTTAAAAAATATATTTAATATAGATGCCCTTTAAGGATTGGAAAGGAGGAAGCCAATGCACTTGTAACCATGGTGGTGCCATTACATGCTTTTATTGTGTATAATGATGGGATAGCCTGCTGATAAGAGCATGAGTGGTGTTTAAAAGGTGTGTGTGGTCATTAAATATCGTATGCATTGTAGGCTGAAACATGTACAGGGGTTTTCCAATCAGATGTTAGCAACCCAGTAGACAGTTGCCAACTTCTGTGTCTGATTCAGTAAAAGGTGCAAAGGTTTGGTCTGTGCTATTATTCCCCATAAATCAATCATATTTTAACTGCAGTAACACAAGTAAAAAGATAAAAACTGATTGGTTGGTGCAATTAATGGCATAGGCAAAATTTTGCTCCCCTAACTACTTGTCCCATCCTCCAGATGCTTGAAAACTTTACGTCCCGCATTCCTTGCATCCATACTTCCAAAAGAAAAAGTTTAGAAATTTAGACCAAACTAAAATATCTGGAGCATGTAATTTGGACATCTCTTCAATGAACGCCAAATATTTAAATAAATGTGAATCACTATTAATGCTGTACGCACACATAGTATAGCTTCTCAAACCAAAATCAAGGAATGACCCTTGTTTGCTGAATATTATAATAAGATAGCAAATGTTTAATACATAACATTAGGAAACTGAGATCTTTCCATTTTTCCCAGTCCCGGAGAAGGTGCTAAAATTACACCTAGGGTGCATGATAACTCTCTAGTTTAAGAAGGTGTAAACTGTTAGATTTATACCACAACCACTTAACAGGAAGCTATTTATTTAATTGGAGTTCCTTTGGGTCTTACCAAAACAACAATGGCTTCATGCAATGGTCCATTTGTTTTCACGTTTCCTTTCCATCCTCATTGGTGTACTCCCACTCTAGGCCTATTTCTATAAAGTTCTTGGATTTGACTTCTGTGCCCTTCACATGTAGAATTGAATTCCCATTTGCCTGGTTTTTAATAGCTTCAGCAATAGAATAGAAATATACTGATTATAAAAAGCAAAAATACGAACCTAATTCAATACTGTGTTCAAAACATTGTGATTACTGTAAACCTTGAATAATATCACATTTTAGCCTTAAGCCAACCTATGCTGAAAAATTCCTGTTTGCTGGAAAATCAAACACCTTTTTTACCTGTTGTTATGTCTATAGGAAAACAGGATGAGGTATGACACTGAAAAAATGCTTTGCAACCACTGTTTACTTGAAGTGCATACAGTTAATCACAGGCCCCATTTTGTCTGTTCCAAGATTCATTATTGATGAATTACTTTTACATATAATTCACTGTCTGTGGAAATATACCCAGTTATATTTCTTCACGTTTTCCTCCTACATCTCCAAAATGATTGATTTATGTTGACTGCATTGTCATGTGTGCTTGCTGTAAAAGTATCTTATGTATTCAATTAGATCAACTGGATTTAAATGTAGTCCTTGAAGATGTTCGCTAGTCATCCGACTGGCTTCTCACATTCAGAATGACTGTTACAAGAATCTGTGGCAATTATGTACCCTGGAAAATCCCAATTAGCATATCACTGCCAGTTGTTAGGACCTTCTGAATGCAAGGCGTGATTGCATTGTGGCTAAGAGGTGTTATAGGAACCCCCAGGGTAAGGTGTCAAAACAGCATTGTACATGGCAGACAGTTGTGTCACCCCCCCACCTCTATTTAGGCTTGGTTTCTTTGTTTTACATAAATGGCCTCCTTGACACCTCTCTTGGACCAGCCCACTTCCTTTGCCAATATGTTAACATTACAAAGGTATGTCCTTTATCCTTAAGATGCAGGTACATGGCAGAGTCCTGACCCGAGGAATTGGCTCTTCTGTGCTGGGCAATATGTTGATGGTGGCGCGGTTTGGTCTCCCCCACATACAATCAGAGCATTTTTCACTGCACTGCACTGCACTGCGTATATGATGTCACTTTCTTCTGTTTTGGTATTGGGTCTTTCAGATGTACCATTGCTGCCTCGTGTGTTTGTTTGGTTTAAAGCAGACAGGGTACGGTGTTTTTTTGAAAATTGTTCTTAATTTCTCGAGACCATTTTCTTTCTCCTGTCTTGCTTTTCCCCTTCACTGTTGATATTCATGTTCTTTTCTTTCCTTCTACTTCTTTTGACAAGGCCCAGTCTGGATATCCACAAGTTTTAAGGGCTTCACTGAGATTTCATTTCTTTAACCTTTGCCTCTGTTCCTGCTCTGTGTTGCAGGGTTCTGATGACATCCAGCTTGTATCTAAAGGGAGGTGATCTGTGTGGGTTGATTTCTGTAAACTACTTCCAGTTTACCATTTACTTACCTCTACTTCCAGTTTACTTATCCAGTTGAACTAACTGAATACGATATCCCATGACCTGGATGAATGAGAACCTTAAAAGTAATTGCTGTAAAAGGGTACTTAGGTTGAGGGTCGTTGAGACTACCCTGATATGTTTACTGGAAAGCTGGGGGAATATGTTTGAGCTAGTAGAAACTAAAAAATATTTAGTTGTAAAAAAATTATAGTTGAGTTGATGTGTTTGAGAGACCCAAAACACAATTTAATGTAGGTCCTATAAATAACATAACTATATGTCTTTAAAAACAGTCTGTGTATTGGAATATATTAACTTTCCCTTTTCTTACCAATGGTGTTGGTGGATGGCTCAGTTTCCTCTATTTGGATATGTCTGGCACCTGCTGGAATCTCAAACATTTTTAGAACACCAGCTGCAAAAAGAAGGAAAATGTAAATGACACCGGACAATAAGCAAAATCTCAGTCTATCCAGCCATTTAAATGGAACAGCAAACCTCTCATACTCGGTGTGTATGACATTTGTACTGTAAATAAAAGATATTTCTACCCTGTACATACAGAAATAATAAGGCATTGCTGGTTTAACGTGATGGGATTTTACGTTTATGTGATTATTGTACCAGCAATAATATTTTTTTGTGATGTTGCCATATGTGTGCAACATTTGTATTTGTGAAAACAAAATTGGCATTGATCACTCATACTTTACTTAGAACTCCAATTCTATATTACATCCTTATCTATGGTTTCTATAACACAATCTGAGCAGTGTATGTTCTAATAGTGCAGGATGATTATTTTCACCAGTGTTGATATTGAATGTACTGCAACAATCTGGAAGCCCTAAAGCTTGGTACACACAGTACAGATTTCTGAAAGATGACAGACAGGATCTGCAAGATCCTGTCTGCCATCTTTCAAAGATCTGCATACACACATTCCCGAGCGTTTCTCCCTATACGGATCCGACGGTATCGGGGCTTAATCGTTAATGTGTGTACCCAGCTTAGGCTAGGTATATCCTGTACCAGCGAAACTTTCAGCACAGCCGACCGCTTGCCACTATTGACTGGGCCAAATAGCCTTTGTTGCTGCAATAGTTTCTAAACGAACCTGGTTTTGATTTGGACTACCAATTTGAAATTTTGCACAACCACAAAAATGTTTTACATTTTCGCAACTCTGAACTTATCATTAAATAATCGAAAATTCTAAAAATTGCTATTGAATACTCAATAATTGTGATTGAAAATTCTAGAATTACTGATTCAATTGGTTTTGAATTGGATTTTTGGAACTTCAATAGACTGCGGAACCGCTGGCAAAACAAACTCACCATTTTCGATCATCTCTATAGTCGGGTAAGTCGTCCCTGGGTTTCAATTTTTGTGCTTACCCAGTCAATCCCATTATCTTGTCCGTCGAATCCCATGACTCGAGTTTACCGTTCAACACTGTTTGATACCTTGCCCCGTGTCATGCTCTTGTTTGTCAGGTAGTCAAGCCCCATGTCTCTAGTTAAAGTCAACACTGGTTATCCCTTATACACACCACACACACACACCCGTCTATGGGGTAAGTCGAGGCCCATGCCTCAATTTTTGCAACACATCACTGGTTGCACCACCAGCTAATAGCTGCACAATCACTGGTGAATAGCTTAAAGTCAAGCTAACCACTAGTAAATCATAAGCAAGAAGCTTGTGAGTGCTGCTTTATATACAGAGTGTATATGTATATATATATATATATATATATATTATTTTTTTTTTTTATAATATTAAAATGTGTGCAGATAATTGAAATAAAGTTATTTGCTATAGATATAGCTTTTATTGTGTCTGACCTTGAATGTTTCACAACAATGTTATTTTATAAGCATTAAATAACAGTTGTTAACATCCCTGTGCATGAATGAAACTTTCCCTCTAACACCTGTCTGGGTGCTGAAAGTTAAGCAGAACATTAAGCAACTAAAACACGGGTTATTGGCTTGTATATCAAGTTACATTTCCATCCAGCAATGGTTAAATAAAGAAATGTGAAAATAGTGTGGAAAAACTTTGTCTTCATCCTACTCTCAGTTTCTGACACCCTAACATTTTATCTAGAAAACATGACATGTGTTTAACATCTGGAGGCTACCCACCAGTTACATGGTAAGACTGTGTCATGAATGTACCAGGGTTGTACACCAACCAAAACAGTTATTCTTTAATGCAAAACAAATTTTCTGCCATTTCCATGCCGCTATGCGTTGTAAGTCTATGTAAGAGCTACATAGGCGTTATGTACGCTGCCGGTGCCCGCTGCTTTGCCTGTTTTTTGCAGCGCATGTGATCACATGCAGCATGCGCTGCAATAGGGCAACATCAAAGAAAGCACAAGCATACAAAACATGTGCGATTGCGCTCTGTCGCACATTTGTGCGTGCCCCTTGCGCTTTGTAGAGGGGCCTAGCCCAAAGCAAAACCTGGTCGGGATAAGCTTGTGAAGGTTCTCACTCATCCAGCTCATGGTATATCTGTTGTATTCAATTAGATCAACTGGACTTGAAGTTTAACCTTGCCACAGATTCTTGTACAAGTCATTCTGAATTGAGAAAGCCAGTCGGATGACTAGCGAAACGTCTTCAAGAACTAAACTTCATCCAGTTGATCTAATTGAATACAACAGATACTGGTCTGGATAAGTACGTTTAACTTAAAACATAAAGGAAGGTTTTTCTCCATCAAGGTAGAAGCCCCGCAGAGTTCATGGGGCAGGGGGCCCTGAGTTTTTACTACCCCATTACCAGTTATATCTAGTTGTCCCAAATGAAGGGTTGATATATTGTTGATAATATAATAGATTTATGGTGTAGTTTATTGCCTTATGATTAGTGCTCTATTAGACCACAAAAAGTAATATCGTTATTGTGACATATTAAAGTGACTTGTATATGGTTTCATTCCAAAATTCCAGCAGCTCCCTTAAATTCTCTCTATTCTCCCTTAAAGTCTCCCTTAAAGTCTTTAGTGGCTAAACACATTCTTGCATTGTTATTTAAAAATATAAAATGTACTGATTCCTGCACTCCACGAACCTCTTTACTATTGCTGCTTCCTCTTAAAGCTGTATGTGCTTGCACATGTGCATAGTAGGTGGCTCAGTCAGCAGCAGTCATTCATTGGCCCGTGATATTGTCCATCATGGCTGTGATTGACTGCTGCACTGGGAAGAAATGAGCACTGTTGAAGAGGACAGCAGATTTAGGGGTGAATATTTAACCTAAGGAACACTGGCGTGCAAGTAAGTATTGCAAGGTTGGGTTGGTGGTGGGAAAAATAGTACCGTATATACTCGTAATAATTCGATCCGAGTACAAGTTGAGGTACCTATTTTTACCTGAAAAATTTGTAAAACTGATTGACTCGAGTATAAGCCAGGCTACAATAGTTTGCCCTTTAAATGGACAGCAGAATTCATGAATCGATAGTAATAGCCAAATCCAGTACCAGTAACCCCCAATTCCTTGGCACTCCAATGTTTGGAAACTACAACCTCCAGCATGCTTTGGTTGCTAGAGTGGCAAGGTTCAGTAAACTTTTAATTAAGCTTACCATCATCACAATTCTCCGAACCCCATAATGTAAAGGGCCCTCTGACCCCCATATAGTAAAGGGCCCTCTGACCCCTTATAGTAAAGGCACTCTGACCCCATATAGTAAAGGGCACTCTGACACCCATATAGTAAAGGACTCTCTGATCCCATAGTTAAAAATGTCACCTGAGAGTTGTAGTATCAGCTGTCATTTGCACTGTAATAGCAGCTGTTTTTTTGCCCCAAACTGAGAAACCCATCAGATTTACAGCATCCAGATGGCAGGACAGGGCTGAGTGATGTCCAGCAGCCAGACTACAGGAAGCGATTGTAAGGCAAGAACAGCTCCTAAACTTTCTATCAGGTTAACACAGCGCCACCTACTGGTTATTATCCGCAATTGCAGAATTTGGATCTAAATTAGAACTTGACCCGAGTATAAGTTAGGTTAGGTTAGGTTTTCAGGCTAACTTTAAAGCCTGAAAAATTCGACTTATACTCGGGTATATATGGCATTTTTTGTGAGTGGTGGAAATATTTTTTGAACCCCGACAAACAACTAATGACATTAATACATGTAATTAGCACATACTCTGAGGTTTGTGTCTCGCTGCCTTCCTTAAATACGTAATTGATTTGCTCAGACTCAGTATCTTTCCTTGAAATCTTAACTGACACCTCCTTCCATCTTGCCAGACTTTCTATTAGGGCAAGCATACTCAGTAATCACTTAGAGGCAGCATTGGAAAGGTAATTTCCCATCATGCAATTTATATGATTTGCATGTGTCCATTCTAGTTATAGCAAAACTGCACCTAGCAGAAGATATTTCAGATTGGATATCTAAAGATAACTATTTTTTCAGTATTGATGTCCTTTTATACCTGTTACCTTCAAGTAAATTTACAGAAAGTGCTTGCAATAAACTTTCATTTTTTGTTGCAACATTTGAAAGGTCTTTTTACTTATGTGCGGTCCTGCCACGTGAATGGCGGCAACAAAGATTACTATGTTACATAACATAGTAACTCTTTAGTTGCCGCCATTCCAGTGGATTATCCAACCATTCACTTTCTGTTAAAGAGGGATCCAAGTTTTTTCCTGGCTATGCAAGGCTCTGGGCCAGGGATTTCCTCTCCGTATTCTCTGGTTTGAATGGATCTGCACACTACACGCTATGATCGAAGCCTAAAGCTGGAAGCGCCACTTCCCTGTCTTTTGGAATAAGACTGTGTGAAGTACCACTCTGGCCTGCATGGTTTGGGGTGGATATGAAGCCTGGTCGAAGCCTTGAGGCAGGGGGGGTGCGAAAGCTCGGGCTTCCCTCCAGCACTACTGTGCACCAGGGGCACGTGTTTATTGCACTCCTTTCACTTTCCTGCCATAGCTGAGCTAGGCGGATTTTTTTTTACCTCGAGCCTAAAGGCTCGGGCCTATTTATTGGCTCACCTTATTAAATTCACCCCCCCTTATTTATTACACATAGCACTTAATAGCACTATGCACTTATTTGTGTTTTTTTTGTTGTGTTCATGTATTGTGGCGGGATTGCCTGGGTCCTTTTTAGGACCTTCAGGTTTTTCTTATTCGAACCCCCTCTGGAAGCTTCCTGGTGGCAGCTGGGAGCAGAAAGGGAGGGCAAGTATGGTGGTTCCTGACACCTACCGGCCGAAGGGACCAATGTACCCTCCCCCTAGCCCTTCGGCTTAACAGATATGGGCAAAGGGGGAAGCAGATGGATCCCATCCACTTGCACGTTTGCTGCACTTGGTGAAAGATCATTAAGCACGTTCCCCGAGCTTTCGATAAAAAAACAGATGTTTGGTGCCTAACTGAGCTTTCTTAATGTGCATGTTTTGGTGTCTGGTGTTTGCAGTGTGGAGGCTCTCTCTTTTGCTGCCTAATTTATTATTGTTTGGTGTTTAGGGTATTAACCCTTTAACTGCCACAGATCGTATATTCACGATCGGTGCAGTGAATGCTCAAACTGCCACAGATCATGAATACTATCTGTGGCTTCCCCTTTAATTTTGAAAATCACCGCGCGCTAGGGCCGACCCGGGGGCAGCATTCAACTGCCCCCCTAGCCCCCTCGACCCCCCCTCGTTGTGGGGGCCCCCTCAGGGGGGGATCGGGAGTTACAGTACCTTAAATGCAGTGATCGTATAGTGCTGCCGGTCCCACGTGGATGAAGAGCAGGAAGAGGAAATGGAGACCCCGGTGATGTCCCATGGCTTTCTCCTTCACCGGGTCTTACCATAAAGAGGTATATAAACCTCCCTAGTGGTTTAGTGGAGGTACTGCAGTGTGATCTCCATTCAGATCACGCTGCAGTACCTGTATAGTACAAGCTGTCATGCTGACAGCTTTACTATACATTTTGTAATGGAACTCAAAGTTCCATTCACAAATAGGATTTTTTCTAAGTGATATCGTTAAAGTAAACGCGGATCATTTATTGTTGTGATTTCAAGGGAAACTAAGCCTATTTTAGTAGGAAATTTTGCAGAGGTACCAAAAAACGACCGTATTGAATTTTTAGGATCAGTAAAGTGTGCAAAAACTTGTGTGACTCTCCGTACTAACTGATTTTCACTAAAATACCACTAAAAGGGGGAGTGGGGATAGGGTTAGGGGGTGGGTTGTGGCGCTTTTTAATTTTTTCTTGTAATTGCAATTACGCATGGATCCCATTTGAGCTAGTTGGTGGCCCGTCTCTGTTTGCACCCACCCTTATGGCATACCGTTTGATTCAGGACGGTGGAAATTGCCATTTAGTGGGTTTTTTTTACTTGCCAGTGGGTTTTAGGTAATTTCAACCATTGAGTCCTCTTATTTTATTTTTTCACAAAATCTCCTAAAAGCACAGAGTTCAATGAATAGCAGCGTCTAGAATTCTTCATGTATATACGAAAGCATGATACCATCACGTAGCTGAAGGTGTGTAGCTTCCAAAAATATATAGTTTGTGGGGGTATTTCCAAATTGATTAGGCTGTTCAAATTACAGAACACTTGATTTTTTTCTTGTAATTACACTTGTGCATGGTTCCCATTTGAGCTAGTTGGTGGCTACGTCTCTGTGTGCACCCACATATATGGCATACCATTTGATGGCAAAACTGGAAATGCCCCCCCCCAAATAAACCCCCCCACTAAATATCAATCTCCACATGTTCTGAATAAAACTTTATGCCATATGTGTGGATGCACACAGAGATGTGGCCACCAATTGCCAATGGGAGCATGCACAAATGCAATTACAAGAAAAAAATCAAAGTGCTTGTAATTTGAACAGCCTACACTTTTCTAAGGAAAACAGTCCGAAACATGGAAATTCCCCCCACAAAAAACTATATTTTTTGGAATCTACACACCTTCAGCAGTTACGGTGCCATGCTTTCATGCATAGATGAAGAATTCCAGACCCAGTGATTCCAAAGACTCCGTTTTTGTAAGAGGTTTTGTGAAAAATAAATAAGATGATTCAGGCTTGTGAAATCCTACCTAAACCCTTTGACAAGCAAAAAAAACCCACTAAAATGTCATCTCCCACCATATACTGAAGCAACGACGGTTGTGCCATAGTGTGGTTACACACGCAGACGTGCCACAAAGTGAGACAATGCACGATGCTCAAAACAGCGAAATATTTAGCCAACTCTGAATTTGGACAGTTGCAGTTTTTTCCACAATACACCCTAATAACTCAGAAATAACCCCCACAAAACTATATTATCCTGAAAATCTACCACACCTTCAGCGATGTAGCACTGTAGTTTGTTCATTCATACCATCAATGATGTGGGGTGCAGTTCTTCGTAGAAGTTTGCACTTTTCTGAAAAATGAACAAAAAACAACTTCAAAAGGTAAAAATCATGCCAAAAACCTCATGGAATCTAAAAAAAGTTACTAAATATCATCTCCCAAATGTCCTGAATCAACAGTATGCCCATAATGTGTGGTTACACACGGGACGTAGAAGTGAAAAGCCACAAGTGAGACAATGCACGATGGCTCAGAAACAGTGAAAATATTTAGCCAACTCGAATTGGACAGTCTGCAGTTTTTTTCCACAAAAACACCTGAAACTTAGAAATACCCCACACAAATATATATTCTGAATCTAAAACCCTCAGCTATGTAGCACTGTAGTTCGTTCATTCATACCATCAATGATGTGGTGCAGTTCTTCGTAGAAGTTGCACTTTTACTGAAAAAAAATGAACAAAAAACAACTTCAAAAGGTAAAAATCATGCCAAAACTCATGATATAAAAAAAAGTTATAAAATATCAATCTCCCAAATGTCCTGATCAAACGGTATGCCATATGGTGTGGTTACACCACGCGCGTGGAAGCGACTAGTCAAAATGTAAAACAATGCGCAGTGAGCAATAACAGCATTTTCCCAGATTTTTCAAACGAACACCCCTCTAACTTGGAAATACCCCGCAAAACTAATATCTCAGAATCTACATACCTTCAGCTACGTAACGCTGTAGTTGTTCATTCATACATCAATGGTGTGGGCGCACCATCAATTGGCATTTGTCTGAAAAAATGCCAAAATCCCAAGTATGTAAAAAAGTTACCAAATATCAATTTCCTAAATGTCCTGAATTAAAACGGTATGCCCTATGTATGGTTACACACGCAAACATGGAATCAACTAGCCACAAAGTGAGCCAATGACAATGGCCCAATTACAGCAACTTTCAGATTGTCAGACTAAACACCCCTCTATATTAAATACCCCCCCAAAACTATATATTCTTGGAATTTAACCACCTTCAGCTACGTTACGGTGGCCATGCTTTCATACATACATGAAGAATTCCAGACCCAGTAATCCAAAGAACTCGTGTTTTAGGAGGTTTTGTGAAAAATAAAGTAAGATGATTCAAGGGTTGAAATCCTACCTAAACCCACTTGACAAGCAAAAAAAACCACAAAGTCAATCTCCCCAATGTTCTGAATCAAACGGTATGCTATATGCGGGATGCACAAAGGGACGTGGCCAACCAACTAGCTCAAATTGGACGCATACACAAGGGTAATACAAGAAAAAAATCAAGTGCTCTGTAATTTCAACAAACAGCCCCAAAACTTGAAATGCCCCCACAAATAAACCCCACAAATATCAATCTCCCACATGTTCTGAATCAAACGGTATGCCTATGTGTGGATGTACACAGAGACGTGGCCACAACTAGCTCAAATTGGACGCATGCAAACAATGCAATTACAAGAAAAAATCAAAGTTGCTCTGTAATTTGAAACATCCTACCCTTTTTCTAAGGAAACAGTCCCGAAACATTGAATTCCCCACACAAACATATATTTTGGAATCTACACACCTTCAGCTACGTTACGGTGCCATGCTATTCAGTACATACATGAAGAATTCCAGAGCCCAGTGATCCAAAGAACTCTGTGTTTTAGGAGGTTTTGGAAAAATAAATAAGATGATTCAAGGATTGAAATCCTACCTAAACCAACTGCAAGCAAAAAAAACCACTAATGTCAATCTCCTCGATCCTGCATCCAAACTGTATGCACATATGTGTGGGTGCACCAGAGACGTGGCCACCAACTAGCTCAAATGGGACGCATGCCAAGTGTATATACAAGAAAAAATCAAAGTTCTCTGTAATTTCAAACAACCCCAAAACTTGGAAATTCCCCCACAAATCCCCCTACCACATAAAAATATCATCTCCACATGTTTCTGAATCAAACGTATGCCATATGCGTGGATGTACCAAAGAGAGTGGCCACCAACTAGCTCAAATGGGACGCATGCACAAGTGTAATTACAAGAAAAAATCAAAGTGCTCTGTAATTTCAAACAGCCCCAAAACTTGGAAATGCCCCCCACAAATAAACCCCCCCACTAAATATCAATCTCCCACATGTTCTGAATAAAACTTTATTGCCATATGTGTGGATGCACAACAGAGATGGGCCACCAAATTAGCTCAAATGGGACGCATGCACAAATGCAATTACAAGAAAAATCAAAGTGCTCTGTAATTTGAACAGCCTACACTTTTTCTAAGGAAACAGTCCCGAAACATGGAATTCCCACCCACAAAACTATAATTTTTGGAATCTACACACTTCAGCTGTTACGGTGCCATGCTTTCATGCATAGATGAAGAATTCAGGACCCAGTGATCCAAAGAACTCCGTTGTTTTTTAAGAGTTTTGTTGAAAAAATAAAAATAAGATGATTCAAGGGTTGAAATCCTACCTAAACCCTTTTGACAAGCAAAAAAACCCACTAAATGTCAATCTCCCACATATCCTGCATCAAATGGTATGCCATATATGTGGGTGCCACCAGAGACGTAGCCACCAACTAGCTCAAATGGGAACACATGCACAAGTGTAATTACAAGAAAAAAAATCAAGTGTTCTGTAATTGAACGACTAATCAATTTGGAAATACCCACAAACTATATATTTTGGAACTACACACCTTCAGCTACGTGATGGTATCATGCTTTCGTTATATACATGGAAGAATTCTAGACGCTGCTATTCATTGAACTCTGTGCTTTTAGGAGATTTTGTGAAAAAATAAAATAAGAGGACTCAATGGTTGAAAATTACCTAAAACCCACTGGCAAGTAAAAAAAAACCCACTAAATGGCAATTTCCACATGTCCTGAATCAAACGGTTATGCCATAAGGGTGGGGCAAACAGAGACGGGGACACCAAACTAGCTCAAATGGGATCCATGCGTAATTGCAATTACAAGAAAAAATTAAAAAGCGCCACAAACCCACCCCCTAACCCTATCCCCACTACCCCCTTTTAGTGGTATTTAGTGAAAATCAGTTAGTACGGAGAGTCACACAAGTTTTTGCACACTTTACTGATCCTAAAAAATTCAATTACGGTCGTTTTTTGGTACCTCTGCAAAATTTCCTTAAAATAGGCTTTAGTTTCCCTGAAATACAACAATAAATGATCCGCGTTTACTTTACGATTCCTTAGAAAAAAATCCATTTGTGAATGGAAACTTTGAGTTCCATTCACAAAATGTATAGTAAAGCTGTCAGCAGACAGTTGTACTATACAGGTACTGCAGCGTGATCTGAATGGAGATCACCACTGCGTACCTCCACTAAACCACTAGGGAGGTTTATATACCTCTTTATGGTAAGACCCGGTGAAGGAGAAAGCCATGGGACATCACCGGGGTCTCATTTCCTCTTCCTGCTCTTTCATCCACGTGGGACACGGCAGCCACTATACGATCACTGCATTTAGGTACTGTAACTCCCGATCCCCCCCTGAGGGGGGCCCCCACACGAGGGGGGGTCGAGGGGGCTAGGGGGGCAGTTGAATGCTGCCCCCGGGTCGGCCCTAGCGCGCGGGTGATTTTCAAAATTTAAAGGGGAAGCCACAGATATATTCATGATCTGTGGCAGTTTGAGCATTCACTGCACCGATCGTGAAATACGATCTGTGGCAGTTAAAGGGTTAATACCTAAACACCAAAAATAATAAATAGGCAGCAAAAGAGAGAGCCTCCACACTGCAACACACAGACACCAAAACATGCACATTAAGAAAGCTCAGTTAGGCACCAAAATCTGTTTTTTTTATCGAAAGCCGGGGGAACGTGCTTAATTGATCTTTCAACCAAGTGCAGCAAAACGTGCAAGTGGATGGGACCATCGCTTCCCCTTACTGCCCCATATTCTGTTAAGCCGAAGGGCTAGGGGGAGGGTACATTGGTCCCTTCGGCGGTAGGTGTCAGAACCATACTTGCCCTCCCTTTCTGCTCCCAGCTGCACCAGGAAGATTCCAGAGGGGGTTCGAATAAGGAAAAACCTGAAGGTCCTAAAAAGGACCCAGGCAATCCCGCCAACAATACATGAACACAACAAAAAAAAAACACACAATAAGTGCATAGTGCTATTAAGTGCTAGTGTTAATAAAAAGGGGTGGGTGAATTTAATAAGGTGAGCCAATAATAGGCCCGAAGCCTTTAGGCTCGAGGTAAAAAAAAATCCGCCATAGCCTCAGCTATGGCAGGAAAGTGAAAGGAGTGCAATAAACACGTGCCCCTGGTGCACAGTAGTGCTGGAGGGAAGCCGAGCTTTCGCACCCCCCCATGCCTCAAGGCTTCGACCAGGCTTCATATCCACCCCAAACCATGCAGGCCAGAGTGGATACTTCACACAGTCTTATTCCAAAAGACAGGGAAGTGGCGCTTCCAGCTTTAGCTTCGATCATTGTAGGGTAGTGTGCAGATCCATTCAAACCAGAGAATACGGAGAGGAAATCCCTGGCCCAGAGCCTTGCATAGCCAGGAAAAAACTTGGATCCCTCTTTAGACAGAAAGTGAATGGTTGGATAATCCACTGGAATGCGGCAACTAAAGAGTTACTATGTATGTACATAGTAAAATCTTTGTTGCGCCATTCACGTGGCAGGACCCACATAAGTAAAAGACCTTTCAAATGTTGGCAACAAAAATGAAAGTTTATGCAAGCCTTTCTGTAAATTTACTTGAAGGTTAAACAGGTATAAAAGGACATCAATACTGAAAAAATAGTTATCTTTAGATATCCAATCGAAATTCTTCTGCTAGGTGCAGTTTTGCTATAACTAGAATGGACACATGCAAATCATATAAATTGCATGATGGGAAATTACCTTTCCAATGCTGCCTCTAAGTGATTACTGAGTATGCTTGCCCTATAGAAAGTCTGGGCAAGATGGAAGGAGGGTGTCAGTTAAGATTTCAAGGAAAGATACTGAGTCTGAGCAAATCAATTACGGTATTTAAGGAAGGCAGCGAGACACCAAACCTCAGAGTAGGTGCTAATTACAGTGTATTAAGTCATTAGGTTGTCGGGTTCAAAAAAAATTTCCACCACTCACAAAAAATGCCATATATACCCGAGTATAAGTCGATTTTTCAGGCTTTAAAGTTAGCCTGAAAAACCTAACCTAACCTAACTTATACTCGGGGTCAAGTTCTAATTTAGATCCAAATTCTGCAATTGCGGATATAACCAGTAGGTGGCGCTGTGTTAACCTGCATAGAAAGTTTAGGAGCTGTTCTTGCCTTACAATCGCTTCCTGTAGTCTGGGCTGCTGGAGATCACTCAGCCCTAGTCCATGCTCATCTGGATGCTGTAAATCTGATGGGTTTCCTCAGTTTGGGGCAAAAAAACAGCTGCTATTACAGTGCAAATGACAGCTGATACTACAACTCTCAGGTGACATTTTTAAATATGGGATCAGAGAGTCCTTTACTATATGGGTGTCAGAGTGCCCTTACATATGGGGGTCAGAGTTGCCCTTTACTATAAGGGGTAGAGGGGCCCTTTACTATATGGGGGTCAGAGGGCCCTTACATTATGGGGTTCGGAGAATTGTGATGATGGTAAGCTTAATTAAAAAGTTTACTGAACCTTGCCACTCTACGCAACCAAAGCATGCTGGGAGGTTGTAGTTTCCAAACATATGGAGTGCCAAGGAATTGGGGGTTACTGGTACTGGATTTGGCTATTACGTTATCGGATTCATGAATCTGCTGTCATGTAAAGGGCAACTAATTGTAGCCTGGCTTATACTCGAGTCAATCAGTTTTACAAATTTTTCAGGTAAAACAGAATAGGTACCTCAACTGTACTCGGATCGATTATATACGAGTATATACGGTATATTTTCCCCACCACCAACCCAACCTTGCAATACTTACTGCATGCGCCAGTGTTCCTTAGGTAAATATTCACCCAATCTGCTGTCCTCTTCAACAGTGCTCATTATTCTTCCCAGTGCAGCAGTCAATCACAGCCATGATGGACAATATCACGGGCAATGATGACTGCTGCTGGACTGAGCCACCACTATGCCACCATGTGCAAGCACATACAGCTTTAAGAGGAAGCAGCAATAGTAAAGAGGTTCGTGGAGTGCAGGAATCATACATTTTATATTTTTAAATAACAATGCAAGAATGCTGTTTAGCCACTAAAGACTTAAGGGAGACTTAAGGGAGAATAGAGAGAATTTAAGGGAGCTGCTGGGAATTTTGGAATGAAACCTATACACAGTCACTTTAATATGTCACAATAACTCGATATTACTTTTTGTGGTCTAATAGAGCACTAATCATAAGGCAATAAACTACACCATAAATCTATTATTATCAAACAATATATCAACCCTTCATTTGGGACAACTAGATATAACGGGATAATGGGGTAGTAAAAATCAGGGCCCCTGCCCCATGACACTCTGCGGGGACTTCTACCTGATGGAGAAAAACCTTCCTTTATGTTTTAAAGTTAAACGTACTTACCAGACCAGTATCTGTTGTATTCAATTAGATCAAACTGGAATGAAGTTTAGTTCTTGAAGACGTTTCGCTAGTCATCGACTGGCTTTCTCAATTCAGAATGACTTGTACAAGAATCTGTGGCAAGGTTAACTTCAAGTCCAGTTGATCTAATTGAATTACAACAGATATACCATGAGCTGGATGAGTGAGAACCTTCACAAGTTATCCAGACAGGTTGTTTGCTTTGGGCTAGGCCCCTCTACAAAGGCAAAGGGGCACGCACAAATGTGCGACAGAGCGCAATCGCAATGTTTTGTATGCTTGTGTCTTTCTTTGATGTTGCCCTATTGCAGCGCATGCTGCATGTGATCACATGCGCTTGCAAAAACAGGCAAAAGCAGCGGGCACCGGCAGCGTACATAACGCCTAGTAGCACTCTTACATAGACTTACAACGCATAGCGGCATGGAAATGGCAGAAAATTTGTTTTGCATTAAGAATAACTGTTTTGGTTGGTGTACAACCCTGGTACATTCATGACACAGTCTTAACATGTAACTGGTGGGTAGCCTCCAGATGTTAAACAATGTCATGTTTTCTAGATAAAAGTTAGGGTGTCAGAAACGTGAGAGTAGGATGAAGACAAAGTTTTTCCACACTATTTTTCACATTTCTTTATTTAACCATTGCTGGATGGAAATGTAACTGATATACAAGCCAATAACCCGGTTTGTTTTAGTTGCTTATATGTTCTGCTTAACTTTCAGCACCCCAGAAGGTGTTAGAGGGAAAGTTTCATTCAGCACAGGGATTATAACAACTGTATTTAATGCTTATAAAATAACATTGTTGTGAAACATTCAAGGTCAGACACAATAAAAAGCTATATCTATAGCAATAATAACTTTATTTCAATATCTGCCACACATTTTAATATTAAAAAAAAAAAAATTATATATATATATATAATATTGATATATACATATACACTCTGTATATAAAGCAGCACTCACAAGCTTCTTGTTATGATTTACTAGTGGTTAGCTTGACTTTAAGCTATTCACCAGTGATTGTGCAGCTATTAGCTGGTGGTCAACCAGTGATGTGTTGCAAAATTGAGGATGGGCCTCGACTTACCCCATAGACGGGTGTGTGTGTGTGGTGTATCTTAAGGGATAACCAGTGTTGAACTTTAACTAAGACATGGGGCTTGACTTACCTGACAAACAAGAGCATGACACGGGGCAAGGTATCAAACAGTGTTGAACGGTAAACTCGAGTCATGGGATCGACGACAAGATATATGGGATTGACGGGGGTAAGCACAAAAAATTGAAACCCAGGGACGACTTACCCGACTATAGAGATGATCGAAACTGGGAGTTTGTTTTGCCAGCGGTTCCGCAGTCTATTGAAGTTCCAAAAATCCAATTCAAACCAAATTGAATCAGTAATTCTAGAATTTGTCAATCACAATTATGAGTATTCAATAGCAATTTTTAGAATTTTCGATTATTTAATGATAAGTTCAGAGTTGCGAAAATGTAAAACATTTGTTGTGGTTGTGCAAAATTTCAAAATTGGTTAGTCCAAATCAAAACCAGGTTCGTTTAGAAACATTGCAGCAACAAAGGCTATTTTGGCCCAGTCAATAGTGGCAAGCTGGTCGGCTGTGCTGAAAGTTCTCGCTGGTACAGGATATACCTAGCCTAAGCTGGGTACACACATTAACGATTAAGCCCCGATACCGTCGGATCCGTATAGGGAGAAACGCTCGGGAATGTGTGTATGCAGATCTTTGAAAGATGGCAGACAGGATCTTGGCAGATCCTGTCTGTCATCTTTCAGAAATCTGTACTGTGTGTACCAAGCTTTAGGGCTTCCAGATTGTTGCAGTACATTTCAATATAACACTGGTGAAAATAATCATCCTGCACTATTAGAACATACACTGACTCAATTGGTTATAGAAACCATAGATAAGGATGTAATATTAGAATTGAGAGTTCTAAGTAAGTATGAGTGATCAATGCAATTTTGTTTTCACAAATAACAATGTTGCACACATATGGCAACATCACAAAAAAATATTATTGCTGGTACAATATCACATAAACGTAAAATCCCATCACGTTAAACCAGCAATGGCCTATTATTTCTGTATGTACAGGGTAGAAATATCTTTTATTTACAGTACAAATGTCATACACACCTAGTATGAGAGGTTGCTGTTCCATTTAAATGGCTGGATAGACTGAGATTTTGCTTATTGTCCTGGGTGTCATTTACATTTTCCTTCTTTTTGCAGCTGGTGTTCTAAAAATGTTTGAGATTCCAGCAGTGCCAGACATATCCAATAGAGGAAACTGAGCCATCCACCAACACCATTGGTAAGAAAAGGGAAAGTTAATATATTCCAATACACAGACTGTTTTAAAGACTATAGTTATGTTATTTATAGGACCTACATTAAATGTGTTTTGGGTCTTCAAACACATCAACTCAACTATAATGTTTTTACAACTAAATATTTTTTTAGTTTCTACTGCTCAAACATATTCCCCCAGTTTCCAGTAAACATATCAGGGTAGTCTCAACGACCCTCAACCTAAGTACCCTTTTACAGCAATTACTTTTAAGGTTCTCATTCATCCAGGTCATGGGATATCTGGTATTCAGTTAGTTCAACTGGATAAGTAACTGGAAGTAGAGGTAAGTAAATGGTAAACTGGAAGTAGTTTACAGAAATCAACCCACACAGATCACCTCCTGTTAGATACAAGCTGGATGTCATCAGAACCCTGCAACACAGAGCAGGAACAGAGGCAAAGGTTAAAGAATGAAACCTCTCAGTGAAGCCCTTAAAACTTGTGGATATCAGACTGGGCCTTTGTCAAAGAAGTAGAAGGGAAAGAAAAGAACATGAATATCAACAGTGAAGGGGAAAAGCAAGACAGGAGAAAGAACATGGTCTCCGAGAAATTAAGAACAATTTTCAAAAAAACACCGTACCCTGTCTGCTTTAAACCAAACAAACACACGAGGCAGCAATGGTACATCTGAAAAGACCCAATACCAAAACAGAAGAAAGTGACATCATATACGCAGTGCAGTGCAGTGCAGTGAAAAAATGCTCTGATTGTATGTGGGGGAGACAAACCGCGCCACCATCAACATATGCCCAGCACGAAGAGCCAATTCTCGGGTCAGGACTCTGCCATGTACCTGCATCTTAAGGATAAAGGACAATACCTTTGTAATGTTAACATATTGGCAAAGGAAGTGGAGCTGGTCCAAGAGATGGGTCAGGAGGCCATTATGTAAAAACAAAGAAACCAAGCCTAAATAGAGGTGGGGGGGTGACACAACTGTCTGCCATGTACAATGCTGTTTTGACACCTACCCTGGGGGTTCCTATAACACCTCTTAGCCACAATGCAATCACACGCCTTGGCATTCAGAAGGTCCTAACAAACTGGCAGTGATATGCTAATTGGGATTTTCCAGGGTACATAATTGCCACAGATTCTTGTAACAGTCATTCTGAATGGAAAGCCAGTCGGATGACTAGCGAACATCTCAAAGGACTAACATTTAAATTCCAGTTGATCTAATTGAATACATAAGTAACACTTTTTACAGCAAGCACACATGACAATGCAGTCAACATAAATCAATCATTTTGGAGATGTAGGAGGAAAACGTGAGAAATATAACTGGGTATATTTCCACAGACAGTGAATTATATTGTAAAAGTATTCATCAATAATGAATCTTGGAACAGACAAAATGGGGCCTGTGATTAACTGTATGCACTTCAAGTAAACAGTGGTTGCAAGCATTTTTTCAGTGTCATACCTCATCTGTTTTCCTATAGGACATAACAACAGGTAAAAAAGGTGTTTGATTTTCCAGCAAACAGGAATTTTTCAGCATAGGTTGGCTTAAGGTAAAATGTGATATTATTCAAGGTTTACAGTAATCACAATGTTTTTGAACACCAGTATTGAATTAGGTTCGTATTTTGCTTTTAATCAGTATATTTCTATTCTATTGCTGAGCTATTAAAACCAGCAAATGGGAATTCAATTCTACATGTGAAGGCACAGAAGTCAAATCCAAGAACTTTATAGAAATAGGCCTAGAGTGGGAGTACACCAATGAGGATGGAAAGGAAACGTGAAAACAAATGGACCATTGCCATGAAGCCATTGTTGTTTTGGTAAGACCCAAAGGAACTCCAATTAAATAAATAGCTTCCTGTTAAGTGGTTGTGGTATAAATCTAAACAGTTTACACCTTCTTAAACTAGAGTATCATGCACCCTAGTGTAATTTTAGCACCTTCTCCCGGGACTGGGAAAAATGGAAAGATCTCAGTTTCCTAAGTTATGTATTAAACATTTGCATCTTATTATAATATTCAGCAAACAAGGGTATTCCTTGATTTTGGTTTGAGAAGCTATACTATGTGTGCGTTACAGCATTAATAGTGATTCCATTTATTTAAATATTTGGCGTTCATTGAAGAGACTGTCCAAATACCATGCTCCAGATATTTTAGTTTTGGTCTAAAATTTCTAAACTTTTTCTTGTTTGGAAGTATGGATGCAGGAATGCGGGACGTAAGTTTTCAAGCATCTGGAGGATGGGACAAGTAGTTAGGGGAGCAAAAATTTTGCCTATGCCATTAATTGCCACCAACCAATCAGTTTTTATCGTTTTTACTTGTTACTGCAGTTAAAATATGATTGATTTAGGGGAATAATAGCACAGACCAAACCTTTGCACCTTTTATTAATCAGACACAGAAGTTGGCAACTGTTACTGGGTTGCTAAACATCTGATTGGGAAACCCCTGTACATGTTCAGCCTACAATGATACGATATTTAATGACCACACACACCTTTTAAACACCACTCATGCTCTTATCAGCAGGCTATCCATCATTTATACACAATAAAAGCATGTAATGGCACCACCATGGTTACAAAGTGCAGGCTCCTCCTTTCCAATCCTTAAAGGGCATCTATATTAAATATATTTTTTAAAAGTAACATTATTACCACCAAAAAAGTAAATTTATACCACACAAAAAGTAAATTTATACCACCCCCACCCTCCGTGCCCAGAAGAATATGAAACTATTGAAGTTTGAGGGATATAATCACTCATAGTTAAGATCACTAATGTGGAGCGAGGGGTCTTAAAGAACTGGGGGCTAATTCAGGGTCACTATTAAGCCCTTTGACAAGGGGGGGCTTATAGGCTCCTTGACCACAAACTATTATGTGGGGGAAATTGTACAACAACTCTCGGATAACATGTTCTATTGAAATATTATCTAATCCTCTATCCAAGATTGTTGATATTATGAATGATTGTCTTACTCATTTTGTGGACAAGGGTGGTATTGTGTATTAAAGATAAGGACCTGTTACAAGAGCCTTTCCCAAGGACGACCTACTCTATATACCTTACCTAAGATTATATAAAGACCCGGTGAAAACCACCCGGGTGAACCATAGTAGTGGGGACTGAATCAGTTTCTTGCCCATTGGCTAAACTAATTGATAAGGTATTGGCACCAATGATCAGGCTTTACTCCATCTTACGTAAGAGATAGCATGGATGTGCTTGCTAAAATTAAAAATGTTAAAGATGGACAATCAGGTCAACTGTTACTGGTTACCTTTGATGTAGCCAGTCTTTATACCTCACTCCACATGGAGATAGCCTTAAGGCAACCAATGGATGTTTGAGAGGTTTCAGGGGACAAAGGGAATTGATCTTAAAACTTTTGGAATTACTACTTATGAATAATTTTTGTGTGTTTCAGGAAGAGTTCTTCTTCAGTTGGTGGGGATGCAATGGGGTCCAATGCCGCTCCTGCCTATGCCAATGCGCCTTTATGGCATGGCTCAAGGACAGGCACATCTATCGTTTGGATCTCTTCAGGCACATTGTGTAGCCTGGTGGAGATAATAGATGATGGGCTTGGCCTATGGCGGGAAGGCGTTGATAGCCTGTCACGGTTCACGCCCGAACTGGATGGACTCCATCCTGGTATAAGGTTTGGACATGAGTTACGTTTTTTGAGGTCCACTTTCTGGACAGTTTTGATTTCCAAAAAGGAGGGGCTCAATACCCCAATTATATCAAAAAACCCACTGACCGCAACCAATTGTTATGTACAATAGTCAACATCCACATATACTAAAATGCCATCCTGTTTAGCCAAACTATGAGGTTAAAAATGTACAAATGGGGATGATGTGCCAGAGATTCAGGACAGGGCTATGCCACTCCAATTCAAGGGCGCTTGGCAAAAGTTTGCACAGGGAGGAGGAAGAACCTGGACTAGATATAAGGAAGGAAAGTGGGAACTAACTTCGATCCGTGTAGCCAAGAGGTTACGAAATTATTAAACGGCATGGCCAGTGTGAGGGACACATGCCCAATATTGAGAATTTACTAACTTACCACTTACCCTTAATCTGTCAAGACGTGGAAAAAACTATAGGAACCTAAATGAAAAATAGCCATGAGGGTCAAAATAGGGAGATGAGGGAAAAAGAATTGGTTTATAGCAGAAATGAGGGGCATGTTTCCATGTCTCAATTGTATTTTTGTCCTAGGTTATCAAAGGAAAAATCTTTTGTAAATCCCACTACAGGCCAGGAGTCCAGGATTAAGGGATGCTTTACCGTGACACTAAATTTGTTGTTTATGCTCTGGTTTGCCCTTGTGGTTAATCTATGTGGGTGAAACCACACAGAAGGCAAACAGTGCATGACCCAGCATACATTTTTAATTCAAACATATCATCTCCCAGTCCCACACATTTTGTTGAAGTGGCATAAACAGATCAATTTAAATAATGGTTTTAGAACAGGTGAAATGGGATCAGAAAAGAGGGGGAGACAGACAAAGGATCCTTAGACACGTGAGTGTGGTGGATTAACCATCTGTATTCCTTAGCCCCAAGGGACTGAATCGTGATTATCAGGGCCATTTCTAGATTTTTAGTGCCTAGGCGCCCTCCCACCTTGGCCTGTCAAACTGCAGCTGGGTTTATGTTTCTGACACTGTCCCTGCTGCTGTTCTTTATAGTGGGATGTTACTAGTTGTAAGAAGGTGTATGCTGTAACAGGTGAAGCGGGATGTATACATAGTTTGTGTGTATGCAGCGAGACACTGGCCACCAATGAATACTGATTGGAAGGACAGGATAGGTTTCAGTGGATGTGCGGTATGTGGCACCAGTGTTTCCCAGAATGTTTCCAGCGGTATGGCAGAACAGAAAATATGGTGAGAATCTGAGATGTTTAACTCTTTAAGTGCCAGCAGATTTTCCAAGGTTATTGGCATAAATTTCCAGTGCCAACACTTTCCAGGGTATTGCCATTAACCTCAGTGCCAGCAGACTTCCCCATGTATTGCCATAGTAACACTTTCAGTGCTAGAAGAGTATTACATTAACCCTTCAATGCCAACAGACTTTCCTATTAACACTTTCATGTCAGCACTTTCCCAGAGTATTGCTATTAACCACTTTTAATTCCAGCAGAGGATTTACCTTTAACCCTTTCAGGGCCAGCAGAGTATTACCTAACCCTTTCAGGGCCAGTAGAGTATTTACCTTAACCCCTTCAGCTGCCAGCATTGACATGATACCCAGTATGTACCGCTTCCATGTCTCCTCCATTGAATGGTCACTCTCTAAGTTCTTAATTGGAGAGTTGGGTGGAAGGAATAAAGAGGCAGGGATACGGACACTGTTATAAAGTCGCGCAGCAGCTTTTTACCTGGCATTTTAGAACTGTTCCCCTCAGACTATTAGCTGAGCTCCTCTCCCCCCTCCTTCTTCACCTTCAGGTCATTTGAACATGTATCCAGTAGAGGGAGCTGAGTAGGCTCTCTCTACCACTACAATGTTACAAATTACAGCAGGACAAGGAGAGCAGTTTAAACACAGCAAGTAAAAGCTGACAGGGAGATGGTAGGGAGAACACTGGGCGCCGTGGTTTACGTAGGTGCCCAGCACTTGCCTAGGTGGCCTATGCCTAAAAACGGCCCAGGTGATTATGATCTATGTTTTTCTATAGTTTGAATAAATTTATATATTTTGTCATGGTGTGTATGTTCTTACTCAATCTGCCACAGGAGGGCACTATGCAATCTGTATTGTATCCAAATCCTTTTGTTACTACCTGGTAAAATGTTTGTTAGCAATTTCCTGTAGACACCGGTTATATGTGAACAGTTAAGGTTATCCCAAAACGTCGCAACAATTGGAACATGGAGATAATACTGATTTAATTATTAAAGTTATTTCCCTTTTACATATGGTGCTGCTGCTTCGTAGAAAAAGAATTGTGGATACGGTTGTATTTGCAGCTTGGCACATTAACATTTGACTTTTACGCTGGTGCGTGGCCTTTTTGGACCTAGACCGAAACTTGCCTTTTCTGACCACAATTAAAATATATTAACAAGACCCTTGAGTGCCCTATTTCCTGATTACTGGACTGTTTATGAATTTCTGGTAGCACACGTGGCACAGCAAGGTTGGAGTGGAGTGTGCCCTGATTTTTTGTCTATTACTATATTATATGATATATATATATAATATAATATATAGATATATATATATATATATATACAAACTTAAGACAAACTGCAGAGCAATCACAGGCTTGTGCAGAAGTCCACTTTTATTACATGTGCAACAAAACAGATAGCGACGTGTTCGGTCTGTGTCTTAGACCTTTCTCAAGCTATAGTTCGCCTCAGTGCAAAACAATCAACTAATATATCCCAACCCTCCCCTCCAATTGTGCATCACAGATACCAAATAACAACCATGTTAACCATTCACCGTTACTAAAAGGTTAGTTGTAATAATTACTCGGGGTAAAAACGCTAGCTGCAATGATAGATATAAAAGAGTTAAAAACAGCTAGACTAAAAGGTGACTACATAGTTAGGTGCCGCATAAGTATAAAATATGAAGTGCATGCTAATAAATATAAATATAAAGTGATACACAAAACCAAAGGTATCTTTTTGGATTGGACTTGCCCCCTTCTCCTTTCTGTACTATTACATATTTATATTTATATATACTATAATATATATATATATAATATTATAATTTTTTTTTTTAATCTATATTTCCTAGAAGGTAGGGGGAGGAAATATTCTGCCTTCCATCTTCTGCAATAGCCAGAAGAATTCAAATGGTTCAGCCTGTTTAAAAATGTTAACGAACTCGAACATGAAGCTTACAGAAGAACACTGCTACGTAATTATGCTTTATATAAGGGATAATACGCTACCTACAGTGTAAATAAGGATATTATGGCACAGAGTTACAGACCATATGAAGTATGAGGCCACAGGTCAATGCTTTTATACAGGGGCTGGAACGCACAGGTTGAAGTAAATCCATATAATACATAAGTGTGATATTTTATAATGGAGGCCAGTGGTATATATAAAACCCTGTCCACTACCACTTGCTCTCCCCTCTCTGTATTAGTCATTCATATCGGAATCCATGTTAGTGTATAAATGTTAATTACCATTCCTATTGTAAAGAGAAAGAAAGATCCGAACATCGTCTGACCACAATAAACATGGATTCCTATATACATGACTAATACTGGCTAATTTCCAGAGATGTTTTCATTTATTCTTTTTCATGTGAGTATATTTAGCTTAAGCTGTCAAACACCAACAAATACCTTTGGTCTGATGAGATCCAATCAGGTCTGCATGTCTGTAGATGATAATAATTACACACATTGCCAGACTTGTTGCAGATTTCGAAGGTCACTGTGGACAGGATCAGTCTTTTCATGCCATTCAGCAAAATCCATCAAATTCCAATGGGAATCATCAATTATTGGTCGTGTTGTACCAGCTTAATCCTTGAACACAACATTTGTTGTTCACCGATCATCTTGTAGGCTCAATCATAATAATTAATAATAATAATAATAATAATAATAATAATAATAATATATAATAATAATAATAATATCCTGGCCCATGCTTCAGTAAAGCTGCGGTACTGTGATAATGGTAACAAAGGCAAAATCACTAGTCCATTATTACCACAATATAAAGAGAATGCTACTATATATTGACTCATTTCATCAGATACATTTTAAGCAAACTGCCCACCTAAATAACATGTTGAATAGTGGCCCTTGAAAAATGTGTCTCATGTTTGATTACAGGACAATAAGTCTACTCTCATCTAACCAGCCCCCACCCCACAGAAATTTCAATAACGTGAACATTAAATAAGTGTCACTTTCATCCTTCATGGTTCATTTAATGAGGAAATTAACGGCCTATATTGACAGAATACCAATCCCAAAAAATCTTTAACTTACCAACGGTGTACTTAATATGTACCATATGTTATTTAATTTTCTTGTTCCCTATAATAAAAAAATATAATCTTTCTATCAGGCCTAAATTTTCTACCTTTTGTGCTGCAGGTGTGGTCCCCCAAGAAACAGGAAGGAAAAAAGTTCTTTGGACATTACAGGTAATTATCCACGAAAGATCTTCTGACAATGATTGGCCAACAATAATGTATTCTGGAGGAAGAGGATTCTATGATGGCTTTGAAAGTCGGTCACCAGTGCTCCAAAGGCATGTGGGAGGAGGGGCTGTGTTATTGTAACAGGGTTGCCTTCACTAGCCTCATCTAAGGCTAACCGTCACTTACGGCCATTAAGTCTTCTCCTATGTAAAATGGTTTTCCTGTAAGAGGTTATTATATATAGTGAAAGTCATATGCAGCATACCGCATGGTTTGGCCATACAGACTGTTGCTAGTGTATTGGAAGTAAGAGAATACAAAATCCCCTATAAAGTATCGGTCAGCCTGACATAATTAAATGAGATACACGATTGGAATAATGGGGAATTAAAATATAACTTTTACTAGATATGACTTAAATATGAGCAGCATTATTAAAAACTTTACACCACAGCCAGCCATCAGAGAGACCAGGGTATTGAAAAGAGGACAGTTGTTCTCAGCTTAATTTTCTCCCACCGGTGGGAGAAGCCTCATTACCTATTATCTAGCTGCTATAAAAGGTAGCCCTAGGCACGTCAGTAGTGTCATTGGAGCGCGAAACCTTGTGGCATAACCACCCTCACGGCATTCAATAAAAAACAGGAGCCCCTAACGCGTTTCGCTCCAGCGGGGAGCTTTCATAGTTGTTGCTATACTTGTACTACTTCTGCTCCAATAATACGTTCAAGAAGAGACAGCACTTCTTTTAAAAAAAATCAAAGTGCTCTGTAATTTCAAACAGCCCCAAAACTTGGAAATGCCCCCCACAAATAAACCCCCCCACTAAATATCAATCTCCCACATGTTCTGAATAAAACTTTATGCCATATGTGTGGATGCACACAGAGATGTGGCCACCAATTAGCTCAAATGGGACGCATGCACAAATGCAATTACAAGAAAAAATCAAAGTGCTCTGTAATTTGAACAGCCTACACTTTTTCTAAGGAAACAGTCCCGAAACATGGAAATTCCCCCCACAAATTGGTAATAATGGACTAGTGTTGCCTTTGTTACCATATCACAGTAGCCAGCTTTACTGAAGCAGGGGCCAGGATATATTATTATTATTATTTATTATTATTATTATTATTATTATTATTATTATTATTATATTATTATGATTGAGCCTACAGATTGATCTGTGAACAACAAATGTGTGTTCAAGGATTAAGCTGGGTACAACATCGGACCAATAATTGATGATTCCCATTGGATTTGATGGAGTTTTGCTGAATGGCATGAAAATGACTGATCCTGTCCACAGTGAACCTTCGAAATCTGCAACAAGTCTGGCAATGTGTGTAATTATTATCATCTACAGACATGCAGAACTGATTGGATTCTCATCAAGACCAAAGGTATTTGTTGGTGTTTGACAGCTTAAGCTAAATATACTCACATGAAAAAAGATAAATGAAAACATCTGGAAAATAAGCCAGTATTAGTCATGTATATAGGAATCCATGTTTATTGTGGTCAGACGATGTTCGGATCTTTCTTTCTCTTACAATAGGAATGGTAATTAACATTTATACACTAAAATGGATTCCATATGAATGACTAATACAGATAGGGGGAGAGACAGTGGTAGTGGAAGTGGACAGTGTTTTATATATACCACTGGCTCCATTATAAAATATCACACTTATGTATTATATGGATTTACTTCACCTGTGCGTTCCAGCCCGGTATATAAAGCCTTGACCTGTGGCCTCATACTTTATATGGTCATGTAACTCTGTGCCATAATATCTTATATTACACTGTAGGTAGCGTATTATCCCTTATATAAAGCATAATTAAGTAGCAGTGTTCTTCTGTAAGCAATTCATGTTCGAGTTCTTGTAACATTTTAAACAGGCTGAACCATTTGAATTCTTCTGGCTATTGACAGAAGATGGAAGGCAGAATATTTCTCTCCTACCTATCTAGGAAATATAGATTAAAAAAAAAAATTATATATATATATATTATATATATTTAGATATATAAATATAAATATGTATAAGTACAGAAAGGAGAAGGGGGGCAGAGTCCAATCCAAAAAGATACCTTTGGTTTTGTGTATCACTTTTATATTTATATTTTACTTAGCATGCACTTCATATTTATACTTATGCAGGCACCTAACTATGTAGTCACTTTTAGTCTAGCTGTTTTAACTCTTTTTAATCTATTTCAGCTAGCGTTTTTACCACGAGAAATTATGCACAAGCACTTTTAGTAACTGTGAATGGTTAACATGGTTGTTATATTGGTAATCTGTGATGTCACAATTGGAGGGGAGGGGTTGAGGATATATTAGTTGATTGTTTTGCACTGAGAGAACTATAGCTTGAGAAGGATCTAAGACACAGACCGAAACGTCGCTATCTGTTTTGTGCACATGTATAAAAGTGGACTTCTGCACAAGTCTGTGAGTTGCTCTGCAGTTTGTCTTAAGTGGATTAGTATATATATATATATATATATATATATATATATATATATATATATATCTATATATAGTAAATAGGACAAAAAATCAGGGCACACTCCACTCCAACCTTGCTGTGCCACTGGTGCTACCAGAAATTCATAAACAGTCCAGTAGTATCAGGAAATAGTGCACTCAAGGGGTCTTGTTAATATATTTTAATTGTGCAGTCAAAAGGCAAGTTTCGGTCTAGGTCCAAAAAGGCCACGCACCAGCTAAAAGTCAAATGTTAATGTGCCAAGCTGCAAATACAACCGTATCCACAATTCTTTTCTACAGAAGCAGCAGCACCATATGTAAAAGGGAAATAACTTTAATAATATTAAATCAGTATATCTCCATGTTCCAAATTGTTGCGACGTTTTTGTTGGATAACCTTAACTGTTACATATAACCTGTGTCTACAGGAAATTGCTACAAAAACATTTACCAGGTAGTAAAAGGATTTGGATACAATACAGATTGCATAGTGCCCTCCTGTGGCGATTGAGTAAGAACATACACACCATGACAAAATATATAAATTATTCAAATATAGAAAAACATAGATCATAATCACCTGGGCGTTTTTAGGCATAGGCCACCTAGGAAAGTGCTAGGGCACCTACGTTAAACCACGGCGCCCAGTGTTCTCCCTACCATCTCCTGTCAGCTTTTACTTGCTTGTTAAAACTGCTCTCCTTGTCCTGCTGTAATTTGTAACATTGTAGTGGGTAGAGAAGCCTGAACTCAGCTCCCTCTACTGGAGTACATGTTACAAATGAACTGAAGGTGAAGAAGGAGGGGGGGAGGATGACTCAGCTAATAGCTGAGGGGAACAGTTCTAAAATGCCAGGTAAAAAGCTGCTGCGACTTTATAACAGTGTCCGTATCCCTGCCTCTTTATTCCTTCCACCCAACTCCAATTAAGAACTTAGAGGAGTGAACAATTCAATGGAGGAGACATGGAAGAGGTACATACTGGTATCATGTCAATGCTGGCAGCTGAAGGGGTTAAAGGTAATACTCTACTGGCCCTGAAAGGGTTAAAGGTAATACTCTGCTGGCCCTGAAAGGGTTAAAGGTAAATCTCTGCTGGAATTAAAAGTGGTTAATAGCAATACTCTGGGAAAGTGCTGACATGAAAGTGTTAATAGGAAAGTCTGTTGGCATTGAAGGGTTAATGGTAATACTCTTCTAGCACTGAAAGTGTTAATGGCAATACTATGGGGAAGTCTGCTGGCACTGAGGTTAATGGCAATACCCTGGAAAGTGTTGGCACTGGAAATATTAATTCCAAATATCTTGGAAAATCTGCTGGCACTTAAAGAGTTAAACATCTCAGATCTCCACCATATTTCTCTGTTCTGCCATACCGCTGGAAACAATTCTGGGAGAACACTGGTGCCACATACCGCACATCCACTGAAACCTATCCTGTCCTTCCAATCAGTATTCATTGGTGGCCAGGTCTCTGCATTACACACAAAGTATGTATACATGCCCGCTTCACCTGTACAGCATACACCTTACCAACTAGTAAGCATCCCACTATAAAGAACAGCAGCAGGGACAGTGTCAGAAACATAAACCCAGCTGCAGTTTGACAGGCCAAGGTGGGAGGGCGCCTAGGCACTAAAATATCTAGAAATGGCCCTGAAATCACGATTCAGTCCCTTGGGGGCTAAGGAATACAGATGGTTAATCAAACACACCCACGTGTCTAAGGATCCTTTGTCTGTCTCCCCCTCTTTCTGATCCCATTTCACCTGTTCTAAAACCAGTATTTAAATTGATCTGTTTATTCCCACTTCAACAAAATGGTAAGGACTGGGGAATGATATGTTTGAATTAAAAATGTATGCTGGGTCATGCACTGTTGACCTTCGTGTGGTTTCACCCACATAGATTAACACAAGGGCAAACCAGAGCATAAACAACAAATTTAGTGTCACAGGTAAAGCATCCCTTAATCCTGGACTCCTGGCCGTAGTGGGATGTACAAGATTTTTCCTTTGATAACTTGGGACAAAAATACAATTGAGACATGGAAACATGCCCCTCATTTCTGCTATAAACCAATGCATTTTTCCTCTCATCTCCTTATTTTGACCCTCATGGCTATTTTTCATGTAGGTTCCTATAGTTTTTTCCACGTCTTGAGCAGATTAAGGGTAAGTGGTAAGTTAGTAAATCGTCAATATTGGGCATGTGTCCCTCAACAGTGGCCATGCCGTTTAATAATTTCGTAACCTCTTGGCTACACGGATCGAAGTTAGTTCCCACTTTCCTTCCTATATCTAGTCCAGGTTCTTCCTCCTCCCTGTGCAAACTTTTGCCAAGCGCCCTTGATAATGGAGTGGCATAGCCCTGTCCTGAATCTCTGCACACATCATCCCCATTTGTACATTTTTAACCTCATAGTTTGGCTAAACGGGATGGCATATTTAGTATATGTGGATGTTGACTATTGTACATAACAATTGGTTGCGGTCAGTGGGTTTTTTGATATAATTGGGGTATTATGCCCCTCCTTTTTGGAAATCAAAAATGCCAGAAAGTGGACCTCGAAAAACGTAACTCTTGTCCAAACCTTATACCAGGATGGAGTCCATCCAGTTCGGGCGTGGAACCGTGACAGGCTATCAACGCCTTCCCGCCATAGGACCAAGCACATCATCTAGTATCTCCACCAGGCTACACAATGTGCCTGAAGAGATCCAAACGATAGATGTGCCTGTCCTTGAGCCATGCCATAAAGGGCATTGGCATAGGCAGGAGACGGCATTGGACCCCATTGCATTCCCACTCAACTGAAGATAGAATCTTCCTGAAACAACAAAATAATTATTCATAAGTAAGTAATTCCAAAAGTTTTAAGATCAATTCCCTTTGTCCCACTGAAACCTCTCAAACATCCATTGGTGGCCTAAGGCTATCTCCATGTGGAGTGAGTGGAGGTATAAAGACTGGCTACATCAAAGGTAACCAGAACAGTTGACCTGATTGTCCATCTTTAACATTTTTAATTTTAGCAAGCACATCCATGCTATCTCTTAGTAAGATGAGTAGTAAGCCTGATCGTGGTGCCAATACCTTATCAATTAGTTTAGCCAATGGGCAAGAAACTGATTCATCCCCACTACTATGGGTCAACCCGGGTGGTTTTCACCGGGTCTTTATGAATCTTAGGTAAGGTATATAGAGTAGGCGTCCTTGAAAGGAAAGGCTCTGTAACAGGTCCTTATCTTTAATACACAATACCACTTGTCCACAAAAGATGGTAAGACAATCATTCATAATATCAACAATCTTGGATAGAGGATTAGATAATAATTTCAATAGAACATGTTATCCGAGAGTGTTTGTACAATTTCCCCACATAATAGTTTGTGTCAAGGAGCACTATAGCCCCCCCTTGTCAAAGGGCTTAATAGTGATCCCTGAATTAGCCCCCAGTTCTTTTAGGCCCCTCGCTCCACATTAGTGATCTTAAATATGAGTGATTAATTATCCTCAAACTTCAATAGTTTCATATTCGTTCTGGGCACAGGAGGGGTGGTTATAAATGTACTTTTTTGTGTGGTATAAAGTTACTTTTTGTGTGGTAATAATGTTACTTTTTAAAAAATATATATTAATATAGATGCCCTTTAAGGATTGGAAAGGAGGAAGCATGCACTTTGTAACCAGGTGGTGCCATATATGCTTTTATTGTGTATAATGATGGATAGCCTGCTGATAAGAGCATGAGTGGTGTTTAAAAGGTGTGTGTGGTCATTAAATATCGTAGCATTGTAGGCTGAAACATGTACAGGGGTTTCCCAATCAGATGTTTAGCAACCCTAGTAGACAGTTGCCAACTTCTGTGTCTGATTCAGTAAAAGGTGCAAAGGTTTGGTCTGTGCTATTATTCCCCAAAATCAATCATATTTTAACTGCAGTAACAAAGTAAAAAGATAAAAACTGATTGGTTGGGGCAAATTAATGGCATAGGCAAAATTTGCTCCCCTAACTACTGTGCCCATCCTCCAGATGCTTGAAAACTAACGTCCAGCATTCCTTGCATCCATATTCCAAACAAGAAAAAGTTTAGAAATTTAGACCAAAAAAACTAAAATATCTGGAGGCAGGTATTTGGACATCTCTTCAATGAACGCTCAATATTTAAATAAATTGAATCACTATTAATGCTGTAACGCCACACATAGTATCGCTTCTCAAACCAAAATCAAGGAATGACCCTTGTTTGCTGAATATTATAATAAGATAGCAAATGTTTAATACATAACATTAGGAAACTGAGATCTTTCCATTTTTCCCAGTCCCTGGAGAAGGTGCTAAAATTACACTAGGGTGCAGATAACTTCTAGTTTAAAAGGTGTAAACTGTTTAGAATTATACCACAACCACTTAACAGGAAGCTATTTATTTAATTGGAGTTCCTTTGGGTCTTACCAAAACAACAATGGCTTCAGGCAATGGTCCATTTTTTTCACGGTTTCCTTTCCATCCTCATTGGTGTACTCCCACTCTAGGCCTATTTCTATAAAGTTCTTGGATTTGACTTCTGTGCCTTCACATGTAGAATTGAATTCCCATTTGCTGGTTTTAATAGCTCAGCAATAGAATAGAAATATACTGATTAAAAGCAAAATACGAACCTAATTCAATACTGTGTTTCAAAAACATTGTGATTACTTTAAACCTTGAATAATATCACATTTTAGCCTTAAGCCAACCTATGCTGGAAAAATTCCTGTTTGCTGGAAAATCAAACACCTTTTACCTTTTTTATGTCTATAGGAAAACAGATGAGGTATGACACTGAAGAAAAATGCTTGCAACCACTGTTTACTTGAAGTGCATACAGTTAATCACATGCCCCATTTTGTCTGTTCCAAGATTATTATTGATGAATACTTTTACATATTAATTCACTGTCTGTGAGAAATATACCCAGTTATATTTCTCACGTTTTCCTCCTACATCTCCAAAATGATTGAGTATATGTTGACTGCATTGTCATTGTGCTTGCTGTAAAAAGTGTATCTTATGTATCAATTAGATCAACTGGAATTTAAAGTGTTAGTCCTTGAGTAGATGTTTCGCTAGTCATCCGACTGGCTTTCCATTCAGAATGACTGTACAAGAATCTGTGGCAATTATGTACCCTGGAAAATCCCAATTAGCATATCACTGCCAGTTTGTTGGGACCTTCTGAATGCCAAGGCGTGTGATTGCATTGTGGCTAAGAGGTGTTATAGGAACCCCCAGGGTAGGTGTCAAAACAGCATTGTACATGGCAGACAGTTGGTGTCACCCCCCCACCTCTATTTAGGCTTGGTTCTTTGTTTTTTCACATAATGGCCTCCTGACACCTCTCTTTGACCAGCACATTCCTTTGCCAATATGTTAACATTACAAAGGTATTGTCCTTTATCCTTAAGATGCAGGTACATGGCAGAGTCCTGACCCGAGGAATTGGCTCTTCTGTGCTGGGCATATGTTGATGGTGGCGCGGTTTGGTCTCCCCCACATACAAATCAGAGCATTTTTCACTGCACTGCACTGCACTGCGTATATGATGTCACTTTTCTTCTGTTTTGGTATTGGGTCTTTTCAGATGTACCAATTGCTGCCTCAGTGTGTTGTTTGGTTTAAAGAGCGACGGGATACGGTGTTTTTTGAAAATTGTTCTAATTTCTCGGAGACCATGTTCTTTCTCCTGTCTTGCTTTTCCCCTTCACTGTTGATATTTCATGTTCTTTCTTTCCCTTCTACTTCTTTGACAAAGGCCCAGTCTGGATATCCACAAGTTTTAAGGGCTTCACTGAGGTTTCATTCTTTAACCTTTGCCTCTGTTTCTCTGCTCTGTTTGCAGGGTTCTGATGACATCCAGCTTGTAATCTAAGGGAGGTGATCTGTGTGGGTTGATATCTGTAAACGCATACTTCCAGTTTACCATTTACTTACCTCTACTTCCAGTTACTTATCCAGTTGAACTAACTGAATACAACCAGATATCCCATGACCTGGATGAATGAAACCTCAAAGTATATTGCTGTAAAAGGGTACTTAGGTTGAGGGTCGTTGAGACAATACCCTGATATGTTACTGGAACGTTGGGGAAATATGTTTGAGCTAGTAAGAAACTAAAAAATATTTAGTTGTAAAAAATTATAGTTGAGTTGATGTGTGGAAGACGACCAAACACAATTTAATGTAGGTCCTATAAATAACATAACTATTGTCTTTAAAACAGTCTGTGTATTGGAATATTATTAACTTTCCCTTTTCTTACCAATGGTTGTTGGTGGATGGCTCAGTTTCCTCTATTGGATAGTCTGGCACCTGCTGGAATCTCAAACATTTTTAGAACACCAGCTGCAAAAGAAGGAAAATGTAAATGACACCGGACAATAAGCAAAATCTCAGTCTATCCAGCCATTTTAAATGAACAGCAACCTCTCATACTGGGTGGTATGACATTTGTACTTTAAATAAAAGATATTTCTACCCCTGTACATACAGAAAATAAGGCCATGCTGGTTTAACGTGATGGGATTTTAACGTTTATTGTGATATTGTACCAGCAATAATATTGTTTTTGTGATGTTGCCATAGTGTGCAACATTGTATATTGTGAAAACAAAATTGGCATTGATCACTCATACTTACTTAGAATCCAATTCTAATATTACATCCTTATCTATGGTGTTATCTATAAAAATATGATGTCAGTGTTATGTTCTAATGTGCAGGATGATTATTTTCACCAGTGTTATATTGAAATGTACTGCAACAATCTGGAAGCCCTAAAGCTTGGTACACACAGTACAGATTTCTGAAAGATGACAGACAGGAATCTGCAAGATCTGTGCTGCCATCTTTCAAAGATCTGCATACACACAGTCCCGAGCGTTTCTCCCTATACGGATCCGACGGTATCGGGGCTTAATACGTTAATGTGTGTACCCAGCTAAGGCTAGGTATATACTGTACCAGCGAGAACTTTCAGCACAGCCGACCGATTGCCACTATTGACTGGGCCCAAATAGCTTTGTTGTCTGCATAGTTTATAAACGAACCTGGTTTTGATTTGGACTAACCAATTTAGAAATTTTGCACAACCAACAAAATGTTTTACTTTTTCGCAACTCTGAACTATCATATAAATAATCGAAAATTCTAAAAATTGCTATTGAATACTCATAATTGTGATTGACAAATTCTAGAATTACTGATTCAATTTGGTTTGAATTGGATTTTTGGAACTTCAATAGATCTGCGGAACCGCTGGCAAACAAACTCCCAGTTTCGATCATCTCTATATGTGGGTAAGTCGATCCCTGGTTCAATTTTTGTGCTTACCACCTGTAATCCCATATATCTTGTCCGTCGAATCCCATGACTCGAGTTTACCGTTCAACACTGTTTGATACCTTGCCCCTTGTCATGCTCTTGTTTGTCAGGTAAGTCAAGCCCCATGTCTTAGTTAAGAGCTCAACACTGGTTAATCCTTACATAACACACACACACACACCCGTCTATGGGGTAAGTCGAGGCCCAGCCTCAATTTTGCAACACATCACTGGTTGACCACCAGCTAATAGACTGCCTACAATCACTGGTGAATAGCTTAAAGTCAAGCTAACCACTAGTAAATCATAACAAGAGCTTGTGAGTGCTGCTTATATTACAGAGTGTATATGTATATATCTATATATAATATATATATATATTTTTTTTTTTAAATATTAAAATGTGTGCAGATATTGAAATTAAAGTTATTGCTATAGATATAGCTTTTTATTGTGTCTGACCTTGAAATGTTTCACAACAATGTTATTTTATAAGCATTAAATAACAGTGTTTTAAACTCCCTGGCATGAATGAAACTTTTCCCTCTAACACCTGTCTGGGGTGCTGAAAGTTAAGCAGAACATTTAAGCAACTAAAAACAGGGGTATTGGCTTGTTATCAGTTACATTTCATCCAGCAATGGTTAAATAAAGAAATGTAAAAATAGTGTGGAGAAGAAACTTTGTCTTCATCCTACTCTCAGGTTTCTGACACCCTACATTTTATCTAGAAAAACATGACAGTTGTTTAACATCTGGAGGCTACCCACCCAGTTACATGGTAAGACTGTGCATGAATGTACCAGGGTTGTACAACCAGACCAAAACAGTTATTTTTAATGCAAAACAATATTTCTGCGCATTTCCATGCGCGCTATGCGTTGTAAGTCTAGTAAGAGGCTTACTAGGCAGTTATGTACGCTGCCTTGTGCCCGCTGCTTTTGCTGTTTTTGCAAGCGCATTGATCACATGCAGATGCGCTGCAATAGGGCAACATCAAAGAAAGAAAGCACAAGCATAGCAAAACATTGCGATTGCGCTCTGGTCGCACGATTTGTGCGTGCCCCTTGCGCTTGTGTAGAGGGGCCTAGCCCAAAGCAAAACCTGGTCTGGAGTAACTGTGAAGTTCTCACTCATCCAGCTCATGGTATAATCTGTTGTATTCAATTAGATCAACTGGACTTGAGTTTAACCTTGCCACAGATTCTTGTACAAGTCATTCTGAATTGAGAAAGCCAGTCGGATGACTAGCGAAACGTCTCAAGAACTAAACTTCAAGTCCAGTTTGATCTAATTGAATACAACAGATACTGGTCTGGATAAGTACGTTTAAACCTTAAAACATAAAGGAAGGTTTTTCTCCATCAAGGTAGAAGTCCCAGCAGAGGTCATGGGGCAGGGGGCCCTGAGTTTTACTACCCCATTAGCCCGTTATATCTAGTTGTCCCAAATGAGTAGGGTTGATATTGTTTGATAATAATAGATTTATGGTGTAGTTTATTGCTTATGATTAGTGCTCTATTAGACCACAAAAAGTAATATCGTAGTTATTGTGACATATTAAAGTGACTGTATATGGTTTCATTCCAAATTCCAAAGCAGCTCCCTTAAATTCTCTCTATTCTCCCTTAAGTCTCCCTAAAGTCTCTTTAGTGGCTAAACAGCATTCTTGCTTGTTAAGTTAAAAAAATAAAATGTACTGTATTCCTGCACTCCACGAACCTCTTTACTATTGCTGTTCCTCTTAAAGCTGTGTGCTTGCACATGTGGCATAGTAGGTGGCTCAGTCCAGCAGTCAGTCATCATTGGCCCGTTATGATTGTCCATCATGGCTGTGATTGACTGACTGCACTGGGAAGAAGGATGAGCACTGTTGAAGAGGACAGCAGATTGAGGGTGAATATTTAACCTAAGGAACACTGGGCATGCAGTAAGTATTGCAAGGTTGGGTTGGTGGTGGGGAAATAAGTTACCGTATATACTGAGTATAATCGATCCGAGTACAGTTGAGGTACCTATTTTTACCTGAAAATTTGGTAAAACTGATTGACTCGAGTATAAGCCTAGGCTACAAATTAGGTTGCCCTTTACAGGACAGCAGATTCATGAATCAGAAACGTAATAGCCAAATCCAGTACCAGAACCCCCAATTCCTTGGCACTCCAGATGTTTGGAAACTACAATCCCAGCATGCTTTGGTTGCTAGGAGTGGCAAGGTTCAGTAAACTTTTAATTAGACTTACCATCATTCACAATTCTCGAACCCCATAATGTAAAGGGCCCTCTGACCCCCATTAGTAAAGGGCCCTCTGACCCCTTATAGTAAAGGGCAACTCTGACCCCATTAGTAAGGGCACTCTGACACCATATAGTAAAGGACTCTCTGATCCCAATAGTTAAAAATGTCACCTGAGAGTTGTAGTACAGCTGTCATTTGCACTGTAATAGCAGCTGTTTTTTGCCCCAAACTGAGGAAACCCTCAGATTTACAGCATCCAGATGAGCAGTGAACTGCTGAGTGAGCTCTTCAGCAGCCAGACTACAGGAGCGATTGTAAGGCGAAGAACAGCTCCTATAACTTTCTATGTCAGGTTAACACAGCGCCACCTATGGTTATTATCCGCAATTGCAGAATTTGGATCTAAATTAGAACTTGCCCCGAGTATAAGTTAGGTTAGGTTAGGTTTTTCAGGCTAACTTTAAAGCCTGAAAAATCGACTTATACTCGGGTATATATGGCATTTTTTGTGAGTGTGTGGAAATTTTTTTGAACCCGACAAACAACTAATGACTTAATACATGTAATTAGCACCTACTCTGAGGTTGTGTTCTCGCTGCCTTCCTTAAATACAGTATTGATTTGCTCAGACTCAGTATCTTTCCTTGAAATCTTAACTGACACCTCCTTCCATCTTGCCCAGACTTTCTATTAGGGCAGCATACTCAGTAATCACTTAGAGGGCATTGGAAGAGGTAATTTCCCATCATGCAATTTATATGATTTGCATGTGTCCATTCTAGTTATAGCAAAACTGCACACTAGCAGAAGATATTTCAGATTGGATATCTAAGATAACCTATTTTTTCAGTATTGATGTCCTTTATAACCGGTTACCTTCAAGTAAATTTACAGAAAGTGCTTGCATAAACTTTCATTTTTGTTGCCAACATTTGAAAGGTCTTTTACTTATGTGCGTCCTGCCACGTGAATGGCGGAACTAAAGATTTACTATGTACAAACATAGTAACTCTTTAGTTGCCGCATTCCAGTGGATTATCCAACCATTCACTTTCTGACTAAAGAGGGATCCAAGTTTTTTCCTGGCTATGCAAGGCTCTGGGCCAGGGATTTCCTCTCCGTATTCTCTGGTTTGAATGGATCTGCACACTACACGCTATGATCGAAGCTAAAGCTGGAAGCGCCACTTCCCTGTCTTTTGGAATAAGACTGTGTGAAGTCCACTCTGGCCTGCATGGTTTGGGTGGATATGAAGCCTGGTCGAAGCCTTGAGGCAGGGGGGGTGCGAAAGCTCGGGCTTCCCTCCAGCACTACTGTGCACCAGGGGACACGTGTTTATTGCACTCCTTTCACTTTCCTGCCATAGCTGAGCTATGGCGGATTTTTTTTTACCTCGAGCCTAAAGGCTCGGGCCTATTATTTGGCTCACCTTATTAAATTCACCCCCCTATTTATATATACACATAGCACTTAATAGCAACTATGCACTTATTTTGTGTTTTTTTTTTGTTTGTTCATGTATGTGGCGGGATTGCCTGGGTCCTTTTTAGGACCTTCAGGTTTTTCTATTCGAACCCCCCCTGGAACTTCCTGGTGGCAGCTGGGAGCAGAAAGGGAGGGCAAGTAGTGGTTCTGACACCTACCGGCCGAGGGACCATGTACCCTCCCCCTAGCCCTTCGGCTTAACAGATATTGGGGGCATAAGGGGAAGCAGATGGATCCCATCCACTTGCACGTTTGCTGCACTTGGTGTGAAAGATCAATTAAGCACGTTCCCCGAGCTTTCGATAAAAAAAAAACAGATTTTTGGTGCCTACTGAGCTTTCTTAATGTGCATGTTTTGGTGTTGGTTGTTGCAGTGTGGAGGCTCTCTCTTTTGCTGCCTAATTTATTTGTTTGGTGTTTAGGGTATTAACCCTTTAACTGCCACAGATCGTATTTCACGATCTGTGCAGTGAATGCTCAAACTGCCACAGATCATGAATATCGATCTGTGGCTTCCCCTTTAAATTTTGAAAATCACCGCGCGCGCTAGGGCCGACCGGGGGCAGCATTCAATGCCCCCCTAGCCCCCTCGACCCCCCCTCGGTTGTGGGGGCCCCCTCGAGGGGGGGATGGGAGTACAGTACCTTAAATGCAGTGATCGTATAGTGGCTGCCGGTCCCACGGGATGTAAAGAGCAGGAAGAGAAATGAGACCCGGTGATGTCCCATGCTTTCTCCTTCACCGGGTCTTACCATAAAGAGGTATATAACCCACTCCCTAGTGGTTTGGAGGTACTGCAGTGTGATCTCCATTCAGATCACGCTGCAGTACCTGTATAGTACAAGCTGTCATGCTGACAGCTTTACTATACATTTTGTGAATGGAACTCAAAGTTCCATTCACAAATGGATTTTTTTCTAAGTGATATGGTAAAGAAAGTAAACGCGGATCATTTATTTTGTTGGTATTTCAAGGGAAACTAAGCCTATTTGTATAGGAAATTTTGCAGAGGTACCAAAAAACGACCGTAATTGAATTTTTAGGATCAGTAAAGTGTGCAAAAACTTGTGTGACTCTCCGTACTAACTGATTTTCACTAAAATACACTAAAAGGGGGAGTGGGGATAGGGTTAGGGGGGGGTTGTGGCGCTTTTAATTTTTTCTTGTAATTGCAATTGATCGATCCCATTTGAGCTAGTTTGGTGGCCCCGTCTCTGTTTGCACCCCCCTTATGGTCATACCGTTTGATTCAGGACAGTGTGGAAATTGCCATTTAGTGGGTTTTTTTTTACTTGCCAAGTGGGTTTAGTAGGATTTCAACCATTGAGTCCTCTTATTTTATTTTTTACAAAATCTCTCTAAAAGCACGAGTTCTATGAATAGCGCGTCTAGAATTCTTCATGTATATACGAAAGCATGATACCATCACGTAGCTGAAGGTGTGTAGTTCCAAAAATATATAGTTTGTGGGGGTATTTCCAATTGATTAGTGTTCAATTACAGAACACTTTGATTTTTTTCTTGTAATTACACTTGTGCATGTGTTCCCATTTGAGCTAGTTGGTGGCTACGTCTCTGTGGGCACCCACATATATGGCATACCATTTGATGCAGGATATGTGGGAGATGACATTTAGTGGGTTTTTTTGCTTGTCAAAAGGGTTAGGTAGGATTTACAACCCTTGAATCATCTTATTTTTATTTTTTCACAAAACTCTTAAAAAACACGGAGTTCTTTTGGATCACTGGGGTCGGAATTCTTCATCTATGCATGAAAGCATGGCACGTAACGAGCTGCAAGTGTGTAGATTCCAAAAATATATAGTTTTGTGGGGGGAATTTCCATGTTTCGGGGACTGTTTCCTTAGAAAAAGTGTAGGCTGTTCAAATTACAGAGCACTTTGATTTTTTCTTGTAATTGCATTTGTGTGCGTCCCATTTGAGCTAATTGGTGGCCACATCTCTGTGTGCATCCACACATATGGCATAAAGTTTTATTCAGAACATGTGGGAGATTGATATTAGTGGGGGGGTTTATTTGGGGGGCGCATTTCCAAGTTTTGGGGCTGTTTGAAATTACAGAGCACTTTGATTTTTTTTCTTGTAATTACACTTGTGCATGGTCCCATTTGAGCTAGTTGGTGGCCACGTCTCTGGTACATCCACGCATATGGCATACTTTGATTCAGAAAATGTGGAGAGTGATATTTAGTGGGAGGGGTATTTTGTGGGGGGATTTCCAAGTTTTGGGGTTGTTTGAAATACAGAGAACTTTGATTTTTTCTTGTAATCACTTGTGCATGCGTCCCATTTGAGCTAGTGGTGGCCACGTCTCTTGTGCACCCACACATATTGCATACAGTTTGGAGGATACGAGGAGATTGACATTGTGGGTTTTTTGCTTGTCAAGTTGGTTTAGGTGGATTTCAATCCTTGAATCATCTTATTATTTTCCAAAACCTCCTAAAACACAGAGTTCTTTGGATCACTGGGTCTGGAATTCTTCATGTAGTATGAACAGCATGGCACCGTAACGTAGCTGAAGTGTGTGTAGATTCCAAAATATATCGGTGTGGGGGGAATTCCATGTTTCGGGACTGTTTCCTTAGAAAAGAGAGGATAGATGTTCAAATTACAGAGCAACTTTGATTGTTTCTTGTAATTGCATTTTGTGCATGCGTCCAATTTGAGCTAGTGTGTGGCCACGTCTCTGTGTACATCCACACATAGGGCATACCGTTTGATTCAGAACATGTGGGAGATTGATATTTGGGGGGGTTTATTTGTGGGGGCATTTCCAAGTTTTGGGGCTGTTTTGAAATTACAGAGCACTTTGATTTTTTTCTTAATTACCTTGTGTATGCGTCCAATTTGAGCTAGTTGGTGGCCACGTCCCTGTGTGCATCCACGCATATAGCATACCGTTTGATTCAGAACATGTGGGGAGATTGACATTTAGTGGTTTTTTTTGCTTGTCAAGTGGGTTTAGGTAGGATTTCAACCCTTGAATCATCTTACTTATTTTTACAAAACTCCTAAAACACGGAGTTCTTTGGATTACTGGGTCTGGAATTCTTCATGTATGTATGAAAGCATGGCACACGTAACGTAGCTGAAGGTGTGTAAATTCCAAGAATATATAGTTTTGGGGTTGGTAGTTTCTAATATAGAGGGGTGTGTTTAGTCTGACAATCTGAAAGTTGCTGTAATTGGGCCATGTTCATTGGCTCACTTTGTGGCTAGTTGATTCCATGTTTGCGTGTGTAACCATACATAGGGCTACCGTTTAATTCAGGACATTTAGAAATTGATTTGGTAACTTTTTTACATACTTGGGATTTTGGCATTTTTTCAGACAAATGCCAATTGGATGGTGCGCCCACACACACTTGATGTATGAATGAACAAACTACAGCGTTACGTAGCTGAAGGTATGTAGATTCTGAGAATATATAGTTTTTGGGGGGTATTTCCAAGTTAGAGGGTGTTCGTTTGAAAAATCTGGAAAATGCTGTTATGGCTCACGCGCATTGTTTTACATTTTGACTAGTCGCTTTCCACGTCGCGTGGTGTAACCACACATATGGCATACCGTTTGATTCAGGACATTTGGGAGATGATATTTAGTAACTTTTTTTTAGATCCATGAGGTTTTTGGCATGATTTTTACCTTTTGAAGTTGTTTTTTGTTCATTTTTTCAGTAAAAGTCGAACTTCTACGAGAGAACTGACACCACATCATTGATGGTATGAATGAACGAACTACAGTGCTACATAGCTGAAGGTGTTTTAATTCAGAATATTATAGTTTGTGTGGGGTATTTCTAAGTTATCAGGGTGTTTTGTGGAAAAAAACTGCAGACTGTCCAAATTCGGAGTTGGCTAAATATTTTCACTGTTTCTGGCCATCGTGCATTGTCACTTGTGTGGCTTTTCACTCTTACGTCCCGTGTGTAACCACACATATGGCATACTGTTTGATTCAGGACATTTGGAGGAATATTTAGTAACTTTTTTTTAGATTCCATGAGGTTTTTGGCATGATTTTACCTTTTGAAGTTGTTTTTTGTTCATTTTTTCAGAAAAGTGCAAACTTCTACGAAGAACTGCACCCACATCATTGATGGTATGAATGAACAAACTACAGTTGCTACATAGCTGAAGGTGTGTGTAGATTTCAGGAATATATAGTTGTGGGGGTTATTTCTGAGTTATTAGGGTGTTTGTATGTGGAAAAAACTGCAGAACTGTCCAAATTCAGAGTTGGCTAAATATTTTCGCTGTTCTGAGCATCGTGCATTGTCTCACTTTGTGGCACGTCTGCGTGTGTAACCACACATATGGCACACACCGTTTGCTTCAGGATTATGTGGGAGATGACATTTAGTGTTATGTTTTTTTGCTTTGTCAAAAGGTTTGTAGGTAGGATTCCAACCTGAATATCTTATTTATTTTTCACAACCTCTTATAAAAACACGGAGTTCTTTGGAATCACTGGGGTCTGGAATTTCTTCATCTAGTTCATAAAAGCCATGGCACCGTAAAAACGTGTGAGGTTTGTAGATTCCAAAAATATCTAGATATTTGTTGGGGAATTTCCATGTTTCGGACTGTTTTTTTCCTTAAAAAGTGTAGCTGTTCAAATTACTAGAGCACTTTGATTTTTTCTTGTAATTGGCATTTGTGGCATGCGTCCCATTGACTATTTGGTGGGCACACATCTCTGTTGGCATGCACACACTATGGTCATAAGTTGTTATTTAAACTGTTGGAGGAATTGATATGTTAGTGGGGGGGTTTTCATTTAGTGGTGGGGCAATTTCCAGTTTTGTGGGCTGTTTGAATTACAGAGCACTTTGATTTTTTTTTTTTTTACATTCCAGGGTTTTTGGGCATGATTTTCTTACCTTTTTGAATGTTGGTTATGATGTTCATGTTTTTTTTTTGAAATCTGGTAACAGTGGCCAAACTATCCTACAAGACGCTGCGCCCACACTCCCATTAGATGGTAGTGAATGCACGACTACATGTTTCACTAGCAAACGGTAATCAGAATTTCAGAATATATAGTTTGTGGGGGTATTTGCTGAGTTGGGGTGGGTTGTTTTGTAGGAAAAAAACTGCAGACTGTTCAAATATACGAAACTAGGCTAATTTTTTTTTGCTGCTACTGACATTTTTGGCACTGGGGTCCATGCTCTGGTTAGTTGGGACCATGTCTCTGTTACACCATGATTGTGCACATACCATTTTATTCGGGAGGGGTTAGGCTTTCAATTTTGAGATGCTTTATCGAAACTTTTCCCTCCACAGTTTTTTAGCTGAAATTCGGCATTGATTTTGTCTCTGATTTTTACAGTTTGAAGCAAAAAAAAGGAACATAAGTGATAAAATAACTTACCATTGGACGAAGAGCTGCGTCCAGGTATCTTCATTTTTGATCGAAACTAACCTCACGTCTAAATGTGTAGTTTCGAAAAATATCCTCACTTGTGGGGAATTATTAAGTTAACTTTGGTAGATCCTTATGTTAACCTGGTCAGTAGTGGTTTAACATTTTAATTTTGTGTGGGGGGGGGTAATATTCTTGAAGGTACGATTTAGTTTGAGGGGGGTCTTCCCTGTACAGGACAAGTCTGGGTACCTACATTATCTGGTATCGAAAAGTTTTGTACTCGGATAATCAGAGTCTTTTAGCAAACAGTAAGACTTGTGTGTGTAACACTTTAATAACTATAAGTAAAATGGAAAAATCCATGAATTTGGCAATTTTTCATTTTTTTTACATACTTTTTAACCCTATTTCCAGTAAAAATTTCCAGAAAGTTCACAAACATTTTGTTAACCGATGTTTAAAGTAAACTTTGTGGCTGAAAAAACAATGTATAACTATTTCCTGATTTACTCGGTAGTTTCCTACTGTAAAATTAGTCTAAAAGCGACCTAAATTCGTTTTTGGCGTTTAACGCAAAAAAACTGAAATTTTCTCCTTGCATTGAAAAGGGTTTTAAAGGGCAATGTCCCCCCCCAAACTTTTTTTGGCTGTAGTGTAAGAGCGGATCCTGGTACCTTTGCGCATATCTTTATATCCTGAGGGACGGGCTTGTTTCTGGGCACAACGGCGTTTGATAGGTGCATTTTTAATATGTTTCCATAAAAGAGAAACAAGAAATACTAAATACGGGGAATTCACAGGTCTGAAACTTTGAATTTGCACCCAGGCAAGCTTTTTCCTTGCTTGGAATTGAGTCTGATCGGCTGCTGTTTGTCATATAGTAAGCCACAACAGTTGTTACAAGCAGGGCTGGCATTGTTATTACATACTGTGTGCTTTTATACACTTTGAAATTTATTCAGTCTCAGCTGTGTTGCATGGGTTTTCTGATATCCCTTTAATTACCAATGTTTCTTCGCGAACGTTTTGTAATCATCTCACTAATTTCGATTACTGGAGCTTATTTCTGTGATATATTGGAACCCCTAATATTCCTAATACATCAATAGAATCTGTTACTCAGTATCTCCTGTTTGAATATTTTAGTTGGGACAGCAAAACCAAACTTTTGCTATTTTTTTTTCTTAGATACACGAAAGACCACCAATACTGAGACTAATTAACGCCATCTGTACGATGGACTGGCCCTTCCAGCTACCCTCCGAATCTACCAATAAAGCATTTATATTCCCAGACATGCCCACTACAAAACTATAACACTACTCTCATGAAATGCACAACTGAACCTAGCTCTCCTTACTGAACATTCACTTTTGTAAGTGAACTCCTAACCCACCAACAAAAATCCTCAAACCCCACAATAGATCCTATTGTTTCCCCAAGAATCCAAGAATCCAGATCAATTTTAAGATTGTATCCTAGCCAATCACATTTTGGGGGGGTTGTTTCTAGTACCACTAGTAAACTTAAAATAATGACTAACCCCAATGCCTTGTTAGAATGCCACTAACTATTTTTTCATCACAATCACCATCCCTGACAAGCCTCTCAAACACAGCAAAGGTGCAGATAGGGATGTATAGGATATGGTTGTATATTGGAAAAACATGCAGTGTAATATACAACCACTGTATGTAATTGCAGCCCTGCTACCTTACATTTACCTATAAGATCCCCCCAAATGAGAATGATCTGATAGCTAAAATAACTCCCTTATACAGCTTATAAATAAAAAATCATGGTATATATGCAAATCACAATTTATTCCTGTGCTGTGCTGAGGCAGGGAACTATTTCTCTTACCCCAGACGCCTTGCCTAGCCATGAGAAAACCCAACTTGGACACCTTATTACACACAGAACGTGAATGGTTGGGTATCCACGGAATGCGGTCAATAAAGACTATACTATTTATGTAACATCAGTACTCTTTAGTTGCGCGCATCACGGGGCAAGGATGCACATAAGTCAAAAGACCTTTCAAAGTTGTCAATAAAAAATGACAGTTTATTGCAGAGCACTTTCGTGTACATTTGCTTTCAAGTAAAGGTATAAAATGCACATCAATACTGAAAAAAAATGTTATCTTTAGATATCCCGTCCTGCAAATATTCATCTGCTAGTAGGTGCAGTTTTGCCTATAACCTGAATGGAGGCAGTGGTTCACTGAATCAAATGAGAAATTGCATGATGGAATTCCTCTTTCACCTCTTCATCTGCCTTGTAGTGATAACTATGAGCTGCTTGCCCTTCATAGAACTCTATGAGGAATAAAAAAGTTTTAGAGGCGGAAACAAATAACAGCCAGAAATGGCTCCTAATCTTATAATTTCTGGAGCTTGTGAACAGACACTCTAAAGGATCACGGAAATGTTTGACGGCAGAGGGGTTAAAGTTGGGAATTTTTGAACAGTGAGGCCCCGATCAGGTAGTTAAATTTTAGTTTGGGAGGGTGGGGGGGGTGACATGCCCTTTTTTTAAAAAAAGATATTTCCTAATAGTTTATTTTCGAATTTTAGTCTGCTAATTGGATACTTTTTTTCAGTTTTTTCAAGCCTTATCAATTTCTCCTGCTTTGAAAACAAATAATGATGTTTTGTTTCGTTTGAATTATATCTACCACAACCACCCTTTCCCCTAAAGACCCTGCTAATAGCAGAGGGCATCAGGGTAATGGTTTGGATTTGTATTAGTAATAAACATATAGAGAACTCCTGGTGCCAACTCATGGTAAACACACGTAGCCAGCGGAGTCAGAATGATATCACAGTATACAAATACAATCAATTACAAAATCTGCAGTCCTGCAATACATTTATCTGTCTGTTAGACTCTGTGTCAATCAAGGTTTGGTTATCATGTAACCTTCATTTATGACTTTTACATGTGTTGTGGGAGAGCGGGGGATACAAACAGTTTTTTTTTTCCTTTTGGAAATCTGAGTTTTTTCTGGGAGAGTTTCCAGTCTCAGAAATACCTGGGAAAGATTTCATTGACTTTACATTAAAATTAATTTAAATGAGGCTATATAGGGTCTTACAACTCTTATCTCTTTGTGTCCCTGTACACCCATGTCTGCTCTACTCTTACACAATAGAGCCAAGCATCCTGTTATGTTTATAGATTTAGAGGATATGGAATTACTTAGACGGATATTGGTAATTCTCAAGCAGTAAAGAGGGCGTGGCTATCATGCCATTCCTTTGATTGAACGCTCCCTCCTCTGAATCTTTATATCTCTAAGATCTTTAAATTTGTGGGGGGAATTTCCATGTTTCGGGACTGTTTCCTTAGAAAAAGGGTAGGATGTTCAAATTACAGAGCACTTTGATTTTTTCTTGTAATTGCATTTGTGCATGCGTCCAATTTGAGCTAGTTGGTGGCCACGTCCCTGTGTAACATCCACACATAGGCATACCGTTTGATTCGAACATGTGGGAGATGATATTTAGTGGGGGGGTTTATTTGTGGGGGGCATTTCAAGTTTTGGGGCTGTTTGAAATTACAGAGCACTTTGATTTTTTTCTTGTAATTACACTTGGTGTATGCGTCCAATTTGAGCTTTTGGTGGCCACGTCCCTGTGTGCATCCACGCATATAGCATACCGTTGATTCAGAACATGTGGGGGATTACATTTAGTGGGTTTTTTGCTTGTCAAGTGGGTTTAGGTAGGATTTCAACCCTTGAATCATCTTACTTTATTTTCACAAAACCTCCTAAAACACGGATTTCTTTGGATTACTGGGTCTGGAATCTTCATGTATGTATGAAAGCATGGCACCGTAACGTACTGAGGTGTGTAAATTCCAAGAATATATAGTTTTGGGGGGTATTTCTAATATAGAGGGGTGTTTAGTCTGACAATCTGAAAAGTTGCTGTAATTGGGCCATTGTTCATTGGCTCACTTTGTGGCTAGTTGATTCCATGTTTGCGTGTGTAACCATACATAGGGCATACCGTTTAATTCAGGACATTTAGGAAATTGATATTTGGTAACTTTTTTTACATTACTTGGGATTTTGGCATTTTTTCAGACAAATGCCAATTGATGGTGCGCCCACACCCATTGATGGTATGAATGAACAAACTACAGCGTTACGTAGCTGAAGGTATGTAGATTCTGAGAATATATAGTTTTGCGGGGGTATTTCCAAGTTAGAGGGGTGTTCAGTTGAAAAATCTGGAAATGCTGTTATTGGCTCACTGCGCATTGTTTTACATTTTGACTAGTCGCTTCCCCACGTCCGCGTGTGTAACCACACATATGGCATACCGTTTGATTCAGGACATTTGGGAGATTGATATTTAGTAACTTTTTTTTAGATTCCATGAGGTTTTGGCATGATTTTTACCTTTTGAAGTTGTTTTTTGTTCATTTTTTCAGAAAAGTGCGAACTTCTACGAAGAACTGCACCCACATCATTGATGGTATGAATGAACGAACTACAGTGCTACATAGCTGAGGTGTTTAGATTTCAGAATATATAGTTTGTGTGGGGTATTTCTAAGTTATCAGGGTGTTTTGTGGAAAAAAACTGCAGACTGTCCAAATTCGGAGTTGGCTAAATATTTTCACTGTTTCTGAGCCATCGTGCATTGTCTCACTTTGTGGCTTTTCACTTCTACGTCCGCGTGTGTACCACACATATGGCATACTGTTTGATTCAGGACATTTGGGAGATTGATATTTAGTAACTTTTTTTTAGATTCCATGAGGTTTTGGCATGATTTTTACCTTTTGAAGTTGTTTTTTGTTCATTTTTTCAGAAAAGTGCAAACTTCTACGAAGAACTGCACCCACATCATTGATGGTATGAATGAACAAACTACAGTGCTACATAGCTGAAGGTGTGTAGATTTCAGGAATATATAGTTTGTGGGGGTTATTTCTGAGTTATTAGGGTGTATTGTGGAAAAAACTGCAGACTGTCCAAATTCAGAGTTGGCTAAATATTTTCGCTGTTTCTGAGCCATCGTGCATTGTCTCACTTTGTGGCACGTCTGCGTGTGTAACCACACATATGGCACACCGTTTGATTCAGGATATGTGGGAGATTGACATTTAGTGGGTTTTTTTGCTTGTCAAATGGCCATTTAGTGGGTTTTTTTCCTCGTCCAATTGTAGGGTTTAGGTAGGATTTCAACCATTGAGTCATCTTTTTATTTTTCACAAACTCTCTAAACACGAGAGTTTCTTGATCAGCAGCGTCTGGAATTCTCATATAGGATATCGAAGCATTGGACCGTAACGTAGCTGAAGGTGTGTAGTTCCAAAAATATATAGTTTGTGGGATGGGGGAATTCCATTTGGCTCCTTAAAAAGTGTTAGGCTGTTCAAATACAGAGCACAATTTGATTTTTTATTGTAATTTACACTTGTGCTGTGTCCATTTGAGCTAGTTGGTGCTCCGTCTCTGTGTGCACCCACATATCTCATGGATACCATTTGATGCATGCGAG
>CM033475.1:72974978-73115986 GCA_019447015.1 Hymenochirus boettgeri | reverse complement strand
CAGGATATGTGGGAGATTGACATTTAGTGGGTTTTTTTGCTTGTCAAAAGGGTTTAGGTAGGATTTCAACCCTTGAATCATCTTATTTTATTTTTCACAAAACCTCTTAAAAACACGGAGTTCTTTGGATCACTGGGTCTGGAATTCTTCATCTATGCATGAAAGCATGGCACCGTAACGTAGCTGAAGGTGTGTAGATTCCAAAAATATATAGTTTGTGGGGGGAATTTCCATGTTTCGGGACTGTTTCCTTAGAAAAAGTGTAGGCTGTTCAAATTACAGAGCACTTTGATTTTTCTTGTAATTGCATTTGTGCATGCGTCCCATTTGAGCTAATTGGTGGCCCATCTCTGTGCATCCACACATATGGCATAAAGTTTATTCGAACATGTGGGAGATTGATATTTAGTGGGGGGGTTTATTTGTGGGGCGGTCCAATTTCCAAGTTTTGGGGCTGTTTGAAATTACAGAGCACTTTGATTTTTTTTCTTGTAATTACACTTGTGCATGCGTCCCATTTGAGCTAGTTGGTGGCCACGTCTCTGTGTACATCCACGCATATGGCATACCGTTTGATTCAGAACATGTGGGAGAGTGATATTTAGTGGGAGGGGTTATTTGTGGGGGGGAATTTCCAAGTTTTGGGGTTGTTTGAAATTACAGAGAACTTTGATTTTTTTCTTGTAATTACACTTGTGCATGCGTCCCATTTGAGCTAGTTGGTGGCCACGTCTCTGTGCACCCACACATATGGCATACAGTTTGATGCAGGATACGAGGGAGATTGACATTTAGTGGGTTTTTTTGCTTGTCAAGTTGGTTTAGGTAGGATTTCAATCCTTGAATCATCTTATTTTATTTTTCACAAAACCTCCTAAAAACACAGAGTTCTTTGGATCACTGGCACTGGGCCTGGAATTCTTCATGTATGTTGAAAGCATGGCACCGTAACGTAGCTGAAGGTGTGTAGATTCCAAAATATATAGTTTGTGGGGGAATTTCAATGTTTCGGGACTGTTTCCTTAGAAAAAGGGTAGGATGTTCAAATTACAGACACTTTGATTTTTTCTTGTAATTGCATTGTGTGCATGCGTCCAATTTGACTATTTGGTGGCCACGTCTCTGTGTACATCCACACATAGGGCATACCGTTTGATTCAGAACATGTGGGAGATTGATATTTAGTGGGGGGGTTTATTTGTGGGGGCATTTCAAGTTTTGGGGCTGTTTGGAAATTACAGAGCCACTTGATTTTTTTTCTTGTATTACCTTGTGTATGCGTCCAATTTGAGCTAGTTGGTGGCCACGTCCCTGTTGTGCATCCCGCATATAGCATACCGTTTGATTCAGAACATGTGGGGAGATTGACATTTGTGGGTTTTTTTTGCTTGTCAAGTGGGTTTAGGTAGGATTTCAACCCTTGAATCATCTTACTTTATTTTTCACAAAACCTCCTAAAACACGAGTTCTTTGGATTACTGGGTCTGGAATTCTTCATGTAGTATGAAAGCATGGCACCGTAACGTAGCTGAAGGTGGTGTAAATTCCAAGAATATATAGTTTTGGGGGGTATTTCTAATATAGAGGGGTGTTTAGTCTGACAAATCTGAAAAGTTGCTGTAATTGGGCCATTGTCATTGGCTCACTTTGTGGCTAGTTGATTCCATGTTTGCGTGTGTAACCATACATAGGGCATACCGTTTAATTCAGGACATTTAGGAAATTGAATTTTGGTAACTTTTTTACATACTTGGGATTTTGGCATTTTTTCAGACAAATGCCAATTGATGGTGCGCCCACACCATTGATGGTATGAATGAACAAACTACAGCGTTACGTAGCTGAAGGTATGTAGATTCTGAGAATATTAGTTTTTGCGGGGTATTTCCAAGTTAGAGGGGTGTTCAGTTTGAAAAATCTGGAAATGCTGTTATTGGCTCACTGCGCATTGTTTTACATTTTGACTAGTCGCTTCCACGTCCGCGTGTGTAACCACACATATGGCATACCGTTTGATTCAGGACATTTGGGAGATTGATATTTTAGTAACTTTTTTTTATATCATGAGGTTTTGGCATGATTTTTTACCTTTTGAAGTTTTTTTTGTTCATTTTTTTTTTTCAAAAAGTGCGAACTTCTACGAAGAACTGCACCACATCATTGATGGTATGAATGAACGAACTACAGTGCTACATAGCTGAGGGTTTTAGATTTCAGAATATATATTTTGTGTGGGGTATTTCTAAGTTTCAGGGTGTTTTTGTGGAAAAAAACTGCAGACTGTCCAAATTCGGAGTTGGCTAAATATTTTCACTGTTTCTGACCATCGTGCATTGTCTCACTTGTGGCTTTTCACTTCTACGTCCGCGTGTGTAACCACACATATGGCATACTGTTTGATTCAGGACATTTGGGAGATTGATATTTAGTAACTTTTTTTTAGATTCCATGAGGTTTTGGCATGATTTTTACCTTTTGAAGTTGTTTTTTGTTCATTTTTTCAGAAAAGTGCAAACTTCTACGAAGAACTGCACCCACATCATTGATGGTATGAATGAACAAACTACAGTGCTACATAGCTGAAGGTGTGTAGATTTCAGGATATATAGTTTGTGGGGGTTATTTCTGAGTTATTAGGGTGTATTGTGGAAAAAACTGCAGACTGTCCAATTCAGAGTTGGCTAAATATTTTCGCTGTTTCTGAGCCATCGTGCATTGTCTCACTTTGTGGCACGTCTGCGTGTGTAACCACACATATGGCACAACCGTTTGATTCGTATATGTGGGAGATTGACATTTTAGTGGGTTTTTTTTGCTTGTCAAAAGGGTTTAGGTAGGATTTCACCCTTAGCTGAATCATCTTATTTTATTTTTCACAAAACCTCTTAAAAACACGGAGTTCTTTGGATCACTGGGTCTGGAATTCTTCATCTATGCATGAAAGCATGGCACCGTAACGTAGCTGAAGGTGTGTAGATTCCAAAAATATAGTTTTTGTGGGGGGAATTTCCATGTTTCGGGACTGTTTCCTTAGAAAAAGTGAGGCTGTTCAAATTACAGAGCACTTTGATTTTTTTCTTGTAATTGCATTTGTGCATGCGTCCCATTTGAGCTAATTGGTGGCCACATCTCTGTGTGCATCCACACATATGGCATAAAGTTTTATTCAGAACATGTGGAGATTGATATTTAGTGGGGGGGTTTATTTGGGGGGGGCATTTCCAAGTTTTGGGGCTGTTTGAAATTACAGAGCACTTTGATTTTTTTTTACATTCCTGGGGTTTTGGCATGATTTCTACCTTTTTGAATGTTGTTTTGATGTTCATTTTTTTTGAAATCTGGTAAAAGTGCAAACTTCTACGAAGAACTGCGCCCACACCATTGATGGTATGAATGCACGAACTACAGTGTTACATAGCTAAAGGTATGCAGATTTCAGAATATAGTTTTGTGGGGGGTATTTCTGAGTTGGGGGGTTGTTTTTGTGGAAAAACTGCAGACTGTTCAAATACAAAACTGGCTAATTTTTTTTTGCTGCTACTGACATTTGGCACTGGTCATGCTCTGGGTTAGTTGGTAGCCATGTCTCTGGGTAACACCCATGAATGTGGCATACCATTTTATTCGGGAGGGGTTAGGCTTTCATATTTGAGATGCGTTTGAACTTTCCTCCACAGTTTTTAGCTGAAATTCGATTTGATTTTGTCTCTGATTTTACAGTTGAGCAAAAAAAGAAAATGTGATAAATAACTTACAATTGGACGAAGAGCTGCGTCCGGTAATCTGCATTTTGATCGAAACTAACCTCACTCGTAAAATGTGTAGTTTCTAAAAATATCTCACTTGTGGGGATATTTTAGTTAATTTGGGTAGTATTCTATGTTAACTGTCAGTGGGTTATACATTTTATTTGGTGTAATATTCTTGAAGGTACAGATTTGTTTGTGGGGGGTCTCCTGTACAGAAAAGTCGGGTACCTACATATATCTGGTATCGTTGTCTCGGGAGTATCAGAGCTTTTAGAAACAGTAAGACTTTTGTGTGTAACCTTAGATAAACTATAAGTAAAAATGGGGAAAAATCCATGAAAATTTGCAAATTTTTCATTTTTTTTTACATATTTTACCCATAATTCCAGTAAAATTTCCAGAAAAGTTACAAATTTTTTGTACCATGTTAAAGTACACTTTGTGCTGAAAAAAACAATGTATAATATTCCTGATTTACTGTAAGGTTTCCTACTGTAAATTAGTCTAAAGCGATCCTGAAAATTCTTTTGTGGCAGTTTAACGCAAAAAAAATGAAATTCTCCTGGCAGTGAAAGGGTTTAAAGGGCATGTCCACCCCCAAAACTATTTTTTGCTGTAGTGTAAGTAGCGCTATCCTGTGTACTTTTGCCATATACTTTAATATCCTGAGGACGGCTTGTTTCTGGGCCAAAACGCGTTGATAGTGCATTTTTAAATATGTTCCAATAAAAGAGAACAGAAATACGAAATACGAATTCACAGGTCTGAAACTTTTGAATGGCACCCAGGCTTTTCCTTGCTTGGAATGGAGTGCTGATCGCTGCTGTTTGCTCTATAGTAAGACCAACAGTTGTTACAAGCGGGCTGCTATTTATTCAGACTGGTTGCTTTTACACTTGAATTTATTCAGACTCAGCTTTGTTGCATGGGTTTCTGATATCCCTTTAATTACCATGTTGCTCTCTAGACTGGTTTGTAATCATCTCACTATGTTCTATTACTGGAGCTTATTTCTGGTGAAATATTGGAACCAGATATTCTAATACATCAATAGATCTGTTACTCAGATCTCCTGTTGAATATTTAGTTGGGACAGCAAACCAAACTTTTGCTATTTTTTTTTCTTAGATACAGAAAGCCAAATACTGAGAACTAAATTGAAAGCCATCTGAACTATGGACTGCCCATTCAAGCTACCCATCCAGAATCACTCAATAAGCTTATATCCCAGAACATGCCTCAGAACAAAACTATAACATCTCAAATGAATGCAAACTGAAACTAGCTCTCCTTACTGAACATTCACTATTTGTAGTGACTCCTAAACCCACCCCCAATATCTGATTGGTCCAAGATCCAAGATCCAATCAGATTTAAGATTGTATCTAGACCAATCACATTTTGGGGGGGTGTTTATGAGACACTATAAAACTAAAAATAGTGACTAACCCAAATGCCTATGTAGTTGCACTACTAGTTTCACCATTCCCTGACAAGCACTCTCAAACAGCAAAGGGCAGATAGGGAATGTATAGGATAGGGGTTGTATATTGAAAAACATGCAGTGTAAATACAACCAGGTTGTAATGAATGCAGCCCTGCTACTTACATTTACTATAAGAATCCCCCAATAATGAGATGATCTGATAACTAAATATATCCACATTATAAGCTTATAAAATAAAAATATGCTTATAAATGCAAAATCACAGTTTATTCCTGTGCTGTGCTGAGCAGGGAAACTATTTCTCTATTACCCCAGAGCCTTGCATAGCCAGGAAAACCACCAACTGGACACCTTATTACACAGAAAGTGAATGGTTGGGTAATCCACTGGAATGGCGGCAAGTAAAGACTTACTATGTTATGTAACACAGTAACTCTTTAGTTGCCGCCATTCACGTGGCAGGATGCACATAAGTAAAAAGACCTTTCAAATGTTGCAATAAAAATGAAAGTTTATTGCAAGCACTTTCTGTACATTTCTTTAAGGTAACAGGTATAAAAGCACATCAATACTGAAAAAAAAATAGTTATCTTTAGATATCCATCTGAATATATCATCTGCTAGTGCAGTTTTGCTATAACTAGAATGGAGACAGTGTTCATGAAATCATGAGAATTGCATGATGGGAAATTCCCTCTTTCAATGCTGCCTTGTAGTGATAACTGAGCATGCTTGCCCTCATAGAAACCTCTATGAGGAATAGTTAGAGGCGGAAACAAATAACAGCAGAAATGGCTCCTAATCTTTAATTTCTGGAGCTTTGAACAGACATTATAGGAGAACTGTTTGGAGCAGAGGGGTAAGGTGAGGATTTTTGAACAGTGAGGCCAGCAGTAGGTTAAATTTTAGTTTTGGGGGTGGACATGCCCTTTTTTAAAAAAGATTTCCTATAGTTATTTCAGAATTTAGTTGCTAAGTATGAAGACTTTTTTTTCAGTTTTTCTCAGCCTGATCAAATTCTCTGGCTTTGAACAAAATAATTGTTTTTGTAGTTGAATTAATCTTACCACCATTTCCCCTAAAGACACTCTCTAATAGCAGAGGGCAGTCAGGGAATGGTTGGAGTTTGTATAGAATAAACATATAGAGAACTACTGGTGAATCAGGTAAACACAACAGTAGCCAGACTGAGTCAGAATGATCACAGTAAAAATACAATCAATTTCAATAATGCAGTCCTGCTAATTACATTATCTGTCTGTTAGACTCTGTGTAATACAAGGTTTGTTATCATGTAACCTTCATTTATGACTTTTACATGTTGTGGGGAGAGATGGGATAAAACATTTTTTTCTTGAATACTGAGTTTCTGGGAGTTTTTCCAGGAAATGACTGGAAGATTTTATTGACTTTATTAATAAATTAATGTAGGACTAGTATAGAGGTCTTACAACTTTCTCTTTTGATTTACCTGTACACCCATGTCCTGCTTACTCTTACACTAGAGCCAGCATCTGTACTGTTTATATTAGAGGATATGGCATTAACTTAATAGGGATATGGTAATTCACAGCAGTAAGAGGGCGTGGCTATACATGCCATTCACTTTGATTGACAGCTCCCTCCTTCTGAATCTTTAATATATCTAATACTTTAATAACCAAGTTTTGGGGCTGTTTGAAATTACAGAGCACTTTGATTTTTTTTTACATTCCATGGGGTTTTGGCATGATTTCTACCTTTTTGAATGTTGTTTGATGTTCATTTTTTTTGAAAATCTGGTAAAAGTGCAAACTTCTACGAAGAACTGCGCCCACACCATTGATGGTATGAATGCACGAACTACAGTGTTACATAGCTAAAGGTATGCAGATTTCAGGAATATATAGTTTGTGGGGGGTATTTCTGAGTTGGGGGGTTGTTTTGTGGAAAAACTGCAGACTGTTCAAATACAAAACTGGCTAATTTTTTTTTGCTGCTACTGACATTTGGCACTGGTCATGCTCTGGGTTAGTTGGTAGCCATGTCTCTGGGTACACCCATGAATGTGGCATACCATTTTATTCGGGAGGGGTTAGGCTTTCATATTTGAGATGCGTTTGAACTTTCCTCCACAGTTTTTAGCTGAAATTCGCATTTGATTTTGTCTCTGATTTTACAGTTGAGCAAAAAAAAGGAAAATGTGATTTCTTTTCACGGCTTTTAAGCCACAATTGAAAAAGCCTTTATTCTGATGCAAAAAAAACTAGTGCAATAATCATTACTAAATTTATTGTATCGCTTGCACTGTGTTATTTCCAAAAGTCTTTGGAAAGGGCGCAACAGTGCAACATGAGTGCAAAACCCTCACTTACATCGGTTAGCAAGGGTTTTGCACTTTTCACCTTAGCACGGGATATTACCTGTCTCTAACTGCGTTCAACTGTGTCACAGACCTAATCAGCACTGATTTCCTTTGATTGCATTTAGCTATGTTGCAGGTGCAGATTTTAACACTCACAGCACGCACTGACGCTCCAATGAATAGACTTTGTGCAGCCTTTCAAGCCAAACCTCCCTTTCTACCTTGCCACAGGATACATTACTGTATAGCTGTAATTGACTAAAGTACTTTTAATCTAATTCTCTTCATTTTCACAGTCAACCTCTAGATGTCATCAGTGGCTTATATGAAATTTTTTTAATTTTATAACTAAATATCTTGAAAAAAGGTTCAATAATATGCTGTGGCGCCTTATCAACGCGCTCCTATCTATTCTGTTCTATTTAATTCCATTTTGTTCTAGTTCATTCCATTCTTTTCTAGTTCTTCCATTCTATTCTAGTTCATTCCATTCTATTCTGTTTTAGTCCATTCCGTTCTATTCTAGTTCATTCCATTCTATTCTGTTTTAGTCCATTCCGTTCTATTCTAGTTCATTCCATTCTATTCTGTTTTAGTCCAATTCGTTCTATTCTAGTTCATTCCATTCTATTCTGTTTTGGTCCATTCCATTCTATTCTAGTTCATTCCATTCTATTCTGTTTTAGTCCATTCCGTTCTATTCTAGTTCATTCCATTCTACTCTGTTTTAGTCCAATTCGTTCTATTCTAGTTCATTCCATTCTATTCTGTTTTAGTCCATTCCGTTCTATTCTAGTTCATTCCATTCTATTCTGTTTTAGTCCATTCCGTTCTATTCTAGTTCATTCCATTCTATTCTGTTTTAGTCCATTCTGTTCTATTCTAGTTCATTCCATTCTATTCTGTTTTAGTCCATTCCATTCTATTTTAGTCTATTCCATTCCATAAATGGTTTCGTATTAAGTGAATCCCTGTTGAAAAAGGATCTTAAAGTTTTAGTGGATAACAAACTGAAAGGTATCAAGCAGTGCCAGACAGCAACAGCTAGAGACAGCAAGATATTGTCTTGTATAAATGGAGGTATGGATTCAAGGGAGAAAAATGTTTATAAAGCATTGGTAAGGCCTCATTTGGAATATGCAGTACAATTTTGGAATCTTGTGTACAAAAAGGACATCTTTGAAATGGAAACGGTTTAGAGAAGGGCAACTAAATTAATAAGGGGATTGGGGGAGCTTGAATATGAAGAGAGACTGGAAAAGTTACAATTATGTATGCTGGAGAAAAGGCGCTTGCGTGGGGATATGATTACTGTGTATAAATACATTAAAGGGCCATACAATAAACTATCTGGGGCATTGTTCACCAATAGAACATGTCAATGTATGGAAATCATTATGGAAATGGAAAGGTTCAAAAAAGGAAAACTAAAATGATAAAGCAAATGGGGGAGCTTGAATATGAAGACAGATTGGGTAAGTTACAATTATTTACACTAGAGAAAAAGTGCTTGCATGGGGATATGATTACTGTTTATAAATATATTAATGGGCTATACAATAAACTATCTGGGGCATTGTTCACAAATAGAACATGTCAGAGGAAACACGGACATCCCTAAAGACTTAAAGGACAACTCCACCCTTATAAGAACATCTTTTAGAAAGAATGGCCTCTTTAAAATATATTGATATATCATAGTTTGTCCTATGAATTCATTACTGTATGCCTGCTATGCTTCTGGATGCCTCATGGAAACTGAGCAATTTAGAAACCTGTACTGAGCCTGGGCATGCTCAGAAGAGGCAGACAGGGGATTAACATTCAGTTATTGGCTGTGATGTCAACTGACAAATCCATCCAACTGACAGTTGCTAACTGGAAGAACCAGGAAGCAGAAACAGGGGAAACAGGACATTGTGTAGGATTTCAGGTTAGACTTATATATTACAGATTTCACACTATTACTGTTTAGGGTTTTCGGGGGAGGTTTACCTGTATGTAAGTTTTCATTTTGGGGCTGGACTTGCCCTTTAAAGAAAACACGTTTAGTCTTCAAGTTTGGAAAGGGTTTTTCACTGTGAGAACGGTAAAACTATGGAACAGTCTTCCATATGATGTTGTGATGGCAGGTTCATTGGATAGTTTTTTTTTTTTTTAAATGCTGGATGAGTTTCTGAAAAAAGGAATGTTGCAGGTTACTGGTATGGATATATAATGTAGAGTTGATCCACTAATTCAGAAAGGAATTTCCCCCCCCCCTCATAATTCTGGTGGGGTTTTTTTGCCTTCCTTTGGATCAACTGTTAGGTAGGAAATATGGGTGTTGCTGAGTAGGTTGGACTGGATGGACATCTTTATTCAACCTCAAATACTATACTATACTATACTATACTATACTATACTATTCTAGTTAATTCCATTAACTATTCTAGTCCATTCCATTCTATTCTAGTTTATTCCATTCTATTCTAGTTCATTCCATTCTATTCTAGTTTATTCCATTCTATTCTAGTTCATTCCATTCTATTCTAGTCCTTTCCATTCTATTTTAGTTTATTCCATTGTATTCTAGTCCATTCCATTCTATTCTAGTTTATTCCATTGTATTCTAGTTCATTCCATTCTTTTTTACTCACTTCCATTGTATTCCATTTAATTTTATTCTTGTCCATTCCATTCAATTCTATTCTATGGTGACTAAATTAATAAAGAGAATTTAGGGGTCTGGCTATGTAGACATATAAGTAGATAGTTAGAAGATAAGTTATGCTTTGTAGGTTTTCATTTATCCAAATCATGGTATATCTGTTGTATTTAATTAGATCAACTGGACTTAAAGCTTAGCTTAGACATTTCACTAGTTATTGGACTGGCTTTCTCAATTCAAAATGTACACAAATTTGTTATCCTGGAAAGTCTCAATTAGCATTTGACAGCCAGGTTTTAGGGACCTTCTGAATGCATTGAGGCTAAGAGGTGTTATCAAAACTGCCCACAGTAAGGTGTCAAAACAGCATTGTACATGGCAAACAGTTGGCGTCGACCCCCCAACACACACACACCTTTTTTCAAGCTTGGTTTCTTTGGGTTTTTTTGGTTTTCTGTAAACCTCTCCTTCCAGTTTAAAATTGGAAGTAGAGGTTTACAGGAAACCAACCCACACAGACCAGCAGGGCTGTCTCTCTAATGAGGCAAGGTGAAGCACATTACAGAGCAGCACCTTGTAGGGAGGCAGCAGTTTTGATGGCAGAATTTTTTTTTTCTTTTTTTCTGGCCTCATGTGCCTGGGTCACATGATTTTTCTATGTGCCTGGGACCCAGATGCCAGGGCCTCCCAAAAATGCTGTTTGGAAAAGCCCACACTTTCGGGAGGTACTGTCACTTTAAAAAACTTTCATTGCACAACAGAATGCAGCTACGACTCCTCCCCTTCCCTTATGACTGGCAATTAATTTGATCTAAGGCTGAGGCCCCACTGCAACGTGCTAGAATAGCACACGCAACTGTGTGCGTTATTAAATGCAATTGTGTGCGCGATTCTTGTGCATTTTGTGTTTGTGTGTGCGTTTTGCGCATGCAATTTTTCCGTTTTCCATTATGGAAATGCATGTGTTAACGCACCAAAAATGGTGAATGCATGCGTTACCAAAATGGAAACGTGTGGGCAATCAAATTTGGGAATGCAAAAATTCCCGTGATTTTCATTATAACCAAAACACGTGCGCAAATGCGCATAAAATGCGCAAGTGTGGCATAGCCCTAAATCAATGTTTGTCAGCCCTGCAGATCAAAAATATTGAGCATTTACCAGTCACTGTGGGCATCATTTACCAGTCATTGTGGGCATTATTTACCAGTAATGTGTATAAAGCCCCTCCCACTTCTTGACAAGCCACACCCCCTCCGGCGGTGCGTCAAGGGGGGGCAGCATTTGATTTTTTTTTCCAGGTGCCAAAAAGTCTAGAGATGGCCCTGCAGACCAGTACTTGATGCTTCACTCCCACGGCCCCACCTCCATTTAGATCACAAGCTGGGTGTTATCAGAACCCTGAAATACAGAGCAGGAAACATCCCAACTAGCACAGAGGTGAAGGCATCTCAGAGGATCCCTTAAAACTTGTGGATATCCAGGGGTAGAATGAAAGAAAGGAACACATATATACGAACAATGACAGGAGAAAGAACATGGTCATCACATATGTAGCCGGGGTCTCCGAGAAATTAAGAAGAATTTTCAAAAACACTGTATCCCTGTCTGCTTTAAACCAAAAAACACACCCACAAGGCAGCAATTGGTACATCCGAAAGACCCAATACCAAAACATAAGAACAGCGACATCATATACGCAGTGCAGTGCAGTGAAGAGTGCTCTGATTTGTATGTGGGGGAGACCTCACAGCAGCTGCACCAATGTATGGCCCAGCACAGCCGTATACCTGCATCTTAAGGAAAAACAACATACTTTGTAGATTGTAAAGTCAACATCTTGGCAAAGGAACAGTACTGGTTCAAGAGAGGTGTCAAGGAGGCCATTTATGTGAAAATAAAGAAACCAAGCCTGAATAAAGGTGTGTTGTGTGTGTGGGGGGGGGGTTGACGCCAACTGTTTGCCATGTACAATGCTGTTTTGACACCTTACCCTGGGCAGTTTCGATAACACCTCTTAGCTAGAGATGTTCGTAACCTACCTTCAATTTTAGAAAATCGTCTATTTTCGATTTTCGAAAATCGTCTATTTTAGAAAATCATCTACTTTCAATTTTCGAAAATTGTCTACTTTCGATTTTCGAAAATCATCTACTTTCGATTTTCAATTTTTGAAAATCGTCTACTTTCGATTTTCGAAAATCATTTACTTTCAATTTTCAAAAATTGTCTACTTTCGATTTCCGAAAATCATCTACTTTCGATTTTCAATTTTTGAAAATCGTCTACTTTCGATTTTCGAAAATCATTTACTTTCGATTTTCAATTTTCAATAATGATCTACTTTCGATTTTCGACAATTGTCTACTTTCGATAATTATCTATTTTCGATTTCGATAATCGAAAACTCTGAAAATTCGGGTTTCGTAAATTCCGGGAGTTCCGAAAGTTTTGTGGGGACTTCGAAAACCCTCAGATTCAATTCGAAACTAGGTTCTATTAGAACCCACAATACATCTCTACTCTTAGCCACAATGCAATCACACATTGCATTCTAGGGTACTTATTGCCAACAGATTCTTTTGAATTGAGAAAGCCAGTCAGATGACTAGCGAAACGTCTTCAAGAACTAAACTTTAAATCCAGATGGTCTAACTGAATTCAACAGATATAAGTTATGGTTATTTGCACTGGGGAAGATGTGCGTGTGTGGGTATGTGACAGGCTTGACAGATTCTTGCGGCACTCAGATGGGAGGGGGCTGGGTGGAGCAGGAGGCATGGTGGGGCAGATAGTGGGTTGGACAGACATGGAGAGGCGGGGTTAGGGGCATTCCTGGGCAGAGGGTGGGCGTTCTGTGAGTGGGGCCTGCCATGACCATTCCTAGGATGGCATTTTTTCCTTGCAGTCAAGAGAATCCAGTCCAAATAGGGATGTCTGTGCAACCTGGTATTTGATCACTTTATACAAATACTTAAATCGGCTGTACAATAAACTCTGTGGTGTATTGTTAACCAAAAGATAATATATAGATAATAGTACACAAAGCCATCACTTAAAGGGGATGTCCATCTTTAAAACTAGCGAAGTTATTTGCCTGCAACTTCAACTGCTATTTTTACCTGTTTATTACATGCATAGGTATCTGCCTCCTCTCTCTGCTCAAAGAGCTTTTTGTACGCATGAGCATGTGCAGAGAAGGCAGCAGATAAAACAGTCATCAATCATTGGTTGTGATGTCAGCATTCACAACCTTGATTGACTGCATGGAGGGAGGGGCCAGCTTACTCTGCCAGAATGGGGACAATAATAATCCTTAAATATTTGGTTAGTAATGCAGGCTATAAAGTAAGAATGGTTAAGTTTGGAACTGTCTTCTAGTGGATGTGCTAATTATTGTTTTTTGGAGTTTCCGAAATGAAAGAATATTAAAATGTAATGTTATTTAAAGGGCAACTGTGGTCTCAAAACAGTTAGGGTTAAATGAAAGCCTGCAGTATTTCCTTTACACTGAGTCAACAATCACATCTCTGGCTGGAGCCTGTGAGAAATGATATTGGGTTGAATATTCGACCTTCCTGCTTCCAGTAGGTTGAGTGACATCACCTGACCACTGCCGGCCCTTTTCCCCCAGGGTTAAGACTTACTGCTGGGGAAATAAGGAAGTACCTAAGGAAAAAATTGACAGTTGAGAAGGCAAACCTGTTAATGCAGGCAAAGGCTGGTCACATGACATACAAGCTGGTCACATGGCAAAAAACAGGAAGAGTTCAACCAGGAAGTTACATTGCTTAACTTTTGCAGCAATAACTTCTCACAAATTTTATCTAGAGATGTGATTTGTTTTATTTATAAGGTGTGATGGAAGGCTTTTTATATAATTCTTACTAGTTTGGAAGAATTTGAGACCACAGTTACCCTTTAAGGATAGGTCTGCCCCAACTTTAAATTTTTTGCTGTAGTGTAGCAACCCTACGCTAACCACCAGGTTTAAATTTTTAAAAAAATGCAGAAAAATTTACTTACCAGCCTTTGTCCCCGCAACCTTGGCCTCTAATGCTACATCCGGTAATGGAGTAGCATTAGAGGACAGACTGGCTGCCGACTATTCAGAAAGCCAAAGAAAAAGTGGTCTTTTAAGTTTGCTTTTCTGTATTTTTTTCCAATTTAAATCTGCCGGTTAGGTTTGGGAGGGGGGTCCCTACATTACAGAAAATAATAACATTTTCTTAACAAACACTGCAGAGACGAGGGATACGGAGGCTGGGAGGGCACCTTCAGGAGGACAGGGAAGGGGCAGATACGTTTTTACACACAGGAAGGCTCCTTTAGTTTCCTGGACTTTGAATAGGAATAGAAAAGCTTGTCTCAAAAGCTTGGCTGTAAAAATGAACTGTTAGGGCACGGCCACACTGCAAAGCAAACGCAATCATACATGGAATCGCATGCGATTTCATGTGTGATTTTGTTGCGTTTGCGCATGCGTTTTTTTCATTAAGTATTGAAAAACGCATGCGATTGCGATTTAAAAGGTGGAAAGCAAATCGCAACGCACCCTAAAACGCGTTTTCCGTGCCTTGCCGAGTTTTCAATGATATGAAAAAAATGCAATGCGCAAATGCAAAAAAAGCGCAGCAGTGTGGCCTAGCCCTAAGTCTGTAATAAAAAGGTATCAAAGGGTATAAAAGTTGTCAGTGACAATGATTGTAGGAGGAAAAAAAGAATGAGTATAATTCTCCTTTAAAATGCTGGTTGTTTCATTTTTTAAATTTAGCTCTTACCACACAATCTCCTCTAGCGCAGACACTATAATGATCTTTGTAGCTGCATCTAGTGCCATCGTGAACCACTTGATTCATAAAAACCACATCTCCTGTTTCCTTTGATTGGCATATAAGTTCACACTTCTGGGCATCTGAAATAAATCATAATTGGAACCAATGTAAGAAATCAGCAAAGAAAAGCCTATGAAATATTGACTTTGAGTTCGTATAAACGTTTCATGTAGTGTATTAATATCAATATTTACATGAATCCTTATTTTTATTATTTGTATTAGTATTTACAGATTCTTTTTCCCTATGGGCTGGCTACTTGCAGGTCAGGTTGGGTGCAGTTATAGAACACACCAGCAAATCGGGTGTGGGTTGGGTGGGTACGGTTTTGCAGGTGCAGGTTGGGTGTCTCTTTAATTTCAGATGCGGGTAATGGTTTTGCAGTTGCCCGAGCGACTCTAATCAGACCTTTGTGCTGCCATCTGTTGGTGAAGTGATTGCCCCTCTAAGAAACGAATAATAAGCCTAAGAAAATACAGGGATATGTAATATTACTTCTTATTGTAAAAGTGAGAGTAAAATCCATGCTACCTGATGTACTATCGGGTTAGCGTGGAATTTACACTGATTGTGCAGGGCCTGCATAAAATCCAAAAATATTTGTTCATCACACCAATTGCAATATACTTTTTAGTTACATTTTGAGCTTTCTAGTAATACAAAGCAATTATAAATAAGGACAATTATACTCACCTTCCCTCCGCACCTCTTCTTTGGTCAGTACCTTTTACCCAGGGTGAGGACCTGAACCGCTAGGTCCTCACCCCTGGGTTCGCGTAACTTGAAGCACAGCCTTAGTGCAACGCTGCTCTGGTAGGCTCCGCCCCCTCCCCTCCTTGCGCAACGAGGCCAATAGGAAGGCACGCTTGTTGCAGAGCGTGCCTTTCTATTGGCCTTGTCGCCGACGGGAAGGAGGGGGCAGAGCCTACCAGAGCAGCGTTTCAGTAAGACTGTGTTTCAAGTTATGCGAACCCAGGGGTGAGGACCTAGCGGTTCAGGTCCTCCCCCTGGCTAAAAGGTACTGACCAAAGAAGAGGAGCGGAGGGAAGGTGAGTATAATTGTACTTTATTGTGCAAAGCATCTGGGTCTTATTGTGGTGCAATTTGCACTGCTTACTTGACCATGATCCTGTAATGTACCAGGTCTCACAAAGTGTTTAGTACATTGCGAGATCTCAGCCAAAAATGACTGCTTCTCCCCCTTAGGTCCTGATGCAATAAAAGGTGCAAACATTTGCCATTGCCATTTATCTTCAGCAACCAATATTATCTAACTGCAGTAACCCAGTAAAAAGCTAACATCTCATTTGTTGCTGCAAATTAAAAGCACAGACAAACGTTTACTTCTTTTACTCCTTTTACTCCTCTTATTGCATTAGCCCCTTAATTTGCCTGCTCAAATTCTCTTCCCATTCTTAAAATATAACAGCTGTAATTTTTCAATGGAGCTCCCTTGATCATGTCTGCTTCACTGATTATTGGCCCTACTTTTCACGATTCAGCCAATAGAAGAGCAGGATTATCACCTCAGGCAGTGACTCATCCTATGACTAGAGCACCGGTAAAAGAGAGAACACTGGTCTGTGTTGGAGAGAGGAAGGAAGTTTCACTGAATAATTACAATTGTAAGATACTTGCAGCAAGCACAGTTTTTTTTAAAATCTTTTCCAGATAACAGTGGTCCTTTTAATCAACAGGCATTCAAAAGTTATTGACAACTACTATATTTCATTCTTTCCCTTTCCCCCTTATTTTACCTAATTTGATGTAGGTAAATATAATAGTGTGAAAATAGTTGTAGAGGAACCACACGATTAATGAGAAAATAGAGAGCATATAAAAGCATGCTAATTACATACTCTCTGTAAATATCATAAGGGTACAAACAATAAATTCCATTGGTGTTAAATACAGATCCAAAAGCCAACAGTACCTACCATCTGCAACCACCTTCTGTATTTACAGTTGGAATATAATAGATGCAGTAAATACATACATTTTTAGCTGAATCAACCCCCCAAAGCCCAAAACTGCAATAGTTAGAAAGCTGTAAGTCTAACCTGAAATGCTGCCAGTGTTCTTTTACCTCTCTTTCTGAATTCTGGTCCTTCCAGTTAACAGCTGTCAGTCATGGACGTTACAGATGACACCATAGCCAATGACTGAATGCTATTTTCCTAGCTGTCTCCTCTGAGCATGTAAAAGCTTGTAACAAAGCTTGGAGAGAGGAGAACTTTTGAAAGGCAGAGGGAAGGTGCAGGGCCATCTCTAGACATTTTGGCACCTGAAAAAAAAAAAATCAAATGCTGCCCCCCCTCGATGCACCGCTGGAGGGGGTGTGGTTTTGTATTTGAAAGTAGGTAATGCTTTATCCGGAAGTGGGGTGTGGCTTGTCAAGAAGTGGGAGGGGCTTTATACACATTACTGGTAAATAATGCCCACAATGACTGGTAAATGATGCCCACAGTGACTGGTAAATGCTCAACATTTTTGATCTGCAGGGCTGACAAACATTGATTTAGGGCTATGCCACACTTGCGCATTTTATGCGCATTTGCGCACGTATTTTGGTTATAATGAAAATCACGGGAATTTTTGCATTCCCAAATTTGATTGCCCACACGTTTCCATTTTGGTAACGCACGCATTTACCATTTTTGGTGCGTTAACAAATGCATTTCCATAATGGAAAACGGGAAAATTGCATGCGCAAAACGCACACACAAACACAAAATGCACAAGAATCGCGCACACAATCGCATTCAATATCGCACACAGTTGCGTGTGCTATTCTAGCACCTTGCAGTGGGGCCTCAGCCTTAGATCAAATTAATTGCCAGTCATAAGGGAGGGGGAAGAGTGGTAGCTGCATTCTGTTGTGCAATGAAAGTTTTTTAAAGTGACAGTACCTCCCGAAAGTGTGGGCTTTTCAAAACAGCATTTTTGGGGGGCCCTGGCATCTGGGTCCCAGGCACATGAGGCAAGAAAGGAAAAAAAAAATTCTGCCATCAAAACTGCTGCCTCCCTACAAGGTGCTGCTCTGTAATGTGCTTCACCTTGCCTCATTAGAGAGACAGCCCTGGGAAGGTGCTGCACAACAGATTAGCCATATGTCTGTCAGCTTTCTAACTATTGTAGATACAAATTTTTATTTATGGGTTAAACATGTCCTCTAAATATACAGGGTTATTTAATAAAAGTTCTTATCATTAAAAATGGTGCTAATTTTGCCCCAACCAATCAGATGTTAGCTTTCAAATGTTAAATAAGATCTGATTGGTTGGGGCAAAATTAGCACCATTTTAAGCGATAAGAACTTTTATTGCATCTCCCTGATAGTATTTAGTTTACCATCATGATGCTCATATGGAAGCCATGTGTGCTTGGCATTTTGATAAGTGTAATATGAATTGCGCTGAGAACACTGCTGGGCACGGAAGTCTTCAAATGAACCTCTGCATTCTTCATTATTGCACATTTGATATTCATAGGTTGGACCCGGGCAATCCCGTCCTCCATATGCTGGACTATAAAACACAAGAAACATTCATAAAGATAAAGGATTAGGGGAAGTGTTAACCAAGTTATAACATTTCATCATTGGGCACTTTCAGATGCCCAGAAGTGTGAACTTATAGTTCACACTTCTAGTCAAAGGAAACAGTAGATGTGGTTTTTAGACCTAAAGCCATTCCACAGACCCACCAGCAGAATGAATCCCCAGCAGTTTTGTGTACCTTTCATATTTACTTTTTCGGTTTTTTTATATATCTATCCACTATATATCCATCAATATCAATATATATCTATCCACTATATATATCTATCAATATCAATATATATCTATTCACCATATATCTATCAATACCAATATATATCTATCCACTATATATCTATCAATATCAATATATATCTATCCACTATATATCTATCAATATCAATATATATCTATCGACTATATATCTATCAATATCAATTTATATCTATCCACTATATATCCATCAATATCAAGATATATCTATCCACTATATATCCATCAATATATATCTATCCACTATATATCTATCAATATCAATATATATCTATCCACCATATATCTATCAATATCAATTTATATCTACCCACTATATATCTATCAATATCAAGATATATCTACCCACTATATATCCATCAATATCAAGATATATCTATCCACTATATATCCATCAATATCAAGATATATCTACCCACTATATATCCATCAATATCAAGATATATCTATCCACTTTATATCCATCAATATCAATATATATCTATCCACTATATATCTATCAATATCAATATATATCTATCCACTATATATCTATCATACCATTATATCTATCCACTATATATCCATCAATATCATATATATCTATCCCCATACTATCTATCAATATCAATATATATCTACCCACTATATATCCATCAATATCAATATATATCTATCCACTATATATCCATCAATATCAATATCTATCTATCCACCTATATATCTATCAATATAAATATATATCTATCCACTATATATCTATCAATATCAATATATATCTATCCACTATATATCTATCAATATCAATATATATCTATCCACTATATATCTATCAATATCAATATATATCTATCCACTATATATCTATCAATATCAATAGATATCTATTCACCATATATCTATCAATATCAATATATATCTATTCACCATATATCTATCAATATATATCTATATGCTATATATCTATCAATAAATATCTATATGCTACATATCTAATTAGCAGAGTACCCGGCGTTGCTCGTTTTTTTCCAAATAAAATCTTGTTGGGCTCAGTCATGTTTCAAGCAAGGTGTAATAGAGAGGAGCACACTACTTCAGTGATATATTCATTTATTCTGTACAAAAAACATACAATGTTTCAAGACTCTCTGTCTCTTCTTTAGGTATACCTGAGGAAGAGACTGAAAGTCTCAAAACGTATGTTTTTTGCACAGAATAAATAAATACACCACTGAAGTAGTGTGCTCCTCTCTATTACACCTTGCTTGGTATCTGTAGCCCTGGAAGTAGGGGGCTGGGAGGACCTGCACCTACCAATTTGTCTGGCTAAACAAGCCAACAGCAGTGTGCTACAGTACACTTGGAACTTTTTAAGTCATTTTTCAGCAGGCGATCACTTGATTCACCAACAAATGGCAGCATAAAGGTCAGATTAGAATCATGCGCATGTCTAATTTTTCATACCTGCATCTGACCTGCAACCATTACCCAAACCCGCAATGAAACAGACCCTCATCCTGACCCACATCCGTCTTGCTGGTGGGTTCCATAACTGCAAACGACACAACTTGCAAGTACTAAGACCCCCAATGAGCATCCCAAATGAAACAAACCCACAAACGGACCCACTATCTGATTTGATCTGCACCCACAGCAACCCGTACACAAACTTTAACAGACCCACAACCGCTACCTGTCTCAACCCCAACTTTCTAGCCAAACCTGACCTGCAACCCATTCAAACTCACTGTGGCTTACCAGAACATGACCTACAAATTGGGTAAACTGCAGGTACCCCACCTGAGTCAGGACTTTAGGTCAGATCTGTCATCACTAGAGATGGGATCCGGTTTCTACACAAACCCGGATCATTAGACACGGAACCCCTCAGTTCCGAAATCCGAAAGATCCGTCCGAATCTGGATTTCGGAACTTTGGAAGAAATTTTAGCGGATTTTGGAATGTACAAAGCTATTTTCTAAAAATTTTTGAAAATATCTTCGAAAATCCTTGAAAACCACTCTGGAGACCACTTTCGATTTTCCGATCGTATTTTCGAAAATCGAACGTTCAAGGCTATTTTTGAAATTATCGAAAATAGCCTTGAATGTTCAAAAAACGTCGAAAATACAATCAAAAACTTGAAAGTGGTCTCTGATCGTATTTTCGAAAATTTTCAAAAATAGTTTTGTACATTCGAAAATCTTTGAAAATTATTTCCGATTTCGGATCCAAAAATGGAACGAAACTGTGCAGTTTCGGCCATCTCTAGTCATCACCAATTAACTTACGCTGAGGTGGGAAAGGGCTCCTCTGCGCATGTCACAGTCCTCCAGGAGGTCAAGGAGGAGGAAGAAACCTTTTCACACACAGACAGCTCCTACTACTCAGTTTCCTGGACTTTGGATAAGGAGCAGATATGTATGGGTAAAAAAAATGGCACACAAGGGAGCTTTAGTCAGAAATATTATAGTAAATAATACTAATCCATACACTTCTCATACTTATTCTTATTTCTGAAAATTAAAGGAGAAGTTTATGCTAAAATATAAATATGAAATCTATAATTTCCAATTAGGCAATAGCTTCAATTCTCACCATGCTGCTGGTTTCATTTCCTGATTTCTGCAGCTATTCTTTCTAGTGATGTATGATTGATATTTGACTCAATCCTGCTTACAAAGAGGTCACAGGAAGGATAGACCGTAGTTCCTTTACAGTTGTTGAAAGAGTGGAGAAAGAGATGGGTTAGAAAGCTAACTGAGCATGTGCAGCTATGTTAATGTGTCTCTGGACACTGCAGTGTCTCTGTCTTCTGCAGAACTCAGGAAAGGCTAGAAATCTGCAATTTTATATAGAAATGCCCAAAATACTGCTGTTTCGAGAGGTAAAAGGTACAGCTATCTTTTAAGGGCACCTGTACTGCCCCAAACCACCTCCCCAATTGTACCCAGGGTGGAGACCTAAACCGCTAGGTAATCACCCCTGGGTTTTCCCTAGTTCTAAAATAACATGCCTTAAAAGTCTTCACCCCCTCTTACAGTCTCCAACACCCAAGACAGGGTATGTGAGAATAAGGACAAGCCCAGGGGTGAAGACTTATGCAGTTTAGTTACTCACCCTAGGTATTATTAGGGGAGGTTTGGGGAGTTGGGAACACTATATATTTCTCTTCTAAGTTAAGAGATGAGTACTGTAGGATAAGATGATACCTTTTTATTATGGACTAACAGTTCATTTTATGAATAATAATAAAATAAAAATAATAATAATAAAAAAAAATAAAAATAAAAAGGTATCACCTTTTCCTACAGTAATCGTCTCTTAGTATATGCTACTGGACTAATACGGCTACAACCATTTTATCTTCTAAGTTAAAGATTTTAAAATCCATCAGGCTTATTTAAATTTTAGCTTTAGTTATCCTTTACGCTCCTCATTAAAAATCTGCTGATTACTTTCTATATTTTGAAAATTAATCATCCAGCTGACAATATGGAATCCAAGTTTTTTTTTCTATGTTGTTGACAGAAAACAGTACAGCTATTCTTAGCTAAAACAGATAACCACAAAATCCGATGCAACTTCCAGATGCAGATGTGCTACATTCATGCCCTGCCAAAATATCACCAGTAAATACCCTTAGCTAGACAAAGGACACAACAAAAATATGAAGACATATGAAGATGATTTAAATGGCCTCATGCTGTGACAGCATAGAAACTTCTGTTCCCCAAAAATATAATTTGTGCCATGGGTACTGAATTAAGCTCCAGTCCCAGAGTTGTAGCCAAGATAGACATTGTAAGGACAGCTAATGAAAAGTATTTATACATATACACAGGACACTTAATCTGTGCATTTATAAAGTCATAGTCAAGCCAAAATATACATACGGTAAACAATTCCATCATTAGCTGCAAATTAAAAAATGAAAATGAATCCTATTTTTTCAAGAAAAGAGACAGACAATGTTTCAACACTAATTTTTTTTACTGGTGGAGCCGCAAAAATTTATTATTCCTAGACAGTCCTTACAAATGATTTTTTAGAAAGATTTTGGCCATTGGTACATGTACCCCATACAATTACCCAGCTTTCTTTACCAATTTGTACACTGTTATGAGGGGTATTAGGCTGGGTATACACAGGCTGAGATTCCTCCCTGATCGACCATACAATATCTCTGACCGACCGACACACGGTACAATAATACTTAATATTGTATGGTGTGTACCCAGCGTTAGACTTTAAAATAAGGCATGGAGGATGTGACGTTTCACTCAACTCAATCGGTTTCCTCCATTTCTAACCAAGATTAGAATATTTTCTCTTTAAACAAGGGGGTGCTAATACAATTTACTCATAATAGCTCATGAGAGGCTGCAAAGTTGTATGTGTCAATCCACAAATTTTTTTTCTGCAGGTAAGACACACTTACGGGGGGTTACTACATTGCCTGCTACGGGACCGTACTCCTCCTCCACAGGTCCGGGAACAAGATCCAAATCTTGACCAGGAGCTCCATCCCCCGTCTTGGCTGTAAGTCTGCTCTGGTGTCTTCCAAATGCAATAGCCTTTAAAACACCACTTTATAAACAAAAAGAATATTGTGAAATCATACACTTGTAGTGCAATGGCAGCAAATAGCTGAAAACAGTAGCTTTGTTTGTGCATCTGCTTAGATGGCTGTATGATACATTTATATGTTTAAAGGGCAACTAAAGATAAAAGGAATTTTTAGGACCCCTCAGACAAAATTTCACTCTGTTGCAAAACATGAGACACACTATTCATATTATAAAGCCTAACATTTTGACCATTTTAAGAGCCCTCCTTCCATAGGCAAATACTAGGTATATGTTTTATGATGTACTCCTAATTAATGAATACGGTAGTTACTGTTAATCACCCTTCAGAAACTTCCTGAATAGTGATCCAAACATGGTAAAATGTGGCTGAATAAAACAGTTCAAAATAATGTTATACATTGCAAGATGCATTGATGATGTGACATTGGCTCACTCCTATTATACAGCCAAGAAAGAAAATAGTGTATTTTCTTATATGGCATACACTGATCTTGAACCATAACCTTCATTGATGAGGCTGAGCTATGATGTCAGAGAAAATCCTCTCCATGCACCCCCTGCACATATAGAAAGAAATGTATTGTTGCTCTCCTTATATGCAGAAGGTTTCAGATTAAAGATCAAATGTCAAACGATATGAAGATCAATAGAGTTTATCAAGTATTCTAAAAACTTCTAGTCGTTCAACTAGTAGGTAGGTATAAACGCAATATCCATTTATAGGATAAACCCGAGATAATATCCTACCTTACTAGTATATCCAAAGGAATAAAAAAGCCATTGTGTAATTCTAATTCTGGAAAGGTAGGAAATTATTTTGAATATATTCCTGTCGAGTTAGCACTATTAATTGTGTTTATACCTGCCTTTTACAAGTTGGAGGACTGGAACCTTTTATAACAAGGAAGCACACATCAAGAACCCTTGCACCGCTGACGGATAATTTAGGATTAAGTATTTACACTGTGCTATTCAGTTATCATGGATTTATGGAGCATTGTTAGTGAACAATTATTGGACAAATATTGACTCTTAAGGTGCATACACACGTTTAAACATGGGGGCTGTCCCGCAACGCACAATGTATATGCACAACCGTTTCAGCCGATATTCGTGCCATGTATGTGCACTTTGTCAGCTGAAACAGCCTTTCGGACCAATCATAGTGCCCATACACAAGGATTAACGCCCAAAATGGCAGTGACACACCATCATGCATTGCGGGTTGGTCCCCGTGATCGCACATGTGTATGAGGTTTAAAACATGTAATAGGGTATTTAATATGAAATCTTTTTTGATTTAATATTAAATATCATATTACATGTTCACCCACACATGTTGTTTACTTAATTATTTGTCCTTGTGGACTACCATACGCTGGATGGATGGACTATTAACACCGCATACAGGGATGGAAAAACAGTTAAACCTGTTGCAATGTATTTTCTTTAAAAGGACATACACTGTCCATGTTCAGCTTTATGGCTATTGATCATGTCCCTCAACCAATTAGAGGAGGAGATAGATCAAAACTTTTATTACAAAGAGAACTCTTCTGGATTCAAACCGTAGTTTCTATCAGTCCTAAAGGTCAACACTGTTCTTTTAAATGTTTTCTACAAGAGCGTTACATTTAATTGATTCTTCTTTGCAGGTCCAGCTTCTATATTTGTTTACAATTCTTTTTACATAATCTATTGGTATGAGATATTAATGGTTATTGTGGCTAATTATTACTATTTATTAAAGGGCATGTCCACCCCTTTTTAAACTTTTTATATGTTATACATATTGATCCCCCAGCCCCAACCGCCATAATAAAATGATTAGAAAGTGCCCCGATATGTACTTACCTTCCCTCTATCCTCCGTGGCAGTCTCCAGGCCCTCTGCTTGCACAGAAATGCAAGCAGGGGACGGGACCGGCAGCCGCGTCCCTGATTGGCTGAGAGGGGACAGGACGTGGAGGATAGAGGGAAGGTAAGTAACTATCGGGGCACTTTCTATGAATTCTGTTACGGCGGTTGGGGCTGGGGGATCAATATATATAATATATAATGGGGAGTTTACACTAGGGGGAGGGAGAAAAAAACGGGAGGGAGGGGGGGGACTCAGGCGCAGGATGAGTCACCCAGACCTTCTACACTACACTTTCCTGGACTTTGGAGGGGCACAGCATTGCAACCATAAGGAACGGGGATGTAAGGCAAGAATTTTTGTACACTACAGAGTGGGGCCAGTATGGGGTTAAATTTGAGTTTTGGGGGTGGACATGCCCTTTAATGTTTATATTGCTATATTCCTTTAAGTCACTTATTCCTCATGGGTTTTGCTATATGTAACTCTATTATTCTTAATTAATGACACATATTTAACAACACTTTTTACACTGCATTATTAATATTTTGTAAATTTATTTTTTATTATACACTATATATTATACACATGTTTGATTACGTCTAGACTTCTCCTATAATGAGGTTTCACTTGTGATGTCACAGGAAGTGATGCACTTAGCACTATAAATTTTGTAACACTGTTTGGTTGCTTCAGCACTTGGCCTGATAAAGGCCCACCATTTAGGGCCGAAATGTTGCCTTTATGTATTTTGCCAATTAAAAGCATTTTTTCACAACGCCTGACATGTGCACTGGATTTTGTTGGAGTTTGTATTTGGAATCTTTCTAGCAGCATCGGGGTTGTATTAAACTATTTATCCATCAAACCGTGAAGGCTGTGTTCCCACTCTTTGGACTATATATATATAGTTTCATTGGGCATTTGTTTCCTTCTATGGCCCATTTTAATATGGGAAAATGTTTAATTTAATGTCTATATGCCCTTTAAAAAAAGAAAAAAAACACATATTTAAGTAATATTTAAAAAGATGTAGCACCTTTCCCGGGGAGCACTCTGTCCCATCAAGCGGAGGACCTTTCTTAGTTTTGCAGAAATAAGGGTTATCTGGATGGCTGCACCACAGCTGCTTGCAAGGGTCAAATGTCCTAAACTGTTAAAAAACATTAGTCAATTTAGTCAATTAAGCACATTAAATACCCTCAGATGTTCAATCAATAAATCCCAGATAAAACCAAAAAAGTGAAACAAAGTTATTTTTATTGGACGCCAAAAGATATTTGCACTTCCACTACTTGATGACAAGTAAGAAATGTAAAGTCAGAGGCCAAGCCTTTTAGCCATTACTCACAGCGGTGCACATTTTGTAGCCTACGCCAAAATCAAATCTGCATTGCTCATCCATGGAATAATTGATTCCTGGAAGTTCTGGTAATTTGGGCCATTTATGATCAAAGGGGTCATCAAGAAGACAGTCATATGAGCTGCAAAAAAATGTAACAAAGTGTATATAAATTAATGAATGCACCCTTTCGTAGAATATAGAGGAATGGAACAGAAAATTCACTGATAAATGATTATAACTTGTATACTGGTAACTTTTATACAGAGGGAAATAGGGAAATGCTCTGGTATCTCCCTACTACTCATCTATTTATATGCCTATTTATATGTCTACTTTTAAAAACACACAGCCCATGAGGTTCAATTACTGAGACTTGTGAAATTTTTTTTTTTCTTTGTCATAGCTTGATAGGAAATAAACTGCAAAGATTACTTTTTTTGTATGAAAATGTGTGTGTGTGTGTCTCTATCTCTGTGAGTCTCTGTGCTGTAATATAATTGGCTTTTAGCTTCTATTGATCAAGGCTGCAGTTTCTTTAGTACCCAGATTATAATTTCATAATTTATCAAGCAGCCACAGCAAAGGGAATTGTGAGACACAGCTTTGTATCTTTGTAAATGTACTATGTCTATCAGCAGAATGTTGCTTTAAACCCCTGAATTTAAATATAAAAATAGGAATGAGATTAAAGGACAACTAAAGCCTCAGAACAACATTAAATTAGAAGGCAGATCTCCTTGATATAAAAGCAGAAATCGGTGTCTCACCTCTCATTTTAATATGGTTATTGAGAAATTTAACTTTCTAACATGAGGTTTGTGTCTTATTTCCCAGTGTTCCGGTATCACACAGTGTGGTCACAGACCATAATGTTCTTTACAAATGCTCAGTCCTAAGATACTGCAGGAACTTTTTACAGTGGGCCACTCCCACTAGTAGCCTCTAGCCAATCCTTTTACAGGACAGAATAGATAAGGGAGCATGTGACTGAGATCAGGGGTGTGGCCAGTCACTGTATATACACACAGTTATTTCATCCAGTGGTAACATTAACTTTAATGCTATTTACTGTAATGCTATTTTACAGTTTCTTGGTGTTTTTAGAGGGTACATGTTCAGATTCTGGAGTGTAAAAAATTGGGTTTAGCTCTCCTGTAAAAAAAAGGATATTTGTTCTGATTTATAACACTCTGAAAGGAGGCAGATTCTAAGGAGAGACTGTCCTGTAACATCTCTGTCTAGACATTCAGTGTGGGGAATGAATCACACTATAGTACTGTAGATGTAAGAAGTTGGTTTACTGTACAAATGTTAATTTTAATAAGTTTGATAATGTTACACACAAAAATATTCAACAAGTCCAAACTAACAGCATGTACAAGTTACAGAACACCAAAATGAATAAAATTTAACTTTTATTGCCACATACATTTAAATTGTTATAGATAGGTCAAAGCAAAGGAAAAAAATACCAGTATCCTAATGCGTTTCAGGGCACACAAGGCACTGGTGAAATTCAAGGTGGTAAAAATTCGAAAATCCATTTTGACTTTAGCAAGTAGTTTCAATAGGCCATATTTATAAAGCTGCTTTTTAGCGATACCGCAGCTTTAACAATCGGTATCGTAAATTTACGATCGTTAAACCGATTGGAGATTAACGATCAGATTAACAATCATAAATTTACAATACCGATCATAAATTTACGATACCCAAATTGTAGATTTACGATCCCCATAGAATACCATTGCGGTAGTTTACTACCACACGGTATTCTATGATCGAACGTTCGGTTGTAAATTTCCGATCGCGATCGTACATTTACGACCGCAATCGTAAATTAACTAACCCCGAGGTATCGCTAAAAAGTGATACCGCAGCTTTACAAATATGGCCCCATATCACTTATATCTAAACACAATTACATTATATGGCAACCTTCCATGAAATGTATTCGTGCTGTATTGTTTTATTAAAGGGAAACTATAGTGCGTATAAAGTTTTTTTAAAAACAGTTAAAATAAAAAGTACCTGAGGCACGGAGGTAGGATTAGTGCTTTTTACCTCCCAATATCATTTATATGAGGAACAGCAGGACAAAGAAAACTGCTTCTGCCAGTCTTCCTGTATGCTTCAGCACTATCTTTAATATAGAATGGCACAGGACCATAACCTGGCAGATGAAAACTGATGAAAAATGTGATGTAGCTCCTCAAAAAAACAATATTAGGATGTAAGAATAATCAATCCTATCTCCTTGCCCCAGGTGCTTTTTATTTTTAAAAAGTTAATTTTTACAGTATAGTTGTCCTTTAATTTGATACTCATTATAGACTATGCCTTTAATTTATTACTTTTTAATTCATAAATATTTTTAATGAAATGTATAAGAATACATTCACAAATATCTTACTGTATGTATCTGTTTAACTCCTGTTTGCTACATCGGGACCAGTGATATCGATGGAATGCAGCCTGCACTAGTGGGGCCATTATGCTCCCCATGCTGGTTTCATCAGCACAACGGTTCCCTTGTCCATCATGTTCCATACCTAGCCTGGAAAAAGGTATAAATACATTATCTGGGACATTTGACTTGGCTTTGGTAGTAGCTCCATATACAAAGCATGATTTCTCTTCTGATAATAATATCCCCTGTGAGCCATGGCAACGAGAATTCTGGGTTCCGAGGCTTAATAAGAAAAAGTTTTCAACTTTGCACAGGAAAAATCAATTCAATCCTCAAACAGAGATTCCGATACAGATTTTTTTGAATGTTCAGAATATTTTGACATTACGATAAATCTCAAAAAATAGTACGTGGAATGCCAAAATAGGAAGAGCATGGCACCTAAGCCATTAACAATACGTTACTAATTCTATTTATATTATAAATGTAGGCAGGACTTTCAGATTTTTTAACTCCCATTGATCTGCTTGTGGATTTTCCGAAAATTTGCAAATCTGCGATTGGAACAAGTTCGGTCATCTCTTGTCAACAACACAAGAGTGTCCAGCTTTCCTCATTGGCCTGAGGGGTTAGGGGGTTAGTATTTTTACCTTTCAATAATTATCAATGCATTTTTTATATTTAAATTGTAATATATAATGTTATGATGTTCTTATCTTACCAAATTGAGGCTTGTTTTTAAAGCAATACTCAATTGAAATTTGTTTTATAAAAGGCACTTTAGATTAAACTAAAATTAATATATAGGTCGAAGTATAGTATGGTTCCATTCAAGGACATTTAGGGCTGCTTATTTCAATGACAGATGCACTTCTGTTCAAAGAGTTGATTTTAAATGTTCTACTTTTTTTAGTCTATGAGATCTGTTTACAGACCCCCAAATCTGGTTTACATTACTTTACAATGACATTACACTGTTAAACATGCATCTAAGTTTAGTGCTTGACTGTGGAAAAATTCCAGTTTTTTGGAAATCTATCTTTTAAACAACTAAAGATAGCTAACGCATTCCATACACTGGTTCGATATTTGACCAATTCAGCAAATTCAATTGGTTGCAATGTCAACAAGAGTTTGCCATTTTTTAATGTGGTCTAAAAAAGGTCAGCTGGATAATTCTCCATCAACCTTATCTTTTAGTCCCCAACTTCTGCAGATTTTAAACTCAAATCTTCAGAAGATTGTCGGCATAAGGTGGAAATTTCTGGTTGAATTTTCAATCCAAATCAAAATCAAAATCAAAATCTTGAACATTAAAAATCATCCTGTGTATGGCCTGCTTAGAACATGCCTGTCAAATTTGACCAAGGCAAGCTTGTAAGACTGTGTGAAAAGAAAATAATGTATTCATCAGAAACTAATGCTTAAGTTTAAAGGATTAATTATATGTACCAAATGAGAAAACTCAAACTATAAAAGGGAAATGTAACTCTGGTTTCCCTTTCCATGCTGCTTAATGTACCAGATCAGAGCAGAAATCATCTTCTCCAGTATCCTTGTGGAGGTTCTCATCCATCCAGGTCATTGTATATCTGTTGTATTCAGTTAGATCAACTGGACTTAAAGTTTACTCAAATACATAATAAAGAATCTTTTTTGGCAAATATAATTTTAAAGCAGTTAAATATAATATACCAAAGGCAAAATATGCAAAGTGTCATTTTCCAAACATGACTCAAAATACTTACACGTGTCCTGTTTCATGAGCAACTACAAATGCAGAAGAAAATCCATCTTCATGATTTAGGGTACAGCTCCTCAGAGGGTGGCACATGCCAGTCACGGGGGCGTAACCTGGCACACATAAGAGGTAAGAAATTCAAAAACACAGTAGAACACAAATGAACAAATACTTTTCTGCTCTGTACTTTAAAACTCTACTAAACATTATATCTGTTGTATTCAATTAGATCAACTGGACTTGAAATGTAGTTCTTGAAGACGTTTCGCTAGTCATCCATGTCTGCCATGTACAATGCTGTTTTAACACATTACTCTGGGCGTTCCTATAACACCTCTTAGCCACTATCTAATCACACCCTTAACACCTGGCTGTGATATGCTAATTGGGATTTTCCAGGGTACACAATTGCCACAGATTCTTGTACAAGTCATTCTGAATTGAGAAAGCCAGTCGGATGACTAGCGAAACGTCTTCAAGAACTACATTTCAAGTCCAGTTGATCTAATTGAATACAACAGATATACCATGACCTGGATGAATGAGAACCTTCACAAGCATCTACTAAACATTAAATAAAAAAAACATTATTTTTATAGCTACTTCAACAATGGGAAGTGTGCAAAATAAATATAATTCTCATGTACCACACTAAGCACTAATCACAAACTACAGGAAAGTATAAGTTACAAGGATTTACTGCATGTACAATTTTGTTCATCTTTTTATTATGCATAAACAAAGATGGTCCCTCTTTAAAAATATGTATTAAAGCACAAGTTTAAAGTAAAACACATTTTAATCCCACATTTTCCAAAGTAGTTCTAAATAAAAAAAATAAAGTGTTAAATAAAATTTTGCAGTAAAGCATGCCAGTCAGTTACAGTCACTATTATTGTCACCCCTCCCCCTCTGATTAAAATAATTTATTGTTTAGGTTCGTACACACGTGCCGTAGTGAACGGCCGTTTCGGGCGATAATTGTGGCGTGTATGGGCACTTTCTTACAATAAATAAAAATCTCTATAGTTTCTTAATGCAGATCCCCATTATTATGAGGTTTAACAAGAAAGAATAGCAGAAGTTTATTATCGAAAATAATTACTTCTGCTGAAATAGACTGTATGAAAAATGCATAACCAATACAACTGTACTTAATGCAATAGTCTCAATAGCTACTGTAACAATCAGTTTAATTGTCTGTACTATTATTAATATTAATTATGCTTTGTAGGCCCCTGGCCTCAGACTTACCATATTATGGGGCCCATACACACAAAAATAATTATTGAATGATATTCCAATATGATTTGATTGTCGAGCCATGTATTGCTGATCATCCATCAAGCATGCATTCCCCCCCCCCCCCTATCAGACATGCTAGAGGTGATTTTTTGTACTAATACTGATTGGATAATAGATATGCTGTATATGTTATATAAATCAATTTACATATTGTAGTGTGTTTTTTTTAACCCTGGAGAAGGGCATGATAATATTTATTTTTTTAATCCTTAATTAGTTGTTATAATGTCCCTTTTTGATTTAGCAGTCACTTTACAACCGTGGACTCCCTTGTAACAATCATGGGGTTTGTTTAACCTCAGCATGCATTAATAAATTGAGGCCAGTAACTTTAAAATAAAGAAACAAAATCCAGCTGAAAGCTCAACTGGTAGCACAGTTGGGTGATTGCCCAGTACATTAGCTTCCTCACCAGTTAGGTCATATTTGGTTCACGAGCCAAGAATACACTATAGTGTCACTTTAGAAAATACTTCTATCTAAATTGTTTGCTTATTTTTCCAGCCTCTCAGTAGTCTGGATTGGATGGATTACATGCCATTATTTCATTAATTGGCAGAATAAAATGGAATGCAGATAATGTATGAGCCTTTTGATGCTATATTAAGTAATGCTTGCATGTCTATTGATTTACATTCAACAGCAAATTAGAAATTCCTGGCATGATAATTTTTTTCATTCTGTCTGATTTTGTCTGGTTTCATTTGTGTTTTTTAAGGTGATTTAACAGTTATACATTTCTGACTCCTACCTGACTATCTGCTACAGCTAATGATGAGACTGCTGACAATTGAATTAAAGGGAATGTTCACCTTAAAATAAACAAACAAACTGGTCAATTGTCAATTACCTGCCCATAACCCCAACTGGTATATTTTGCACAGTATTACCTGCATTACTAACCAAATATTTAAGGATTATAATTGTCCCCATTCTGGCAGAGTAAGATGGCTCCTTCCTCCATGCAGTTAATCAAGGCTGTGACTGCTGATATCACAACCAATGATTGACTGCAATTTTACCTGCTGCCTCCTCTGCACATGCTAATGCGTATAAAAAGCTCTTTAAGCAAAGGGAGGAGGCAAAATACAGAACTTATTAGATATACAGTATGGTTCCAAATGTGTGTAATAAACTGGGGGAAATAGCTAGGCTTGCGGGCAGATAACTGACAAGTACAGATGGCTCTCACCAATTTTATTCCATTTTCAGATTCCCGGATCTTGGGCAAATCCTGAAGATCCGAAAAAAGAATGAAATTTCAATTATTATCGAAAGCTCCAGGCTATTTTCGAGGATTTTCGAAAATAGCCTTGAACGGTCAATAATCCTCCAAAATTTGATCGGAGACTACTTTTTAGTTTCCAATCGTATTTTTGAGGATTATCGAAAGTTTGAAGCTATTTTTGATATGTTCGATAATTACAGAAAATAGGCTCCGAAGTCCCGGAGCCTAGTATTTGGACGGATCATTCGGATTTCTGAACCTTTTTTTTTTTAAGGGTGAACCTGCCCTTTAAAACCACAAAATATAACTAAATCCTTTAGGTTGTGGCTATGCTACCACTTGTGGTAACTTGCATTTGCGCTGCAATTCCGCTAATATTCCATTATCGGAGCGCACGCGATTCGTAAAAAAAATGGTGATCACATGCACTCTGAAAATGTATTGCACTGCACACAGTGTGAGTACCCACATTGTTTTAGCCTGCCATGTGTTTCTTACGTGCATACAGATTGCAAAACGGGAGGTGCAAAATTGTGCCAGTTCTGTTAATCTGCAGTAAGGTATAATTTGATAGCTTGTTGCAAAATTAACAGAACAGGTACATTTTTGCACCTCTTACTAAATAAGCCTCCATAGGGTCTGTGTAGTCAACTGTTATACAATATATACAATACAGATTGTTATTTTAGAAAGGGCTGGAATTTGGAAGCAAATAGAAACACACAAAATAAAGAATGAAAGTAATAAAAAAAAATAACGTGTTGATTATATCAGTCAACAAGAAGTGAAATTCCACTGTAAGCATATTATTCTGAAGCAGCAAGAACTTTAAGAACAAACCATCAAGAAAGTATTATTACTGTATATTAAATATATTACATATATACAGTATAATAAAATATACCTGCCAGTCCACAATATACTATATTGCCAACACTGATGAAAAAATATATATAGTTTATTAAATAGATCTGTGGTGCCCAGACATCTATGTTATATTCTGTATTTGGAATTTACATCAGTAGCGTCTAGACAGTTTCCCACTTTGTTGGATATATAAATATACTATATATATATATATATGTAGTTTTGTTTACATATGCAGAAGATGGCTCCCACAATGAACTATGGCCCAGCTATGAATGTTTGTGCTATGAAAGCTAAAGGTTAAACTACTGACCAGCAATGGGTTTGAGGCTCTAGAAATACTAATGTGTCAGTAGCAAAAGACACCTGTCTATCTCTGTCATTCACAAGGGCAAGGACATTGCTAAGGAGGATAAATCCCCTTTATGGGGACAATAGGGGCTGTATTTATAAAGCAGAGGTATATTTAAAAAACAGCTATTGTTGTAATATACTACTTCTTGTCAGTATTTGATTTGATTTATTAGATATATTAGATTGCATATTAACACTTATTACACAGTTTGTGTGCAGTGTTTTGACAATTACTAGCTTGTGGGTTTTTGGGGCATTTGTGTTACTGATCATTTTATCGATTAGTTAGCAAGGCAGTCAGGGGTTCCATGAGTGGTTCTGAACGATCATTTGTATGACCAACTAACACCTTAAAATTCTTTTGTAAAATATGAGCTCTACTTTACAAGGGTGCTAACTGAAAAACAATAGTTTTCAATGCTTTATTTTAATAAAATAGAGACAATAAAGAAAAGAGAATAAAAAACTAGGGAAAGAAAATATTAAAAATGTCAATTTTACAATGAATGGATCCCAGGACATCATTACATGCACGTGTAAGGTTTCTGCCAATGCTTTGATGGGGGAAGGGGCCAATAATATGCAATATGTAAGCAGTTAAACAGAATAAAATGTTTGGTCCTAATATTTGTCCCTTTGTGCCTCAATATTTATTATTTTACTTTTTAAAGGAAAAATATGAAAAATTAATATGAGGAGGGCAAAGCTGGAATTTTCTTGCATGGGCAAACTATTGCATGTTTTATTGAATTAGCCCCTTTAAGTTTTGTGGAAAATGTATCGAATTGGATGCCAGGTGCTTTTAAGCAGGCCATACACTACAACTGACAACCCCAGGCATGATCTGGGCAGAGAACGTTGTGGGAAGGTCAGCTCACAAGGCCAGACAATGGACACAGCATGATACCCGACCATCAAGGATGAATCAGAGACTCAACCCACTATTCTCCAAAGGCACCAATTCAAGGCTGAAGCCTTCATATCGACCGGGACTTAAGATACCCCTCATCACCAGAGTCTACGCTCAAATGGATTTACTATACATAGATGGTTAAGACGAACCCAATAAATATTTCCCCCCCTCCCCCACAAATCCTCCTATTGAGGCAACGACAGAATCAAATTGCTCAATGTTTAATGCTTACTGCTTTATTGTAGAATGTATAACTATATTTTTGAAAAACCAAATAAAATCTTTTTGAAAAAAAAAAAAAAAGGTTGTGGGAAGGTCAGGAGGTAAAATTGCTGCTCCACTCTACATAACAATTGATATCCGACTCGCATCAAATGTCGAATTAGTGTAATGCTAAGGTTATGTCTGCCCACTATGTGCCCAAAATATGCAGAATGTTGTAGCACAGGTATAGTTCATTGTGACCCCCACAATGAACTATGGCCCAGCCATGAATGTTTGTGCTGTGAAAGCTAAAGGTTAAACTACTGACCAACAATGGGTTTGACGCTCTAGAAATACTAATGTGTCAGTAGCAAAAGACACCTGTCTATCTCTGTCATTCACAAGGGCAAGTACATTGCCAAGGAGGATAAATTCCCTTTATGGAGACACTAGGGGCTATATTTATAGAGGTATCTTAAAGGGTATCTCCACTGAGGAAAAAGCAATTTTTTTTTGGTTTATTTTAAAGTACACCATCCCCCAACCCTCCCCCTACCTTTTTTCCCCCAGAATTCCCTTTCGTTTGATTGCAGCAGCATGGGAAAGTTGTGCAGGTTCCTGGGGGTGTGTCTTCCCCTGTGCTGGGAGTGCTGTCACTCAATGTGCATCATCATGGTAGCAGACACACCCACTTGGCTGCAGTAAGAAATCATTTCCTCCCTGACGCTCTAAGTTCATTTTTCCAGCTGATTATGCAGAGAGAGACAGGGGAGGAAAAGTTAAACCCTCTTCCCACACTACTGTAACAAATACAGGGGAACTTGTGTTGTTTTTAATAAAGATTTGTTTGTGTCTAACTCTAAGATTGATTTCATAGGGGATGCTGGGAATATGAGGCAATCTGGTATGGGAGGGAGTGGGAGAGAGAAAAAGGAAGTACCTGATTACTCCTCCATTAACTAGTGAGGTCAGCAAGCTGCTGTGATGGTCATGTGATTATTCCTCCATTTAGCAGTGAACTCAGTAGCTTGGAGAGCTGTGATGGGTGTGCGTGTGTGTGTGTGTGTGTGTTTGACCAGACAGCAGTCCCGACGGATCCTCTCACATTCTGCGCATGCACTAAAGGAAAACACGCGTCGGACATTTTACATGCAGGCAGTCAATGAAAGTGGGCGGACCTGCACCATCCACAGCGTTCTGGGACAAACTCATTGGATTTCTTCTAAACTACTGCTCAAAGACACAGGATACTGCAGGTACATTTCCACCATCCACATATCTATCCTTACAACTCAGGTGACTTTTAGCAGTGGAGATACCCTTTAATTACAATTCATAAAGGGATTTAATAACTTAAACCAGATCATTTTTTAGGCAACATGTGATCACAAGCCTGTTGAGAATACATGTTATGCAACATGTAAGGTAAGTGCGGCATTATTTACAAAAGCCTAATGGTCCCAAACCCTCTTTCAACCAGCATGCTTCACATACCTGGTTGTCATCATACAAAATACAGTACCTTGCATACCTGCAGGACCAAAATCTTGCCTGGTGAGAAATACAGCATGGTCATGGTGTTCTGCATGTTCTGGGTCCGAACGCTGCTGAGAATTGGCCCACCGACATACTTGATCAAGACTCCTTGATGGATTTCCCCTTTCTATCAGACTGATGGACTACAAAATAAATACAGAAATATATCTTAACATTATACAGTAGTCAACTATTTATGGTCTTTTTCTAATCTTTTCAGCAGAAGGAACATTTTTAGGGAAGAAACATGTAGGGAGAAAAGTAAATACTCGCTTATGGACAGATGCCATGGCGTATTTTTAAAACATGGTTTTCAGACACTTTTATGTGGGGAGAGGGGGTATTTTTTAGAAATGAATTTCAGTAAAATTGTTTTTACAGAAATAAGATTCCACATAAAGTTTTCCAAATCTCTCTAAATATTCTGATGACAATATGTCCTAAAATTTTCTGTATATATAAATGTAATTTATATTTTTACTCCTTTAATCCTGTGCTTTCAACTGAAGTCATCAATTAATTGACTTCCAAGAAAGGCATTGTTCTCACTTAAAATGGGAGGGGGGGGGGGTGATGTAAAAAACAATCCATTTTCTAGACTATTTTTTCCTTTTTTAAAGTTAGACTGTTTATCCCACCTCACAAAGAATTCATGGATACATACTGGACCATTTTTGACTTTTTATTTCTACAAAGGTACTATACAATCATTCATTAAGTAAACCCTTAGGCCTTTTTATCACAGATTATAACAGTCTACAGACAGTGTATGTAATCACTCTACCTTGTATGTATTCACACAACTTAGGCTGGGTACACGCCATACAATTTTTTGGGTGACCAATATTACTGTGTATCAGTTGTTCGACCCAAAAAATTGTATGGAGTAGTTTCAGGGTGGATCAAACTCCAACAAACAATGTCCTCAGCACATCCAAGAGCAGGGGGTGCAGATTATTACAACTCTTACCCCTAAAGGGTTAATAATATCCAATATGGTCAGCAAATTGTGAAGAATCGCACACCTTTAAGAAAAGTGAACAAACTTTTATTGAGCCATCAACATAACACACAAAGTTTTGGGGGGCTCCTCCCCCTTCAACAGGACGCTGCAAGTTTGTAGAGACAGAATTGAATTGAGTCTGATATGGACCCATTGGGACCTGTATTCAATACCATATCAGGTCGTGGATTGGAAGCCGACTGTAGCTACTTTGTGGTAGCGGGTGAAGATATTGAAGGACGACTGGGACCAGTACAGTATGATTTCAATCTGAGCCTTTTGAACTTTGTTATTAAGTACCGCACATAGGAACTGTTTCCGTCAGTGTCCTGCATCTGTGTGCAGTGATAGCTACACTCTGACATTCTTTCCGGGGATGCCCAGAGGTGCTGTTTTGTGCTGCTTTTGTATGTAGGGGGGTGAGTTGTACTAGTAATGTGATTGTTATATTTAAAATTGCACTTTAGGGAGGCTTTTAGGGAGTTCTGTGTTAATATGCAATCTAATATATCTTCTTACAATTTTCTACCTTATGAGGTTGTGCCATTTATATGGGGTCTGTTTTCTTTAAGGGGTTCTTTTCTTCCCCTGGTGAATTTCTAACAGGTATCTGAGCCCTGTGTAGGTAACTATGCACTGGACCTTTTGTGTATTGCTGACTTATAGTTCAGCCTCATGAAGATAATCATGAATAATCAAAAGCTTAAAGCTAGTCAACGTAGTCAAACTATCAAAAGTAGTCAAACGTTTCCAGACTGCGCCACTTTGGCAGTAAAACGTTCTCTCGCCTTAAACCTTTCTCTCTTGTAGTTCCCATCCTCTGGAATTCTATTCCCCTCTCTCTACGTCAAGAAACCTCAATCAGCAGGTTAAATCTAGCCTTACATCCTACCTATCTGGTAACCAGCACAGTATATGGTATCTATATATCTTTATATGATAAATCTACCCTTACATCCTACCTATCCGGTAACCAGCACAGTATATGATATCTATATATCTGTATATGATAAATCTAGCCTTAAATCCTACCTATCTGGTAACCAGCACAGTATATGATATCTATATATCTATATATGATAAATCTAGCCTTAAATCCTACCTATCTGGTAACCAGCACAGTATATGATATCTATATATCTATATATGATAAATCTAGCCTTACATCCTACCTATATGGTAACCAGCACAGTATATGATATCTATATATCTATATATGATAAATCTACCCTTACATCCTACCTATCCGGTAACCAGCACAGTATATGATATCTATATATCTATATATGATAAATCTAGCCTTACATCCTACCTATCTGGTAACTAGCACAGTATATGATATCTATATATCTTTATATGATAAATCTAGCCTTACATCCTACCTATCTGGTAACCAGCACAGTATATGATATCTATATATCTATATATGATACATCTAGACTAACATCCTACCTATCTGGTAACCAGCACAGTATATGATATCTATGTATGATAAATCTAGCCTTACATCCTACCTATCTGGTAACTAGCACAGTATATGATATCTATATATCTATATATGATACATCTAGCCTTACATCCTACCTATCTGCTAACCAGCACAGTATATGGTATCTATATATCTATATATGATAAATCTAACCTTACATCCTACCTATCTGGTAACCAGCACAGTATATGATATCTATATATCTATATATGATACATCTAGCCTTACATCCTACCTATCTGGTAACCAGCACAGTATATGGTATCTATATATGATAAATCTAGCCTTACATCTTACCTATCTGGTAACCAGCACAGTATATGGTATCTATATATGATAAATCTAGCCTTAAATCCTACCTATCTGGTAACCAGCACAGTATATGATATCTATATATCTATATAAGATAAATCTAGCCTTACATCCTACCTATCTGGTAACCAGCACAGTATATGGTATCTATATATCTATATATGATAAATCTAGCCTTACATCCTACCTATCTGGTAACCAGCACAGCATATGATAGTTTTATTTGCACTGCATACGTCTCACTCCAGCACTTATACCTATTCCATTTTATTTGTGTGTTACCCACCTAACTAGATTGTAAGCTCTATGGGGCAGGGACTCCATTACCTCTTGTGGCAAAGCCCTAGTACTTCCATTTATATAAGTTATATATTTATCCCCCTTGTATAAATTTATTGTATTTTATACTGTACAGCGCTGCGTCCCCAAGTGGCGCTATATAAATAAACAAATACATACATACATACATACATACATATTTGTAAATTAAGTGCAATGTTATAAAAATATAATTAACATAGTATAACATAAAAATACTTTGACTATACTTCTAAATTCTTTTAATACAAGACATATTCAAAACTAAATTTAGTGGCACACAACCTTTTGATCTGCGCACAATTTGAGAAATGTTAATTTAAATTACCGTTATATTTACATATATTTTTGGGGTATCCTGTAATGTTTACCAGTATCCACTAGGTGGACCTTATATATAGGTTTTTGTTGGTGCTTTCTGTAACCTGCGTGGTATAAAACACGTACTAAATGCTTTAAATAAATAAATAAATGGCAGCTTAGATACAGGTATCAGTGTTATCTATATATTTACATTTGGGTAGACTATATTGAGACAACATTAATTTTACGTTTTTCCATTTCTGTAGCATTCAATCTACCTACAAAGACACTAGTGTGATCAAGGACTTAATGAACAGAGTCATTGAAAATGCTAAGTCTTTAATCTGTGTCTGTACAGCAGGCTTGTCTGCCCTACAAGCAATGCATTTCTAAGAATAAGGAACAAACATATCCTTCTTTAATAGTGCAACCAAGTAACTCACAATGGGGCTGATGCAATAATAGGTGCAAAAGTTTTCCCATGCTATTCATTTGCAACATCCAATCAGATATTAACTTTTAATTGGGTTACTGCAGTTATATAACATCTGATTGGTTTCCATAGATTTATAGCACAGGAAATGTTTGCACCTTTCATTGCATCAGTCCCTAACAGTCTAGACCTCAGGGTACTCAAGCTAACACGATGGAGCATGCTGCATTGCTCATTAATCAATTTTAAAGGCCATATTCTTTCAAACATATTGGATTATACACAATACTACTGCTTGTTCTCTCCTCATATCCCTGTTGTGGATCCTGCCAAAAGCACACTCCATACCTAGTTCAACCGATCCACTGTATTAATATTGAATAAATAGAAACATAACATTGACCTGACTGTAAGAGAAAGAGATATCATCCAATGTGACTAGGGTATTAGTTTCAATTACAATTTTGTAAAATAATCTGTAAAAGTTTGGAAGTAAAAAATATTTTCCTTAAAATTGAAAATGTGCCTAGAAATGTATTATTCTGATAAATATACAGAATCAGAGGCATTCTGCCTATCAGACAGGTAACCATTTTACACAAACTGTATATAAATAGCTATTAGTCATAAATAAATGAATATTAAAAAACAAACAAACAATCTTTTGTCTTTTTTATTTTACCTGCCTGTATCCAACCATAATCATTCGGACCAACACAATGTTGATGTGGACACCAAGGGACTCATCGTGGTATATTTCATCCACCTATAAAACAATAAATAAAATACTTTTAAAAATGTGTCCCAACGTTCTCGCTTATTTCCTGGTATCTCTCACTTCCCACCGACAACTTTCAAACACAAGCCTGGACTTCACTGTAGGTGATCAGGTGATATTACTGTGTGGTTAATTTAGGACCATGGCACCTAGACTTAAAGTCGGCATACACAAAGCCTGTCATATTGCTACTCAATCTACAGCAACCTTATGCTGCCACTAGACAATATTTGTAATCTAGTTCTTCTTTATTGCTCCGTGGATTGCTGCCTTAATCTCCATATAGACATGCAATCTCAGGGCTGACCTCTGTCACACGACAGGGAGATGAACGACTGTTTTGGCCAACTATTGGTTCTCTATGGCAACCTGGTGGATAACTAATGATGCCCGATCGACTGTCCATAGATGAACCGATAGTCATCTCACGTCCATCTCACCTGCCATTGCATCCCTGCCCCTCCCTTGCCATTAGGCTTCAAGTTTGGAAGGGGTTTTTCAATTTAAGATTGGTAAAACTGTGGAACTGTCTTCCATTGGATGTTCTGCTGGCAGGTTCGTTGGATAATTAAAAAAAAAGCTGGATGAGTTTCTAAAAACAAGGAATGTTGCAGGTTACTGGTATTGATACATAAAGTAGAGTTGATCCTGGGAAATTTCCGATTGCCACTTTGAGTTTTTTACCCCTTCAAAATTCTGGTTGGGTTTTTTTGCCTTCCTCTGGATCAACAGTTAGGCAGGAAATGTAGGTAATGCTGAGTAGGTTAGACTGAATGGATGTATGGCAACCTCAAATACTATACTATACTATATTACCTCTGTACAGAGCTTAAGTTTAGTTATATCTGACAAATTTCCCCAAAGCGGGATCTAACTACACCCTGCCTAATTGGAAATCGCCAGACGAATGGTGGTAGCCACCCAATTCAGAAACAGAAAGCAGCAACAGGCAGAAGCACCCACTCTTGGTGATGTCCAGATCTGAACCTTTTCTATTTCTCAGCTTTGCTCTCCTCTAATTGACATAGGACATTTCAGTCTAGTATGTGGGCTGGAAAAACATACACTGATATCTGTATTATTGGAAAAGGTTTAACATGATCTTGTCTTTAAAGGTGGCCATACACATGCGATTTGTACAGCATCTGTACCGACAGATCACATTGGTATACGTCGGCACAAATGCTGTGTGAACCGCATAGACATACCTGACCGATCCCCATACACGGTATTATAACGATCAACGGAAATTTTCCATCTTTCCAGACCAGCCGTAGTGGCACCACTACGTTCGTTCGTCAGCACTCTGGTCGGTCAGGAAAAGCCCATACATACGAATAGTGGAACAACGGGATTTACCTATTATCATTCGTAGGTATGGCCACCTTTAGTGATTGATTGCCCTGAAATATTTTGCCAACTCACAGATTGATTTAGTGATCTGTAGTCTGTTGGACAGGAATATTGGGTCAAAATTGACTTGTGTATACCAGGCCTAAAGGCAGCCAGAAAAATCAACCCAATATGTGGCATCTGTTCAATTGCTTCCCATTAAAAATAACGTGGATTTTGCACTGCTTCCAAATCTTTTTAGAAACAGTATGACACTCCTTATTCAAAATATTTTGTGTTCAATTTTTTTTACTTTAGTATTTAGAGAAGGTAACTATCACTGTGGAGCTGTATTACATCTCCACACTTAACGTCTATTGAATTGGGATGTAAAAACCTTACTATGAGCTCTCACAAATTGGCTACTGCATTGGGGTTATGAGGTGGAAGCTAACTTTATTGCATTGCCCTATTAGGCTGGGTACACATGGCCCGATATTTTGACCTAATTGACCAGTTGGTGCTATTGACTAGCTGGCCTGGTCAAAATATTGTTTGTCATGACTGACCATGCAGTCCATAGAAGATTGGGCGATCCATGAGATTGACCTATATGTTTGAACCAATTTCATCTGATTTGGACAAAGGTTCAGCTAACATTCAATCATGGGTGAAAAAGAACTGTCGTTATTTTTACCTAATCGTCCAAAATATTGGAATATCGGTCGGTCGGGTTGAAATCTTGCCTTGTGTGTACCTAGACTTACAGCTTACAATAGAGGTATAAGGTGATACCTTTATTGGCTAACTGTAATCATAGTAAACTTTTAGAACATGCTATGCTATGCTGTGATTATAAGTTAGCCAATAAAGGTGTCACCTTTATACCACTGTTATAAAGGTGGTACACCACTGTTATTGTTATTTTTTATTTCAAAAGAGTTAAACATTTTGACTGGCTAACACAGTACACCACCTTTTCCTGAGCTTACAATAGAAGCACTCCTTTAAACTACAATTACAGTGCTACTGATCTGGTCAATCATTTATACAAACATAGAAAAGATAATCAATGCACATTCCTGGGCCCCATACAATATATTATATGCACACTGGCATACATTATAAACAAAGGAGTTTAACCCACTTCTGGAAACGTATACCCCAAAATTCCTATCCAAATATTATCCACAGGTATATTTGGCAAACACTTCCTCAAAAAAAAGGGGGAGTGGGGATCCTCCTTTGTAAAAATGTACAGTTTCAACTAGAAAGAAAAATTATAGATCCTGATGGTAGATATTTGATCTTAACTGGTAACACATTCTTCACCTCGGTAACTTTGGCATATATGCACCGAAACAAACAATAAAAAAAAATGCAAACGGGACAAACTTATATTGAAGGGGATTTTAACACTATGCTCCCCAACAATTTAGACAGATCTAGAGACCGGCTGACAAACACCCATCCTCTAAAGTCTGATACAAAAACCCTCCATTTACTACTGTCACAAAATCACTTAGTCGATATCTGGAGGGAACATTTCCCAACAGATAAGGATTACACCTTTTTTTCCCCACCCACATCAATCATTCTCCAGAGAAAATTACCTTTTCACAACCAACAATCTACAAAACAGCATCCACAAAAACCCATGATATAACCTGGTCAGACCATGTGATAGTTGAAACGAAAATCACCTCTTGAGGTCTGGAGAGACATGATGGGCAATGTAGATTGAATGATACACAATGATAAACAAGAAGACAAAATACCCCTACCCATCATTTGGGATGCCGACAAGACATAAGTCAGAGGGCCTCTTCATTTCTCATGCTACACATCTGCAAAAAATTAGACAAAGACAAATCACTGAGACCTCAGAACTTCTCCATACTATCACTATCAAACATAAACACTCTCCCTCACATTTATCCTACCAGAAGCCGGAGCCTCTTTAAATGAAGCGCTAGCACAACAAGCAGCTCTACATATGATAAAGCCCCAGAAGCCCAGACACAGGCCCTCCACCAATTTCTAAATAAAATCTCCCTCCCAATCCTAACTAGAGAGCAACAAGAATATCTTTCTCAACCTAATTCTCAACAAGAGATAAATCCCACTCTAAAAAATATCAAACAAAACACCTCCCTAGGCCCAGACAGATTCTTTTACATATATTGTAGAATATTTGCCCCCCAACTACTAGCTTGCCAATCAAAATTATACAAAAGATACTTTCCCTATGCCACACATGATCACAGCAGCCATCACAATGATCCACAAAGAAGACCCCACATTAACTGCACAAACTACCGACCCATATCTTTAATTAATACCATCTTAAATTTGTTTACAAAGATACTAAGCACACACCTGAATCAAGTTCTACCATCCCATATCAACCTAGATCAATCAGGATTTATTCTAAATAGACAAGCAAATGACACCATTAGAAGAACCATAAACCATCTCACATAAAAAACAAACGTCTTTTCTGTTGCTCTCTCTAGATACCCAGAAGACTTTCAATATGGTTGAAAATGATATGGTTGACATGATATGGTTATACATGTTTAAGTTACTCCACAAATTCCATCTCAAATCCTCACTAATATCAGCACTACAAAATCTGTACAGCACACCACAAGCTTACATCCAACACATGGGATATACATCAGACCCCTTCCCCATTAAAGGAGGAACCTGGCAGGGATGCCCTCAGTCCCCTCTAATCTTCGCACTAACAATTGAACCTCTCACTGAACTAATATGCTCCTTACAAGACATTTCAGGTCTACAAGTATGCTAAGATACCCACAAAATATCCATGTTTGCAGATGATGTTCTCCTATTTATAACATCCCCCACTGTCTCCCTCCCTAACCTTTTTAACTATCTTCACTACTTTCACTCCTAGCCAACTACCCTCCACTACTCAAACAATCAAACATGACCTTGAGAGATGGAACTCGTTTCATTTACAATAAAAATTAACGTTCTGCCTAGACTGCTCTACTTCTTTCGAGCTCTTCCGCTCCATATCCACTGAAGAACCCCCCAAAAAGAGACTAAAGCAGTGTTTCTCAACCTTTTTATCTGTGGAGACCCCTTAAAACTATTTTCGTATCTCAGGAAACCCCTACATAAAATAATGATTACATATTATTATTTTTCTTTGTCAGTCATCAAATCATCAAAATACATAATTTATACAAATATACATGATAGATTTGTGAAGGTTCTCATTCATCCAGGTCATGGTATATCTGTTGTATTCAATTAGATCAACTGGACTTGAAGTTTAGTTCTTGAAGACGTTTCGCTAGTCATCCGACTGGCTTTCTCAATTCACAGAAAGCCAGTCGGATGACTAGCGAAACATCTTCAAGAACTAAACTTGAAGTCCAGTTTATCTAATTGAATACAACAGACATAAATGATATAAATATATATCTATTTTTTATCTATTTTTTAAAAAATGCACTCTTTTCACCGCAGGGTGGGAACCCTTACATAAAAACATAACTTATTTTTATTTATCTTTCAGACATCAATACAGCAAACATAATTCATACAGAACATTCATAAAAATATAGAAAAATATATCTGTATTCATTAAAATGGTGGATCCATACAATTTCTTGAGGACCCCCATGCAACCTCTGGTTGAGAAACACTGGACTAGAGCATTCATTTGGTCCCATGCCAGATCCATAATAAGCTTCCATATACTGGCCAGACAACGTCGTGGAGGAGGACTGGGCCTTCCAAATATCCAACTCAGATAGAGCAGCACAAAAAACGGCTATTAAACAAGCCTCCTCAACTTGGTCTAAAATAAAATTCTTTCAGATATTCCATGGTACTTATATATATGTATTTCCCCTAAACCAAGATAAATACCTCACTCAATTCTACCCACTACCAACAACTCTCTACCAATAACTAACAAAAGCTTCCCCCCCCCAAGACACCCCTGATCAAACTTACCGAAATGGCAGTCCAAACAGATCTATGACTGCACCCAAATTCTTCATACGCATAAAACTATCCTCCCACGGGATGCTTTCAGAAGAAACAACCAGCTGCCCCATCAGCATTTTCCCCATATTTGCAACTTAACCAATTTTTTTCCCACTAACAAACAACAAAGACAACAATCTTCCCTGAACTAATCAGACTAATGACGGAACAATCCACACCAAAAATCTATAATTGCATGATAAATCTAGCGGAACCAGACTCCACTACACCCAGAGAGAAATACATGCAATCATGGGACAAAGATCTTTCCTCATAAAGCATAAAAACGGGTGTCCTACCTGAAATGCCTACCAATGGGTGTAACACTTTGGGAGATGCCCTTCAGTAACTCCTCTATAGAATGATACCCAACAGCTACTCCAGTCTACACTACCACTAGATCCCCTCACATTCCTCCTTGGAGCACCATTTGAAAATGTCCTTGCCAGACAACAGCAGAAATTTGCCAATTTTATACTATTGTCTAAAAAATCAATTATAGCTAAAAATTGGAAATCACCCATGATGCACTATCCTACGCAAGAGTCAAATTCACCCGATCTATGGAATACACAAAAGCCACAAAACTAGGCAAAGGATGCAAATTTGCCCCGGAGTGTCTGCCGTTTGACAAATGTATTGAAAAACTCTCTTAAACTAATTCTTCCTAAGACTGTTAACCTCCTAGAATGTAAACCCCTGTCTGTCATATGTATTCTGTAAAAATGCTTAAAAGATAACATACACAAAATAACATAACTTGTCCTCTCCCTTTTCATCTTTTCTTTTTTTTCTCTTTTTATATCTTCCTTCTCTCTCTCTCCTAACTAACACTACCCCCCACCCCCACCCCCAAAGCCTTATTACGAAAATCAAAACTGAGAACAAGAGAAAAAAGTCTTTATATGAAACTGCAATGTACCATTGTTGTTATCTATATGTTCTCAATAAATAAATATATATATATTTTTTTTTCCTAAAAGGGGTGTTATAGTATACATTACTGTGATCACATGAATGAAAAACCTTCCACAGACTTAGAGCGTTTCTCTGATAGCAGGTACACAGGAACTTAAGCCCAATATTCCTGATGACAGACCTAACAATCGAGATACTGATTGGTAGTGTGCCACTTGTGATTTAAAGTGCCTTTTATTGCTAACCAGTGATATTTTATCCAGTCCAATCTCGCAGACCATTAAAGACCCCAGACACACCCATGATTCAGTAGGTTGGAAATTACTGATAATATTTTAGCATGATCAACAAAAATATTGATCCAGGCTGTTGATAGAGTGAAAATATTGGACCATGTGTATCAGCATTAAAGGCTTCAACGTTCTGCCCTTGTCACCTGTCTCAGTTCAAACTATTTATCCATAATAAGAACGTTGAAGGTAAAAATAAGCTCCATTGTCTAAAAATATAAAAATCTCAAGAAAAGTCATAGAAAAAAATAGAATAATAGAATTTAATGTGCATCTCAAAAATGAAAGGTCTTTAATTTCAAGATGGTATAGAAGTTAAAGAAAGCAGCTAGCAACCGTGAATTCCCAGTTCTTCCTGGTTCTTGTATCATATATCCAAAAGACCCTTCTTTTCATGAATAAAACATAGTTCTGATTGTGCTCTTGGCAGAAGGTGCTTGAAAGATGTTAACACCAAATAAAGAAACATATATCAGTAGCTGAACTATTTGAAGAGTATCCATAGAAACGCAAGGTATACAAAGTGCAGTTACCCTCTTCCCTTTAATAAGCTCTTTTAACAGACCTCTGTAAACTGTATACAGTGCTCACTTGTAGAAAACTCAAAGGAAATTTAAAAACTGAAGAACAGAGAGACTGACAGAGCTGAAAAAATAGTCTTCTAGGTAAAAGTCTTTTAAGTTAATTGAGCGATCAAATTACATTTCTGGGAAAAGAGCAAGAAAGTCATCAGAAAAGAAAAAAATAAAATTCTGGCACACGGAGCATTTCATAAGAAGGTAGGTAAACAATGGTCCAGAACCACCATAAGAGGTTATTGAATGCGGTACTTGGTGATTCAGTGTTAGCTATAGATACTTCTTTAGGTAACTTTTAATAGAGACGTTTACATTTTCTTAGGATTTACATTTAAAACCTGGTAAATTGTTAATAACTGAAGAGGTAAAAGCCAAACACCTACATTTAACCATTTCCAGTATATTACCATGCTATGCTACACAGCATTTAATGACCACAATGTTGTATTATGACCAGGTCAAAGAACGGAGACACAGATACACCATCTTATTAAATTGAATATGCCTTGAAGTGGTGCTTTAATGGTAAACAACAACATATAGTTTTATCAAAATTTCTTTTGAATTTTCTTTCAGAATTCAATTGGTTTCTACAATAAATATGGTTTGACAAAGTGACTTTTTCTGTGGCTTGCCTGTAAATTGCAATGTTGGAGCTGTGGCACACCAGTATCACTTTGTTGCTACCCCCATAGTTTTACATTTACATAGTAACATATGGAGGTAATGGAGGTAGAATAAAGACATCCATCCAATCCAGCCGTTATAGCCCATAGTTATACCCATGAACCCTACCTATTAGCTGATCCAGAAAAAGGCAAAAAAAAAAAATAGTAGAAAAAAATTCTTCCTGACTCCAAATGGCAATCGAAAAGGATCCCTGGATCAACCAGACGTCCAGTATATGTATTAATAACAGTAATTTTCAATTTGTTTGAATTTTAGAAACTTATCCAGCCCACTTTTAATCTTTTTGTATAAAGTGGCCATACTGTATCCCTGCACATTGCTGCTTCTTCATTATAAACAGTCCTAACTTGTCTAATCTGCCTGCATTGCCCCCCCATTCCCTTTATTAATGTAGTTGCTCTTCTCTGAACTCTTTCTAATTCCAAGATGTCCCTTTTAAATATGGGATTCCAAAACTGCAGATAAGTCTGTTATCTACTTACAATGGCATTTACACACTTACACACACACACACAAAATAATACTGGATTTCTGAAAGGCAAGAAGCAATGACTTTTTGTGGCCAGAAACTGCACATTAAAAAAAAAAAACTTAACAGCCACAGACTCTTCATTTAAAAGAAACAGTGGTTTCTGTCTACATTGCGTTGGTAGCAACACTGACACGATTTGCTATAAGAAAATAAACAGCTTGTGTCTGTCAGATGGACAGTCTATTAGACCAGTCTGGAGTTTATTTAAACTTTGTCTGATTCAGCTGAGATGCCCTTCCTTGCGGTCTTAAAGTGCAGAAATCAGACTGAATGCTCTGCATGGACTCAATATGGCAGAAAAAGTCCAAATGCAGCCATATGTAAACTCCACGGTGCTGTATAAAGATATCAAACTAATAACATTTTATTATCAGCATCAGGTGTCTGCAGTTCCTGCTTTGTAAATATATTATACCAGAAAATGGCCCCTCTGAGGCAATTACACAGTTGTCCATATGGCTCGCACATGAGCACAAGTTGTTCTAATTCAGCGCGCCTGTAAGCATGGCAAAGTAGATTGCCATGCTAAAATGATAGACTATAGTCTCAGATTTTGTTACAAGCTAAAAAACATAAAATATTAGCTATACATTTAAAAAATAACAAGCTGGGTCCTCACATAGCTGAGTGTTGAGCAGATGTTATGCAAAGCAAGTATACTTGCACATATGTGTGTTAGTGTATGATTGTGGTGGTTTAGAAGGTTTGTCTTCTTATAAGTCTAGCTGGAAACCAGAGATGTACAAATGAAAATAGGATTTATTATTTAATGACATCACCCATTGTTATTATGTTCTAATACAAACACTGGGAATCATCTGTGATAGAGCTACAGCGCACATGATGTTTTCACTGGCGTTTTCTTATTGTTGCCATTAGGGAAATGCTGCATGCAACGTTTTCCTAGCAGCAAAACATCCGGAACAACTTAAAAAGCATGTAAATGTTCTGAAAGTAGCTTAAATCACTACACGAAAACTTTCCAATAAGTGATAACATTGTGATTCTATCACTTTATATACAACTTAACTGGTTGACTATTAAAGGGCAAAAACACAGCAAGCAAACACATTTATTTCTCATCTTCCAATAATTGCCCCAAATTTAGAATCTAAATGGGGCGATGCAATCCACAAGCCGGCTCGTCTTACTTTACCTTACCTTTCAGATATGTAATAATCCCACCACAAAATGTAATGCATTGTGGGATTGTGGTCAGGTAAGACGCCTTGCGTCTACAATTTAAAGGCGTTTTACAATTTATAGTTTTGAGCTTACCCGATAATACATCAGGTAGCATGGGTTTTACACTGATTTGGCCAATATTGATTGCATCACCCCATACAAAATCAAAATGTAAAGAATAGGCAGGAGCTGTAAAAAGTCAATCAGGGGAGAAAAGAAATCTCTATGTTAAAAAAAAGCAGCCATCCAGCACCGCCTTAAAGTTAAAGCTTTCATGAGAAATCCTGACATAATCCCAAATGTGCTCAGGAGCTGATGCCAAGCAGCAACAATAGGTAGTGGGGTAATGTCAGCTCTCCAGCATTATTAAAAATGCTTCTGTACACTATTTCTTGTAGAAGATTTAACTTACAGAAAACTCTCCATAAGAAAGTAATCCATATTCTTTCCATGAGAAAACAAAACAACGATTGTACAGATTTATGTTTGGTTTTCTTTTAATCCACTAATTTTTCTGTCCAAGGGACCCAAATGTGGCTCAAACCCATGGAAAATTTCCTGTATGCTGCAGCCTAAAAGTAAAGCCTCTGTATGGATTTGTATCCTGCAGAAAAGTGAAATGAAACAACCTTTGTATCTTAATGAGAAAAACACCTGCAGGTTAGGGTTTCCCAGAGGGAATATCAAATATTAGCAATAATAAAAAGTTCTTATTCCTTCTGAGAGTACAACAGCAATGTTTATTGCTTTGAATCCCAACTCAGCCAGAACTTATATATTCCAGTTTGCACTAGCACAATAAACATAGCAGCACCCACAACGAAGCCATGCTGCACAGACTGCTGGCACAGAGTCAAGCACAGATGCCAACAGCTGTTGGGTAACCTTCCACAGTTCTGACCTGAAACGCCTTAAGAACTTTGTTACCTCTATTCAAAGTGATAACATAGAAAGGAAAAACGAGGGGAAGCATTGATGTGACTGTCTTCATGCTTAGTTAATACAAATAATCCTTCTTTCATCAACCTACCACCAGTCAACCTCAGACATTAATCCCATATTCTGCTTTAGCGAATGAAAAGGATTATTCTTTCAAGGCTGAATTCATAGATGGAGTGAAAGGAAAGATATAGAAATATATCAAAACTTTGTTTTGCTTTATATTGCTTTTTGCAAATTAACTTGTCCAGCCCCATGGTCTAGTGTGCACTGTATATAGATAATTAAAGATAAGACATATTACCAGTCTGTGTGGGCAACTTGTATGTACCACTCACTGTGGGCAATTTATATGTACCAGTCAGTGTGGGCAACTTATATGTACCAGTCAGTGTGGACAACTTATATGTACCAGTCCCTGTGGATAACTTATATGTACTGTACCAGTCAGTGTAGGCAACTTGTATGTACCAGTCAAAATGAGCAACTTGCATGTACCACTCTATGTGGGCAACTTGCATGTACCACTCACTGTGTGGACAACTTGCCTGTACCACTCTCTGTGGGAAACTAATATGTAGCAGTCAGTGTGGGCAACTTATATTTACCAGTCAATATGGGCAACATGTATGTACCAGTCACTTTGGGCAGTTTGTGTGGGCAACCTACATGAATCAGTCACTCTGGGAAACTTGTATGTACCAGTCACTGTTAGGTAAGCCCTCCATTTCACCAGACACAACAACACTGACTGGTAAACTGGAGGGCTGATCAAACAGTGTCTGCTGAACTGGTGGGCTGACCTAACAGTGTCTGCTGAATTGGAGGGCTGGAGGGTTCAGCAGCCCCTGTTCAGTCAGGCCGCCAGTTCACCAGCCAGTGTCCAGTCAGCCCTTCTGTTCAGTGTTAGTTAGCCCAGAACACCAACAACACCCACCACCACAAGCCATGCCTACTTTCATAAGCCTTGCCCATAGTTTTGCTTTGCATTTCCCACAGTGAGTGGTACATGCAAGTTGCCCACAAGGAGATAAAGGGGGCAGCTTTAAAAAGTTTGGTTCAGATGCCAAAAGGTCTAGAAGCGCCCCTGCATCAGATAGGACCTGTTTATTTCTCTATTTCAGGGAAAGAAAAAACACCCATCTCTTTTTCTTAACAATGCCATCTATTGATATAAATCTCATTGTCCTACCATAGCAGAAGTTTCCTAAGATCTCTAATGTTCAAGGTCACAGCCATGCTGAATTGCAGATACTTTTTTGACTTTGGTCCTTTTAACAACATATGTAATTTATAATGTTTTCTGCTGCTTTATGTTTGCTGAGGAGGAGCATACCTTATAGACAGAGCAAAAATGATTTTTCATATAAGTGAGATATATACCGCCCCATTCTGAAGTCCCTCAGTACCTGGGAGTTTGCATTTTTATTTCATAAATCAGACACTCCTTAGATATTAATGGTATCTGGACCTTCTCAGAATGCCACCTGGGTTATTTCATTATGAATACTGCACTATGCCCTGTATTTGCATATTTGTGTTACCAAAGCAACATTTCCTTAAACCAGGCTCATGAGGGTATGTCAATATTTCTATGTGGTTTGTGATACCTATTTGCTCATCGAACATGAAAGGTAAGCTAAAATCATAACCTATGAGGCCATAAAAGTAAATAATTTCTTCAGATAAATTCTCTGTAGAATCTTTATGATCTTTTCCTTTATGGTTATAGATGGAAGAATGCATGTAATGCTAAAAATATGTTTTATGTATGGGTTAAAAGCTGCATGCGGTAATAATGTTATTTTAGTTTTTCAGCTTAATACAAGTGCACTGTTTGATATCCCTAAAAGTAAACAAAGGGAAAAACAAGAAGGACTTGCTAACATTATGTTCTCACCCCTGGGAATTCAGGGGATCGGGAGAAATCATCATACCTCAACAATACCTTTATTAGGCAAGCAGCAATGGGAATCTTCCTATACATGGCACATCCCCCTGTTAACCAGACCAAGGGAGGAGGCTGGACAAGAGCTGCAGTTTTGAGCCTTTTATCCTCCAGGTACAGCTTAAAGGATAACTGTATTGCCTCAATGCATTATTTTTTTAAAACTGCTTTCAAAAGAGTACAGGTATGCAGCCTTCCCCATACATTTTTTTCCTGATTTCGAGCTTCTCTCTGCCTTCAATTAGCCATGCTGTGAAGGGGGCGAAATGATTCTGTCTGCCTGTAACTGTCATTCAAAGCTACCAGCGAGAAAAGACTCCTCCACCAACCCTTGATTAGCTTGATTATGTAGGCTGTACATCCTAGCAACCGAACAGTTCAAGTTTGTTTGACTGGCAGAGGAGGAGAGAGGTTGTAACAGACATTCTCACCAGCCAATGACAAGGGATATGTTAATGATGGCCCTGGGCCATCTAGGAGGCGGGCTGTTAGCATCTTTGCTGTGTAATATCTAAAGGAGAGCAGCACGGCTGTAAATGTAAGTAAGTGATTTCAGCTGCTGGAAGTGTGGACATGTAATGGGGGTAATGTTATTTTTTTTGATATTGTTGTCCTGAGGGAGGTTGAATGAACCCTTAAGGGAATGCATTGAAATACATTGACAGAGTGTTTCATTTTTCCCCCACCTCATGGATGTAGCACTCCTGATGTTTGTTCCAGCTATGGGGATACTGTAAATTATCGGTAATTACAACAGCATCACATTTCTAAATATGCCCTTTGATGTAGTAGAACACATTTAGGGGCCAACGCAGAAAGCAATTCCGTGTTACTTACCTTCACGAGATCCCGCAATGCAGCAAACCCATTTGCACCTCTGCTTTAAAGGCATTAAAGGCTACATGGTAGCCCAAAACTGAATGTGCTGCCTATAAAGCATAGGCTGCACTGCACTATTAATAAAAAGGTTTGGAAAAAGTGCAAAATTACAGGGTTATTCCATAAAAGTTCGTTAAAAATGGTGCTAATTTTCCCCCAACCAATCAGATGTTATTTAACATTTGAAAGCTAACATCTGATTGGTTGGGGCAAAATTAGCACCATTTTTAACAATAATTATTGAATCTCCCTAAATGTCTAAAACTCATGCTAACCTGATAATACATTGGGTAGAGTGGGTTTACATTAATTTGGCCGAATAGCATCACCCTGTTCATTTTTAAGCTTTTATAAATAGCCTTACTATTAGTATTTGGAAGGTGGTTTAGAAAGTTAAGAATTCTGATGGCAAAGAAAGTATAATTGGGAAACAGATGCCTTCTCAATATCTTACTGTTTCAAATGGCCCTTGAGACAGGAGCTATGGAATATATATTCGATTGGAGGGCTAGCAATATTCTTTCACAAGGAAATGAAGGAAACAAGGAAGGCATTACTCAATTTCTATTTAAAAAATTGCACTGACATTTTAGGGGTAGGGGTCATGGCTCCTATTTCTGGAACCAGACAGAATATCACACACTGTGCCTTTCCTATTGCCAATTCATTTAGCACTGAGTGGAAACAGAAGGTGAAACTCACCCAGTTTCCCATTTATTCAGAGAAAGAAAACAACCTTTCCAACAGTCTGAGCCTGGTCTTATCTTAATATTATTAATGTTAATCTGACAGGTCTGCACATGGCCTCTTGCTTATAGTTGTCTCCCTGGATAACTGGGGTTATGTGTAACGTCTCTGACACCCAGCATTGGGTTCTTCTGTAAAATAAAATAATCTCTTTTGAGAGACTTTTGTTTCCCTGTCACACTATTCTATTTAAATACTTAGGATTCTTCACTTTATTTAAAAACTGTTCTTCATTTCACAGTAGTGTCAACATTCCGACTAAAGCCAAATCGTAACTGTTACAGATTAAATCTGACCAGCTGTGAAAATCTGATGGGGATTTTACATACTTTAATCCGATTTAGGTGGCAGGAACTGGTTGCACTTCTTAAATAAAAAGCAAAAGAAAAACCCCAAAACAACCTGCTTTCCAGGACCAACGGGATCGCTAAAAGCCTATAAGACGATGATAGACATGGGAAAGGCACTGAAAACCCTTCTCTTCTCTAGGCAGTGTTTCAAGGAATATCTAGAAATTGATTCCAAATGATGTCCCATTGCAGACTTTGCCAATATTCTGTTAGCCGCCACTCGTTTGTGGCAAAATACCGGGTATTAGCATGGCTTTTGCGCTGGTAGCAGCAGTATTTGGAAAATTTGAGTGCCGCAAGAAATTTACAAAAATTTAAGGCAGTATTTGAATTTTGGACATTGAAAAATATACACATTGAAAATATACTCTTATCCCCTCCCAAACACAGACAGGGAGATTCTATAAAAGTTTTTATCGTTTAAAATGGTGCGTTGTTAGCTTTCAAATGTTACATAAGTACTGAATGGTTGGGGCAAAATTAGCACCATTTTAAACGATAAGAACTTTTATTGAATCTCCCTGATAGATTGTTATACTTACCACTCCATAGTCTGGAAAATGACAGACAGAATCTGTTATCTGCAATGTTCGGGACTGCATGTTTCCCACGACCGCTGCCGACTCCCTATACTTTAGTACAATCAGCCGAGGGAAATGTTTCAAATGAAACAAGTGATCCTGACATGGAATGGCCATGTCAGGAACACTTGCTCATGCGGTACATATGTTGACAAGAAAGGGGCGATTTCATCGGATCTCTTTCTTGTTCATGTGTGTACCCAGCTTAGGAGCTTATTGAGCTTACAGAGGAGGTAAAGAGAAGTAAGTATACGGAGGTTTAGGAACTGCAGAGAGGTAAGTATTAAGTATAACAATTTGGGGTTTGGGGCATGGAAAGGGTAAGTATAGACTTTAGTGCTGGGGTTGGCATACCCCTTAAATCCATGAAAATGTGAAGATTTATGGGAATGTAGTATGAGGTGCTATACACTTTTTTGTACCTTTATCTGCAACCTTAACAATCGGTATAGAACCAAATTAATGGATATTTCTGATATTGTGGGTTTATAAATATGGCCCTTAATATACATCATTGTCAGAGGATACTAGTTAGAACATTACCAATTAACGCTGGAGTTCCATAAACAGGGGACAATTCTCTCCTGACAATAGGGCATATTTACACTTTAAGATCCTGTAGGCACAAAAAGCTTGGCAGCCTTAGGCCCACCCCTAAACACAGGCAACACCCCCACACCACTTTTCTCTTTTTGGGGAAGAAAATAAACTATATTGAGGGTAACACCCCCAAATCACACCACTTTTCTCTTTTATGGGAAGAAAATAGACTATATAGGGGGTAAAGAGGTGGGAGAGATTAACAAAGGCCCCTCCAACCACACAGGAACCTAAGTGGCAAATGGTAAATCTGAGCCCACCTTCCAATTTGAGGTTACAGTATTGTACGTCATGTATTTAATGAGTCAAGGAGATGACATAGCTTGAGGGATGTATAGCACATATGTTTATAGCAAAACTTTATATACAATGTAATAAGTTTTTCCACTTGGAGTGTAAATATACAAATGTTGTGGTGAACATACTTGTGAACATGCAACATAAAATTGACCTTGGGAAACACATATTTATTGCAACTGAATACCGCAGCACTTGAGTGACTGGCAGGCGTCACATTGTTCTTGTGTCTCTGAGGTATGTGACATCTTTGTCAATCTTAAAGTCGGGCTTCATTCTGTTCTGTGTGTGCTTTGTGTGTTTTTATTAAGCGTGTTCTATTTTTTGCACATTAGTTAGCAGTATGTCACTTTGTTTGCACTTTAACACTTTATCCTTGCACAAGGACCACTTTATATTAACTATTAGATCATAATCAATAAAATTAGTTTCAGGTCTGAATTGAAAGTGCCGTGATGTCTTTATTTTTTTAATTGTAACTGTCTGTGAAGTGTGTGACATGCTGGCAGTGTGCGTTTGGTGCTTAAGTACAGGAAATTCAAGTAATTGCTGTGTAATCCATACCCCCCAACTGTCCAGGTTGGAGTAGGTGGACGGGGGCGTGTCTGTGATGGTGCCGTGGATGGGGTTGCATGGAATTGTTGGGTGTGGACAGTCTGTGGGCATGTCTGTGATGTTGTGGTGTTCAGGAGGCAAGGACGTGACATTTGGATGCATGGTCTCGATGTTTAGGACATGGCCACACTGTTTGAAAGAATGGCGTGGCCTTGACATTTGGGGACATTGCAGTTATCTATGGGGACGTGACCTTCACGGTTGGGATATGAGCATGACTGTAATGTTTGGGGGTGTGGTCACACCATTTGGGGGCATGGTTGTGATGTTTGGGGGGGTGGCAGTTTGGGGTGTGTCCTTGACAGTTGTGGTGTGGGCATGATGTGATGTTGTGGTATGGGCATGGCCGTGACATTTTTGGGCATGCCTGTGATGTTTGGTGTTGTGGCTTGTGGTCATGATATCTTGTGTCGATTTCCATTGCTACAGCACATACCAGGAGGCTCTGCTTTAAATTTCTTAGCCTGACAATAACCACAAATGTGGTTCATATCACCAATAGCAACATAAAGGGTCATGTATGGAGAGCCATTATTGGCTTTTACATCTTAAAGTCATGTTAACCAATGTACCAAGGGTATAATTTCCGCTGTTCACAAATATGTTTTTACAGACTGGGTTGAATTTCCCACAAGGCCAACTAGGCTATCGCAAAGGACATCAGGATCTACAAGGGTGGCATGTCTAATGTCCTCCGGTTTTACTAAAACATGATTTGCTTGCTGCAGTAATAGCATAGAGCAAAGGTATAGCTGGGAACACACTTAAATGATAAAGGGACTATTACACAGTTCCAATCATTCCTGAGGTCAAAAACCATTCACAGCCAGCCTCAAGGTTGAAAACTTTCCCTTAAGGTCTTATAGACCTTAAGGGAAATGTCTCATTCCCTCTTTTGTAGAAGCCGGGTGTGGCACTGTTTGCAGCTCTCTGAGTTGCTGTAGCCGTACATTATGCTGTTGTGTTTCTGAAGTGGCTGACGTGTGGACCCTTGACTGTGTTGTTGAAGTCGGGCAGCACTCGGAGCCCAGGCGCTTTGTCTGAGTTGATGATTTGGAGCATCACTCTCTGTTCAAACTGGACTTCATGGGTATTGGCCCTTTCAGAGGGTGTTGCGTTATGTGGATGCATTCAGGGGTCTGGATGTGAGGTGAGCACATACATACACACATACTCCCAAGAGTTCTACTTTACATAGTAGATTAATTTGAAATAAAATTAACCTGACAAAAATGCCTGCCAACATTGCTTAGAAAACATTTAGGTTTTGTTCACGCTAAAAATTGCAAGTGCACCAAAAAATACATTGGTTTAACCCATGCATTTTTGTTAATTTCTCGAAATGCTCCAAAATCCTCACGGAAATGCATCTAGTGTGAACAAGCCTTTCTGTAAAACAACTTCCTTTCAGCCTTGGTTAAACACTATAATGCCTCCCATTCACAGTCAGCTAAGAGCTGTTAAAGGATGTTGGGATGTTAAGGAACAGCTGAGTAAATATATGTAAACATTATAAAAGCAGAAAACATATTTGCAAAAATACAAGCTACTAGAAAATGAAAGAGAAAGTTGTATTGGCCAAAGGTGCCAATGGTTCTCTGTCTAAAACCAACAGAAGTAGTTTTCCCTTCACTCATTCATCAACAATGTCCCTTCTGCAAAAGAAACACAAGCTTCCTTGATAAGAAATAGGACACTATTTACTGTATGTATGGCATATGCAAGGAACCCATCCTCTGAATTTTACAACCAACTCTTTTATAAGGATACAACTGTATTCATCTATAAGGACCATCCGTACAATTTTGTTGAAAATGTTGACAAACTACAGTACCACTGAGCAAATTTTAATTTAAAATACCAACTCCTGTGTTACTTTATACTGATGTATTATTTCCGCTGTTCACAATTATGTTTTTACAGACAGGGTTGGATTTCCCACAAGGCCAACTAGGCTATGGCAAAGGGTGTCAGGATCTACAAGGGTGGCATGTCTAAAGTCCTCCGGTTTTACTAAAACATGATTTGCAAGGTAGCAAGGTAGCCGACTGGCTTTCTCAATTCAGAATGACTTATACAAGTCGTACAAGAATCTATTGGCAATTATGGACCCTGGGACTAACATATCACAGCCAGGTGTTAGCGACCTTCTGAATTCAAGGCATGATTGCATTATGGCTAAGAGGTGTTATCGAAATTGCCCAGGGTAAGGTGTTAAAACAGCATTGTACATGGCAGACAGTTGGTTTTGAACCCCCCCACTTCTATTCAGACCTGGTTTCTTTATTTTCACATAAATGGCCTCCTTGACACCTCTCTTGAACCAGTCAAGTTCCTTTGCTAATTTGTTAACATTACAATAGGTATGTCGCTTTTCCTTCAAGAACGAAACTTTAAGTCTAGTTGATCTAACTGAATACAACAGATATACCAAGACCTGGATGAATGAGAACCTTCACAAGCATATGGATTTGCAACACTTTGTATAAAACAATGATATTAATTCCTCCACAGTAACAATACATATCTTGAAGACATACACAAGTTAACAACATACTGTATCCATGTACCTATCTTGAAGTTGTATTAATCAGTAGTATGACCTGAGGAAACAAAAGGCATACCTTAGTATAAATGGTTTAATTGACCACATGTCATTTAGACCTTTTGGGTTCAGACTTTGCATTCTTTTTATCCACTTTGCTTTTGATTGCATTAAAAGATTTTTGATATCCCCATCTCTTGCTGGTTTATCAATTGTTTTGTACAACACACCATTTTAGTTGTGCTATCTTGTTTCCCTTTTCATTAAAATATCTTGCCACTGAGGTATCAGACTGGGCACCTGGGGCATAATTTCGAATGTTTCTTTTATGTTCCTGGATTCTTATCTTGACCTGTCTCTGTGTCTGGTCGATGTACACCATTCCACATGGGACCTTCAGCATATATATGACCTCCTTGGTCTCACACATGGAGACCTATTGGGATCAAAGTTTGATCCCAATAGGTCTAAATGCCACATGGTCAATTAAACCATTTTTATACTAAGACATGCCTATTGTTTCCTCAGGTCCTACTATTGATTATTAAAACTTCAAGATAGGTACGTGGATATGTTGTTAACTTGTATATATCTTTGAGATATGTATCATTACTGAGGGGAAAGTAATATCATTGTTTAATACAAAGTGTTGCAATTCAAGTTACAATTTTATATACACAGAGTAATTTATTGATATAAAGTAATTTATGGCACATAAAATTATATATTGATTTTTTTGATATATTGGTTTTAACTTGTTTTAACTATATGTATACAGTATATTGTGGTTTATGTCATGTTGCATACATTTTGCACCTCTCTTCCTCCATTAGTTCTACACAGAGAGGAAGAGTTGGACAGCAAGTTGATGCACCCAATATGGATTTGATTTAAAGGGTATGTATACTGGAAAATTTGTTTTTTTTAATTTGTCATTAGTGCCCATTCATCTACCAACTATCTATCACTGCATCATTTTTTGTTGATCTGCCCCCTATTCCATTAAATATCCAATCTGAAACATCTTATATTTCAGCATTTGTGTAAGCAGTTTTACTGTAGCTGGAATGGTTTGACAGTTGGTGGTGCTGGGCACTAATATTGCACTGCTAGCTCCTATGCTAAATAATAATTATATTATTAATAGGTGGGCTTGAGTCTAAAGTCCCACTGAGCAGCCCAATAAACCCAATTCATGCTGCCCTAGGGGAGGGAGGAAAACGTTAACAGTTTACAGAGTATTTAGACACACCTGTTTTTGTTACTCAGGTGCATCAGGAAAATTGGTGATATTTTGTAACAGTTTGACCATTGCAGGTGCCTGGGGGTTCCAAATTGTGTAACATAGGATTATGTAATATTGGATAAAGTGATAAAGTAGAATCCCAGGGAATAAGCATATATGGGAACTAGGGCAGGAGGCGAAAGTGAAGGTTTAAATGTGGACAAAGAACAAGCACAGCACCAACTCTGATGCTAGGTTCGAATGTCTCTTTCCTACTTTCTAATCTCATTAACTAAAATAAGCCAAGGCAAGGATAAAATTAGCCATGAGCCCTTTAAGCCTTCTTAAAAGATTAATTGTCCCGTGGATCATATAATAAAGCTGCGATAGGGTAACATTTGTAAATATTTCTGCATAGTGTTTGGTCCTTCTAATTGAAATAACAATCAGACTGGACATTCTATTTAACATTTTATCCCCTACAAATCAAAAAGTGAGACGGATAACTTCTGACTGAGCAGAATTCATAGTGAGGGACCACCTCCTCCAGTGTTTCCCCCGACTAATAGGATAAGGATTAGTGTTATTTGTGTGGGCTCATTCAAGGTTTGATTTATCATTGCTGCCATTGCATTTCTGTGTGAACTTTAACTTACCCTTTCTTCCCCAAGGGTCCTGAGACCACTAAATGCAGGTTACTCTGCTGAGGTTTTTCTAGCAAAGAGATTTCTAGCAGAAGTAAAAAAAAAATCTTAACAATGGTGGAATTCTCTTTGCTTCCCTCAGCTTGTTTTGACAAATCTATACTGGAGTCTTTATGTTGCAGCTGGAGAAACTTTATTACTATTCTAAAAATGCCAGTCTCTTGTAGTCTATGGCTGGGGTACATATCTGATGTTTATAATGCAAGAAAACAAAGGTCTAAAGTCAACAGTAGTTACTAGTAATTGCAGTGTTATTTTATGTGAACATGGATTTTTTGAAAGCTGTCATGAGAACCTCCTTCAAACAAATACTTTTGTACACAGTTTGTTGTTGTGTGAAAAGTTCCCATACTTATTCAATTACCCCAGAAAGTTCCATCACTAGCTTAAGAATTTCATGTTCTTGAACATCTGGTCAGTGTCATCCTAATGTCAGTATTGTGTTTATGATATCATATTGTGGGATATAATAGTAAGAATTCTACATGGTGTGGCTTATACAGATAGCCAGTGAACCACAATTCATAACACAGTCTTAATAAGGCCATAGAAGTAGCAATATTTTCATACATTATTTGTTATCGAACAATAATCGAACTGTGAATAGTGTCATATCAGACATACAGGAATTTTTTTTTATCATATCAAATATTATCAGACAGATTGGTTTATTGGCATATATCAATACACATATGGTCTTTAAGCAAGTGACACAGGATAACCATCAAACTGGCCTAGTTGGCCAGGCCACTGCTTTGCCTTTTTTGACTGCAGCAGCCAAAAAATTTGCTTCTGCATTTAAAAGAATATAAATACAATTTCTATACTGTAAACTTCGAAATAAAAAAAATCACTAATAATAATTCACTGCTGTCTAACAGTGGCAGCCAAAAAAAGTTTAGTGGCAGACACACATTTAAGTGGATCAGAAAAAGGTGTCTCCCCAGCAAGCTTCACTTTTCTGTCCCTTACCCCCACTTTAGGCCAGGGTTAGACTAAACATATTCACTGTAGACAATCCTACATAGTAGGCGGTGGTGAGTATTTTATAGATGTGCCAGAGGATGAAGTACATTCATTTGAATCAATAATACAGAAAAGGGAATAGACTTTATCACCCTATCCACTCAGGAGTAGGACAACCTGTAGCAAGTAAACATCAACCACAAACAGTAATCAATACAGAAGCAGAGCACTACCTTTTATGTATTTCACATATTATATTATGCAATAGACTTTCACAATAATAATATGGGGTGGACTAGTACAGGTCCATACCAAATATAATAATACATTTTATTAAAAAAGAGATATGTTGCATAGCAGACACAAATTTATAAAGTTGCTGCTGGCAAAAGGGTCCCAAGTATTAATGTCTCACTAGCAATTTATAGGCTGGCACAGTGTTCCGAGTTAGTTGTAACCCAAAATGTTTTTATTATCCAGCACTGCTTTAGTTTCTTTAGTTTAAACTGCCACTTGGTAATAGATGCCTGAGGGGTAGGAATAATTAAATAAAACCTAAGAAATCTGCCAAATCCTGCCTGAATAGTGAAAAAGAAAATTTGAAAACTAGCAACATATTTTTATACTTTTTAATGAGCAGTAACACTATGTGGTTATAAATGTTTATTTTTTATGTACAAAACTCTATAAAAACTCTATACAGTGCAGAAAAAAAACTACACTTGACATTTCTGAAGATATTATTGGTACTGAAATATGGATAAAACCCCCACTCTCTAAAAAAATTGGGAAGGTAATAAAGAACTAAAGTCTCCTCCAAAACCCCCAAACCACCCCATCTCTCCTAAAAGTACCAAGGGTGAGGACCTAAACTGATGGGTTCTCATCCCTAAATGTGCCCTTGATCCCCCACAGCAAATTTGCAATTGTAGTGTCAGTCTAGCCCTGCTTCCTCCTAATTCTTGTTCAATGGGAAGACATGCTCTGCAAGATGCTTGTCTTCCTATTGGCCAGCCCAGGAACAGTCCTGGACTGTAAGAGGGGACAGGCCAGAATGGGATTACTATATATGACTGGTATGGGGGATCTAGGGCAAACCCAGGGGTGAGGACCCAGCAATTATGCTGTTTTGCTTTGAATAATGAGTGCTCACCCTGTGCCTTCTTCTGCAGGATTGTGCTTTCTCCCAATCCTTGCTAATTCTCCCTTACGACATGTGCTCCTGCAAGTGTTTATGGGAAAAGGTCAGGTGGGGCCAGGAAACAGGATCCTAGCACGAGCCTGCAGAAAAAATATAGGAGTGCTCATTAATTAAAGTAAATTAATTCCCTTCTTTTATAGAAACCAAAAGAGGGGGTTGTTTTTTCGATAAAGTTGCACTTCAAGTAGTTGGTTCCTTTATCGTGTTTCTATTTTGTTTTCTTTTTTTTTTCAAACAGCAAAAAGATCAACAGCTTCTCTGAAAGCCATAACATTCCTTTTCAGAATTTTTGGAACAGCCTGTTTTACTATAGTTGTCTTATAACAGTGTACAACATTTCTTCAAAGCTTTGCTTGAAGAGTTGTTATTAATGCATTCTTTGGATTGTTATTTAAAGGGCAACTGTGGTTTCCAAACAAGTTAGGTTTAAATGAAAACCTGCAGTATTTACTCTAACATGAGCCCTGGATCACATCTCTGGCTGCATCTTGTGAGAAATGATATTGCAGTAAATGCTTAAATTTCCAGCTATCAATTGGTTAAACAACATCATCTGACCCGCTGTTACTCTGCCCCAGGGGCAGAGCATGCTCACTTAAGACTTGAAGGGTTTCTCCACCCCCAAGATACATTTTTGCTATAGTGTAGGGGACCCCCCAACCCTCAATGCAAGGGTTTAAACTTTAAAAAAGGTCAATAATTGATTTACCCACCTTCCTTGCCTCGGCCTCTGCCTCTACTGCTCTTCCTTTCTCTGGAAGTAACAGTAGGGACCAGACCTGTAGTTAATCACCGACACGGCTGCCAGCTATTGAGAGAGAGAGAAGTCGGGTAAGTCTATTTCTGTCCTTTTTAAAAGTTAAAACCCTAACATTTTGGGTTGGGCGGTTTCCTACACAACAGAAAAGTTTATTTTTTTCCAAGACAGAATGCAGCGTGGAGGGATCCAAAGGGTGGGAGGGAGAAGGAAGCGCTCCCTTGCTCAACAAGGACAAGGAAGTAGCAGGCACCGGATCACACACAGACAGCTCATTCTCTTTACTTTTTTGGAGTTTTAACAGGCATTGCAGGACAACCACAAGGAGCTGAGGAGGAAGGTAAGGATTTTTTTACTACACAGTGGGTCCAGCACTGGGGCAAATTTTGGTTTTGTGGGTGGACATGACCTTTAATGCTGGAAAAAAACAGGTACCTTCACAGACTTTAATTCACAGACTTTAAAAAAAAATGACAGTTGGAAATTGAGCCTTTTAAAGGAACACTAAACATATTTTATGTACTGTGTCAAGTACATAAAATCTGTTTCTATTATTCAAAGGGAGGTGAGAACACTTATTCCCACCTCCCTGTGAATAATAGTACACCCAGGGAATACTTCTTTACCGGCGCTCCACACGGCTGTCAGGAGCGCTGTCCTGACCGAGCACCTATCTTCTGCGCATTCACGCCAATACAAAAGATAGGCACGCGATCGGGCAGTGCGTCTGATAGCTAAGAAGCAGCCGCTAGTGGAGCGCAGGTAAGGTAAGTTCCCAAGTGTCCCCTGGGCATTCTATTATTCATGGGAAGGTGGGAATAAGCATTCTCATCTCCCTGTGAATAATAGAAATGGATTTTAAATACTTAAAATTACAAGTTTAATGCAGGCAAATACTGATCACATGACTACTAGCTGGTCACATGGCTGAAAGTGTGTATAAGCAGAAAGTAATATTGCTGTAAAGGTTCTCACAATTTTTACCTAGAGATGTAATTTAGGCTGTGGCACCACTTGAGTGGACAGGGAATGCGCAATTGCAATGACGCACAATCAGTGTGCAATTCAATGTGTGTGTGCTGCACTTCCCCTATTGAGCTATATCTGAGCACATGAGATACGCACCAAAAATGGTGATTGCATGCACTACGAAGAGTGCATGTAGTGGAGCCGGTCCCATAGGATTCTACATGCCCTGCACTTTCACTGGCGCAATTGGATTGCAAATTGGATCCGAAACCCGCAAGTGGGGCCTAGCCCTTAGGGTTCATGGAAGGCTTTTTATATAACCCAAACTTGGAAAAAAATTTGGAGACCACTGTTTAAACCTGATGGCTGCATTGAATTTCTGTATTCAACTGTAGTCTGAATGATCCATTAAAAAGGAATTTAAACACAAAGGTTCTTTGAAACATGTGCATACATTTGTGAAACATGTAATATTTCCATGTTTTGGACACGTCAGTTTTTGTTTGCTTTAAAATGTATTAAATTTAAAAGCCGCAACCAAGAGATCAAAAACGCCAATGGAACAGGAAGAATTTGTCTACAGGGAGCATCTGGTACCCAGATAACTCCTTAATGCAAACAAATAATTCTTGATGTTTAAGCAAAACTTAAACCTATTTTATAAAAATATATTTTGATCATTAATGGGAAGATTGCTAAAAATTATTGAGCAATTATTAATTTTTTTTAAATGAATTGCATAGCATTCCATAACAATATCACTGTATTTATTTTAAACAAATGTCACATGACACATAGAATGTGTCATGTGACACAGATAACATACATTAGATAATCACCAATCATCAGTGACAAGGCTAAGCATCATTTATAAGGCTACAATTTACTGGCTATTCATGACTGCTTTGAATCATGAAGCTTTATTCATTTTAGGAATACTACAGTTTTATGTAGGCTCTTTTCCATCATCTGCTTTATATCCAAAGAAAAAATAATTTTGGGAATTTGTCGTGGTTCCATTTATATAACTCCAGTGCACAACAAGTTCTGTATATGCTCCCATTTTATAGCTTAATGCCAGGATTGGGGTATTATAATTATACAGTATTTGTCCAAATTTAACATTTCAATTGAAAAAGAAAAAAAACCCTTCAGTGTAAAAAATATACTCTATATAAAATACAATCTTGTGTCCAAACTGACATACATTCAGTGCAATAGGACATTCATTATTTTTCCAAAAAGCATGTGCTATATGAAGCAATCATTTGTTAATAAAGTTGTATCAGTATAAACTTTGAGTAACAACAACATCGTCAATGCGGATTTTCAGTTCTAGTGGTCTGTGACTAAACTCCACCTTGCCAGAACCAAACCTGCCAGGTTCTTACAGCTCTAAAGATGACAGTTATTGGCCATTGTATTTGACTCAATCAGGGAGTTTCACGCAGAGCCGCACTTGCTCTGGGCAAATCTCCTGTAGCAGATTAACCAGAGTCTGCGAGTGGTTCTGGGTGAATCTCACCTGCAATAAGTATGTAACATCAGCCATCAGCTGGCATTAAATGCTTCCGTGCGCACAGCCACGCAGCCTCGGATTAATAGTCTAGACTTAAAAGTGCACACCTCCATGTTTGACCCTGAATGTGTCGTGTCCACACCCAACCTTTTCGAAGGAAACTGTTTTGGTTAGCAAAACTCTATAATGTTATTTAAAGAACAATATTGAACACCACAACTTCATTGCCGGGCCAGGGATATCAATTAATTTATAAATCTGTTAGTAAAAGTTACCAGGACCATGGACAGCAGATTGCTGCTACAATTCACAAACACCAATATAGTAATTTAATCTGTGAACCAATTTACTACAACAAGCCTAATGCACGGTACACACCATGCAATATTTCAGCTTGATCATCTTGATCATCTGATAGATGTTTCAGTTGATTGTTCCTAAATAATTGCATGGTAATTCGGACTTGAACAAACATTCGTTCGTCCGAACTGGACAAACACACAATAGGACATGCCCAAAAAACACGGCTGATCATGTGTGGTCCTTTATGGCCGCAACCCACAGTCCTTCCTCCTGACCAACCAGAGGGAAGAGCCAAACGATCGATCAGGAGGAAATATTGCATGATGTGTACTATGCTTGTGAAGGTTCTCATTCATCCAGGTCATTATATATCTGTTGTAATTCAATTAGATCAACTGGACTTGGCAATTATTTCTTGAAGACGTTTCGCTAGTCATCGGACTGGCTTTCTCAATTCAGAATTCTGAATTGAGAAAGCCAGTCGGATGACTAGCGAAACGTCTTCAAGAACTACATTTCAAGTCCAGTTGATCTAATTGAATACAACAGATATGATGTGTACTATGCTTTAGACTAAGGACACATGGGCTGAAATTTAAACTCAACCAACCGATATTTCAGTCGATCAGATCAAAATATTAGTGCAAACTTTTTGCCTGTTGCCAACTGATAAAGTCAAACCTCATATGAACCTCATACGATCAGAAATGTTGGTAAATTTCAGCCGATCAGTTGATCTTTAATGGACAGCACAACCGGTCATACTAAAATATTGACGCAATGTTTGGTGGGGCCAACAATACAATTGATATTATAGCAACAAATTATTTTAAATCTTCATGCAATAAAGAATATGAATGTCTGTTCAAGACCTCTACAAGTGTAATAAATCATTCACAGTAACAGATAACAACAGAAAGAAGTTCACAAAAACCTCACTATGTTCAGGAGGGTAAGGACATAGTTTTGCACATGTTCTTTTCCATGGAAACGCACAACAGAGTCATCAACTGCCAGCAACACTTCAATGTTGTAGTCATCCTTTTTGGCATGGCGTTTCTTTCGCTCATTTTCTCGTAGTCCATCTTGTATCAAATCCAGTGAATGTGGTAGGTCACCAACTTTGTTCCTTGTAACTAACAAAACAACAAAAATATTTCAGCCTGTTTGACACATGACAATAATTCAGATGGATTCTTTGTGTACAATGTAGAAAAAAAATAACATAAGTCACACTCCTATCACTGAATGTGTGGGTATTACTGTGGTTCAAGTCCTAGACGCCTGGCCGCGTCTTCAATAGCCAACAGTATATATTAAAGGACAACTCCACCCTCATAAGAACATCTTTTAAAAAGAATGGCCTCTTTAAAATATGTTGATATATCATAGTTTGTCCTATGAATGCATTACTGTATGCCTGCTATGCTTCTGGATGCCTCGTGGAAACTGAGCAATTTAGAAACCTGTACTGAGCATTTACTGAGCCTGGGCATGCTCAGAAGAGGCAGACAGGGGATTAACATTCAGTCATTGGCTGTGATGTCAACTGTCAAATCCATAACTGACAGTTCTAACTGGAAGAACCAGGAAGCAGAAACAGGGGAAACAGGACATTGTGCAGGATTTCAGGTTAGACTTATATATTTCAGATTTCAAACTATTACAGTTTAGGATTTTGGGGGGTGATTTTCCTGTATGTAAGTATTCATTTTAGGGCTGGACTTGCCCTTTAAGTAGGCCAGCACAATCCGGATTTAAAAATACCCAACTCTTCATCCTGTTTACCCCATGAAACGTTGTTTTGCTTTGCTGTGATATTTGCAACTACTAAATGGATTAGGAACACTTAAAGGGCATGTCTACCCTTAAAAAAAAACATGTGACTTGTTAGTTATCCAGCAATCCCAACTACTATTTTTACCAGTTTATCAGATGCATTTGTGCATTTCTAACCAGATATTTATTTATAAGTTCTCTTCTGTTCTAGCAAAAGTATTTATCTCCTCCCTCTGCTCAATGAGCTTTTTATAAGCTTGAGCATGTGCAATGTCAGCAGTCACAGCCTTGATTGCATGGAGGGAGGAGCCAGCTTACTGTACCCGAATGGATGTGATAATTATATCTATAAACATAGATAATTATAAACATATACTTAAATATCTGTTTAATAAATTTAATAATGTGCTGAATATTTCAGTTGGGGTTGGGGTCAGGTAAATGACATGTGACCAGTTTTTGTTTTAAGGATTCAAAATGGCCTTTAAATCCAGTTTGTAAAATATGAGTTTGTGCTGTCCTATTTGATATATTCTTTGTGTACAATATCATTTACCAACAATAAAATGTTTCTAATGAATTACTTTGCTTTATTTACAGAGCATGGAAGCAACTAGGTAAAAAAAGTATAACAGTAACTACCTAAATACCCAAATCCTATTGCCTCTAAAGCTAGGTACACACCTACCGATTTTTCCTCCTGACCGACCGTTCGATACTTTCGACCGGTCGGCCAGGAGGAAGGACTGTCGGTCGCGGCAAAAGCAGCCGCGTCCAATAGTTACCACGACCGACCGTGCGGTCCATAGAGGACCGCACAATCGGACGAGGTTTTCCACCGATTCGGACAAACGGTCGATCGGACATGGGCACATTCGGATGCGATAATTTCGGTCCGATCGACCGATACACTGAACTATCGGTCGATCGGACCGAAATATCTCATTGTGTGTACCCAGCTTAATAGCTGAGTCAAAGTCTGTATGGTTGAGCTTCAGGGAGAGTTTCTGACTCCTCTCCAATAACCCTTTAGTCTTTTTGTTATTTCACAGCTTTTAAACTGTAAAGCTTGCTACCCACTGTAGGACTTGATACCCACTATTATAGGGATCAATAATTAATTAAACATGGATTTTACAAATGTTAAAAGATAAACTGTAATGTATTAAATGGTTATCAAGAGAAAAATTTCAAAACAATCTAGTTTTGGAAACTGGCTCCAAGCTACTATTGTTAATAATGCATCCTTTTAGAATTCAATGGTATATAAATCCTAAAGACTTTGTAAGTTCAAAATGACAATCAGAAATGAAATCTCCCACCCACTGCCATTGGCTCATACACAAGGAAGTCCTAGCGGAGGATATGAAGAAGAACAGGAGAAAATCAACAGTTTGGTCACCGTTCTAGGTAAACTATGAGTTTTTAAAGATTGACTGATTGTGACTCAGTTCCCCATAAGTTAGGACAACAAACAAAAGTTAATTTTGGAAATGACTGGTGTAAATACATATATTGACATTTGGAGTCCAGAAGGAATTACCGAATAATCTAATCGGTAGTCTATAGAAATAGTGACACATTTCGGCGTGACCAATCAAAGTTCATTGAAGATCACAGGATTGGACAAAATATACTGACTGATTATGGACAAACAATTGACCAACATCTGTTGGCCATGGCTAAAAATCCTGACCAGATATGCTGAATTTTTGAGTGTACATGCAAATTCATGTCAGAAAGTAACAGGTGTTTGGGCAGATTTAGGTAATCACAAACAATGTAAAATAGGAATCTTCTGCAAAAAGGGTTAATTAAGAGTTAATTAGTGATCTGTTTTACAAAATCAAATGTCACACTGTACAATTTTAACTCTAGTATGCTTTGAAATATTTTTTTAAGTTATTTTATTAAAAACATTTTAAGGCATATGGAAAGATGAAAGAAGTTCTCATGCACAGAAGTCAGTTATACTGTAACAAAGAACATTTAATGTACATTTCTAATACCTGCATGTTGTGTTTTTTCTTGAGTTTCTGATCTGTTTTGAGCAGCAGATCTTCTATAGACCACATGTGCACGGCCATTGCCCTCTTCATTTTGTCGTCCTTTTTCTAATGGCTCAATAAAAAATTCACTGACATCAGTCCTTATCATGCCAGCCTGGAAAAAAGAAAGTGTGCAAACTAATTTTAAAAAATGATGGTATACATTGTAACATACATAGTAATTAAGGTTAAATAAAGACATACGTCCATCTAGTCCAACCTTTAACGCACAGTCAGCAGTCATTCTTTGTTCCATCCTGGGGGATCAGAAAAGGACCACGATCAAGCACCCATACATGTGCTAACATTGTCCAGAACGGTTGTGAAATTAAGAAAATCAGGTGTACTGGCCTTTAGATAGGCAGTAACCCAAATGAAGATAAGTGTTTGTGAAATATGGCTTTATTATCAACTTCTCATCCAGAAAGGGACTACAATGGGGTCCAACGTTGTCCTGTCATATGCCAATGCCTATAACACGACTAGAGGAATATTCTGTGCTATTGGGAAAAATAAGTACAAACCCCATGCTTACCGATGTAACATCACATTAGCGAGGGTTTTGTACTCATTTTGCTCTGCCTGCACCAGTTCCAAAGACTTTTGGAAAGAGCACAGTGAAAGCATAATTTAGCAATGATTATTGCGCTTGTTTTTTGCACCAAAATGAAAGCCTCTTCAATAGTGGCTTTAAAGCTGTGCAAAAGATCGCAACTTACCAGGTCAAGTGCACATCAGTTGCGATAGGGAATTTTATTGCATATCCCCCTATGTATGTATGAATAGTTTATTTATAAAGCTCTACTTGGGGACGCTTCATACAAGGGGGATAAATAGATAGTTCAGTACATAAATATATAACTTATATAAATAGAAGTGCTAGAGCTTTGCCACAAAAGGAAAGGAGGTCCCTGCCCCATAGAGCTTACAATCTAGTTAGGTGGGTAACACACAGATACAATGGAGTGGGAATACGTGCTGGAGTGAGACGTATGCAGTGTAAATAAAACAATCATATACTGTGCTGGTTACCAGATAGGTAGGATGTAAGGCTAGATTTATCATATATAGATATATAGATACCATATACTGTGCTGGTTACCAGATAGGTAGGATATAAGGCTAGATTTATCATATATAGATATATAGATACCATATACTGTGCTGGTTACCAGATAGGTAGGATGTAAGGCTAGATTTATCATAATAGATATATAGATATCATATACGTGCTGGTTACCAGATAGGTAGGATATAAGGCTAGTAGATTATATATAGATATATAATAGATACCATATACTGTGCTGGTTACCAGATAGGTAGGATATAAGGCTAGATTTATCATATATAGATATATAGATACCATATACTGTGCTGGTTACCAGATAGGTAGGATATAAGGCTAGATTTATCATATATAGATATATAGATACCATATACTGTGCTGGTTACCAGATTGGTAGGATATAAGGCTAGATTTAAACATGCTAATTGAGGTTTCTTGAAGAGAGAAAGGATTTACGAGTGGGGGGGTCTGTACAGGAGCTGGTTCTGCGATGAGTGGAGGATACGGGCAAGAACATATGGATGAGAATGACAGCATGCATAAGCATAGGGGTGGTCGGAAGAGAAAGAAACCTGCTGATATGTCTATACATTAGTCTATACATTAGACTGGTGAAGATATATAGATGGTATATAGATGGTATCTTCCTCATATGGCATGGTGACATTGCATCCCATCAGTCTATACTCAATCGAAACAGGCAAACCTAACAACTGGTTTCTTCATTAATTTTGATAAACATACATTGTTATAATGATGTAAATGTTAGGGTAAATGATGGTCTGACTGCTGAGCAGTACGCTAAACAGACAAAAACAAAAGTTTTTGTTCTGTACATGTACAAATAAGCTTTTCCTGTCAGTCAGTTTTTTAGGGTACAGTGAATAGTCAGCTATACTCAGGTCAGGGATACACAGTTAAGAGAGATGTATGTGAAAATAAAATGAAGAAACTATCCCAATCCTATCTTGAACAGTGAGCTTAATCGAGTTTGAAAGGTTTAAAAAAGGAGTAATAATCAGAAGAAAGGAAATCATATACCATTTATTCTAGATTATGCAGTAAGTCATACCCAAAAATGAAGGAGTTTATACAGCATCCCTTAAAGGGTAACTGTGGTGTCCAATTCTTCCAAACTAGTAAGCATTATATAAAAAGCCTTCCATTGTACCTTCAAAATAAAACCTAAATCGCATCTCTAGATAAAATTTGTGAGAAGTTATTTCTGAAAAGGTTTAGCAATATTACTTCCTGCTTGAACACTTCCTGTTTTCAGCCATGTGACCAGCTTGTAGTCATGTGACCAGCCTCTGCCTGCATTAATAGGCTTCCCTTCTCAAGTGTCACTTCCTGTTTTCCACAGCATTAAAGGGCAAGTCCAGCCCTGAAATGAAAACTTACATACAGGTAAATCACCACCCACCACCAGAAGGAAGTACAAGCCTTCACAGAACACATCAAACCAGAACATCAAATTCAAAAGAAAAGAGGTACAAAACAACACACTGGCCTTCTTGGACTGCTTAGTAGAAGTCAGGGAGAATGAAAATGTTAAACTGGAAGTAGAGGTTTACAGAAAGCCAACCCACACAGACTGGTATTTGATGTTTGAGTCCCACCACCCTTTAAATCACAAGTTGAGTGTCATCAGAACCCTGCAAGTCAGAGCAGAAAACATTCCCACTAGAACAGAGGCGAAGGCAAAAGAAATTAAACATCTCAGAGGAGCCCTTAAAACTTGTGGATATCCAGACTGGGCCTTTGTCAAAAGAAGTAGAAGAAAAGAAAAGAACACGAATACCAACAGTGAAGGGGAAATACAAGACAGGAGAAAGAATATGGTCATCCCATTTGTAGCAGGGGTCTGCGAGAAATTAAGAAGGAAAACACCGTATTCGGGTCAGCTTTTTTTTTTAACATTGCTGCAAAACACGTCAGTGAAACTGCTGACCCGAATTGTTAACCCTGACCTGTATAACCGATAACTACCCATATACCAGGTAAAAATACAGACCAATGCGTGACTTGGATGAAAAGACCACAGCATATTTATTAAACTTAACATAATTTTTCAGGAGGGAAACTGCTGCAATCCTATACCCCAAAGCCGAGCCACCTTATTTCTTCCAGTGTCCTTGCAATCTCCAATTGCTGACCATTTTCCCACACCGAGGCCCACCGAGCCGCGTGATACACAAAGGAATGACCAAACCAAGCCCTGAAAGACAAAGTACAGTGACATCAACCCCCTTACATGGCCGTTTCCACCACCCAAATTTGGTAAATTGAAAGGCGAGATTGCCGTTACCACCACTTCATAAATGTGATTAAGCTGTAATGGTGGAGACATGCGGCGATTTTTGAAACGGTCATCACTACGATAATAAGGTTCTGCCTCTAGATATATAAATAGTTTTATAAATAGCTCTAAGTCCAATTTTGGTGGAAACGCCAGCTATAATGTCGGCGGAAAGTTAACGCACCTTTATAAATATGCCCCTAAATATATAATGTAACTATATTGACATGGACACCAGACAAAAGTCCATAAAATAATCTGGGCGTCCCCATATTAGAGGCGTAAATACCAGGGGAACAGGGGGAGCAACTGCAGCGGCACAGGAGCCAAGGGCCCCATCTTCTTATTTTTCCTATGACAGATATAGCCTCCTCCCAGAATACCACTGTGGATGAAGCACTGATTGCAGCCCCATCATAGTTTTGCTGGGGGGCCCAGTGATTCCTACTTACGCCACCACCCAGAATAGTATATACCCGAGGTAAATGGCGTTTAAAGATTTTACCAATCAATATGTAGACTCTGCTGAAAGGTTTTTAACAGCAAGGTACAGCCGCACAACCCTAATGAATTCTGAGGGTTGGTCGGGGTAACCACAAATTGTATTGAATACCATGTGAAAATAAGCAGTTAGTAATGCATCTGTTGACAGGACACATATAGTAGTGCAGTTCAGCAGTTAATGATACATTTTTCGGTTAATCAAGCATTTCAGATGTATATTTTTTTAAAACTGCTGCTAGGTAAATGCTGTGGAAAAATTCCTTTTCACCGCTTATAAATAACAAAAAAGTAAAGGAATGAGCAAAAAAACCCTCTGAACCAGATAACACACTAACTGGGTTATTCAATAAAAGTTCTTCAAGGAGATTCAATAAAAGTTGTTATCGTTTAAAATAGTGCTAATTTTGCCCCAACCAATCAGATGTTAGCTTTCAAATGTTAAATAATATCTGATTGGTTGGGGCAAAATTAGCACCATTTTTAACAATAAGAACTTTTATTGAATCTCCCTGTATCTGTGGGTGCAGTAGGTGCAATTATAATTAATATATACTTACATGGTACTTAACTCCTGACTAGAGATGTCCGAACTTCGAAAAATCCGGTCCGCGCGAGGATCCGCGGATTTTCGAAAAAATCCGTAAATTCGAAAATCCGCGAGCGGACCCGTTAAAACGTATTAAAATGAAAGTTCGGCAAAATCCGCATTAAAAGTGGTCTAAATAGCCTTGGTAATGTTAACTTAATCACTCAGGGACCTGGGTAATGTCCTTAGAAACACGTATCAATGCCTACAATACCTAAAAATTACAGTCCGCTAGCGAGAACAGTATTTTTCGAAAATACGATGATTTCCGTAAAAACGAGGATTTCCGTAAAAACGAGGATCTCCGTAAACCCGAGGATTTCCGTAAGTCCGCGAATCTCCGTAAAAACGAGGATTTCCGTAAAAACGAGGATTTCCGTAAAAACGAGGGTTTTCGTAAAAACGAGGAACCACGAGGAACCGGAACTTCCTGCCTAGCAAAATGGCTAGTTCTGCAAGGCAGTTGTATGCCATGAATTACCTGCTGCTCAGGGGGTACGATGAGTTCCCCCCTGGCACCCATCATGTGCGGCGCCGGAGGCGCAGGATTATGGAGGGGCTCCAGCGCCGGATCCTGCGGCGATTTGGATACCAGACCACTGTCTCTACCCTCCAGAGACAGTGGTCTGACCTCAAGAGGCAGAGGCCTCAATATGTGGCTGCCGTACGGCAGATGATAGAAGGCAAGTATACCTTTTATTATATTACTGTATTATAATACGTAGTAAAATATTTTAATTCACTTCTGACAAAGACATATTTATATATATGTTTTTAAAAACATCAATAATCCTTAAATTTGGCTTGTGAGAGAGAGAGATCCAAGTTCTTTGTATTTCTCATTCACTGGTTATTATTACATTATTATTCTTCTTATATTATTCAATATCAGCCCTATTTAAAGGGTAAGTAAAGTAAAAAAATAAATCACTGAAAAGTGACTTTATTTAACATAACACCTATAAATTTAAAATGATACCCACACATAGACACACTTGGTGGCCCACCCTTCCATTTCCATGGCAGCCTTATTTAAAGGCTAAGTAAAGTTAAAAATGAAATCGATCATTAAAAATTGATTTCTTTTTATCTTATAAATGCACACTGATACCCACACATAGACACAGTTAAACACACTTTACTGGCCCACCCTTTTAGTTACATGGCAGCCCTATTTGAAGGGAAAGTAAAGTCAAAAATAAAATGTTGATCAATTATTAAAAATTGATTTATACACTCCAAAATTAAAAATGTTGTGTTACCCACAAAATCTATACAGATACAAGTACACACAGCTACTGATGCTCCCCTACACCCAACCAACTTTTCCCTTTCCGTGGCTACAATACACACAATAAAAATATAAGTACTTAGCCAGAATAAGGTATGAAATCATTGCCATAGAAATATGATTGACTTTTAAAGAAACTAAATATTGCCTTATTTAATCTGTATTTTCAAGCAGAATTCAAAGTATATAATTAAATATTTCCTTTAGATATATCATTCATTATGTATTTTTTTATTTTAATTTGCAGGGGAATCTTCCTCGGATACCCCACCCCCACCACCGTCCCCGCCAGAGGAAGAATGTAAGTGCAGCCTATTGAAAAAAAAACATTTTTCTAAATCTTTCATTTGTCCAAGGCCACATTACAGCGCACACGAGCCCTCCAGAAACAAGCGCGTGTTTCCGGTGTGCTCATGTGTATTGCCATGTGAGTGCAGTACGATAGCATAATTGTGCAAAAATTGAGGATCACATTAATTGTGCCACACTATTGTGTGCTTTTTAACACGTTGATATGTCCAAGCCCTTTATCAAAATGTTTGCATAATTTTTGTCAACTTCTCCGAGAATTGTTTTAGTAAATGTATTTGAACATTTAATGACAGTGAGAGTTAAAATAAATTTCCTTTTTTTTTTAGCACTACCACCAACTAGCCCTCAGGCTACGGGCAGCCCATTGCCCCCTCCGGGCAGTCCCTTGCCCCCTCCGGGCTCACCATCGCCCCCACCGGGCAGTCCACCGCCCCAAGAAGAGGAGGAACCGGGGACCAGCCAGACACGTAAGTGCATCCTAAGCAATTTTTTAATCTTTTTATTGACCTTGATTGTCAGCAAATAATTAGTGAAATTATCATTGATAATTAATTGAATTTTATTATTTCACTGATAAAAATTTTCGAAAATAAAAAAGGAAACAAATCTATTAATTTGGCTTGAGAGACAGAGCTTCTCATTTCTCATTCCCATTTATTGTCCCCAACTCCCCATTGTTTGGGCTGTAACTTGTCCCTCAGTTTTTAAGCTTAAGTCACGAAATTCGGTCCAAACGTCCAAAATTATCCAAGAAATGTTCACTACATAGCCTTTTAGGAAATGTTCTTATAATATATTACTAATGGATTGGACGGTGATTGTTGAAATAAAACATTTTTTTTTCTAGAAGCAGGACCAGCCTCTACAGGCCCTCCACCCTCTCCACCCCCTCCACCCTCTCCAGCCCCTCCAGGTCCTCCACCCTCTCCAGCCCCTCCAGCACCTCCTGCCTCTCCAGTCACTCTGGCGGCCATGCTTGAGAATCGTAAGTAAATCATATCTAACGTTAATGAAATGTTATATACAAGACTATTAATATCTGTATTTTCCCAGTGTAAAATCCACGCTACATGATGCAACATTGGGTACTGTGGGTTTGACAATGCTTTTATGGGGGCTGCACCACTTCCAAAAAATTTTGTATGTAGCACAGTCCTAGTGATACAAAACCAAGAATGTTCTGATACAATTTAGCAATAAACGTAATGTTTTAAGCCAGCATTACCTCCTGCTGTTTATCAGTGATCCCCCATGATGCAATAATATCGCTTTAAGTGGAAGTTCAGTGATAATATATATACTTTTAAGGAAAAAAGAGCAGTATTTATCCATCCCAATTACCTTAATCTGCCCATTCAGCAATCAGCATTGTGTCTGTGTATAAATAAATGCAACGGAAATAATGACTTCCTGTTTGCAGGACCCCTAATAGAGACCGTTATGGTCTTGCCCTTGACCCAGCGCCTGGGTTGATTCAGTTGCTCAGTAGAGATCTGAGCATGTGTAACCCATCCAACAGCCAATCAGTAGAAATCACTGTTACCATAACTAGGTATGCATAATATAAACTAAGAATTTTAGAAATAATGATATCTTATACTGAGCTTTCCTTTTTATCACATACCGCAACATTATAGCATTGCAGTACCATGTATGTGTAAGTAGTTATCAGGTGCAAAATTGCATCTACCGCATGGTGCTTTAGGAAATGTGCTCGAACATCTCTCATTTTCTCAATATCTTCCTCCACAGAACTACAGAGCATGCGGCGGGAGATGCGCCACATGGTGCGGCGCCTGGACCGCCGCCTGGACCGCCGCCTGACCAGACTGGAGAGGAGGGCACCCCAGTAACCCCCTTTTTTTTTGTTTGTTTATTTTTTGTAAATAGTTTTTTTTTTTAAATTTCATATATATATATAAACAGTTCTGAAAAAAAAAATGTTTTTGGGCTTTATTTTTCGATATATCAAATTATTCAGATAGATTCATAATCAATTTTTATTTGAAAAATTACAATACACATATCTATTTAGCTAGCTATATGTCTGGTACTTATAATTGTATATAACTTACCATTAATGCCATTACACACACCACATTGGCCACATTCCCCTATATAGTAGTTTGCACACAACAAGGCAAAGAAGGCGATGGGGGTACTGGTTTACATAATGTCCACTGCGGTTTGCCACCATTGTTGTGGGGCCAGGCCAGGCTTGGCCCCATGGACATACCCCTCACCCATTGGCTACTCTCTAAGATATGATCATGCTAGGGAAAGCAGGTGAAAGGGTAATGCTTCGTAGGAACAGCAGCATTGAGTTACAGCAGGCCCACTGCAGTTTGCCACCATTGTTGTGGGGCCAGGCCGGCTTGGCCCCACTGGACATACCCCTCACCCCATTGGCTACTCTCCCTCAAGATATGCATCGTGCAAGGGAAAGCAGGTGAAAGGTAAGGCTTCGTAGGAACAGCACCATTGAGTTACAGCAGGCACACTGCAGTTTGCCACCATTGTTGTGGGGCCAGGCAAGCTTGGCCCCACTGGACATACCCCTCACCTCATTGGCTACTCTCCCTCAAGGTATGCATCGTGAGGGAAAGCAGGTGAAAGGGTAAGGCTTCGTAGAACAGCACCATTGAGTTACAGCAGGCACACTGCAGTTTGCCACATATGTGAAGAGCCAGGCAGCTTGGCCCCACTGGACATACCCCTCACCTCATTGGCTACTCTCCTCAGAGTATGCATCGTGCAAGGGAAAGCAGGTGAAAGGGTAAGGCTTCGTAGGAACAGCACCATTGAGTTACAGCAGGCCCACTGCAGTTTGCCACCTATTGTTGGGGCCAGGCCGGCTTGGCCCACATGGACATAACCCTCACCCCATTGGCTACTCTCCCTAAGATAGCATCGTGCTAGGGAAAGCAGGTGAAAGGGTAAGGCTTCGTAGGAACAGCAGCATTGAGTTACAGCAGGCCCACTGCAGTTTGCCACCATTGTGTGAAGAGCCAGGCAAGCTTGGCCCCATGGACATACCCCTCACCTCATTGGCTACTTCCCTCAAGGTATGCATCGTGCAAGGGAAAGCAGGTGAAAGGGTAAGGCTCGTAGGAACAGCACCATTGAGTTACAGCAGGGCACACTGCAGTTGCCACCATTGTTGAAGAGCCAGGCAAGCTTGGCCCACTGGACATACCCTCACCTCATGGCTACTCTCCCTCAGAGATGCATCGGCACAGGGAAAGCAGGTGAAAGGGTAAGGCTTCGTAGGAACAGCACCATTGAGTTACAGCAGGCCCACTGCAGTTTGCCACCATTTGTGGGGCCAGGCAGGCTTGGCCCCACTGGACATACCCTACCCCATTGGCTACTCTCCCTCAGATATGCATCGTGCTAGGGAAAGCAGGTGAAAGGGTAAGGCTTCGTAGGAACAGCAGCATTGAGTTACAGCAGGCCACTGCAGTTTGCCACCATTGGTGAAGAGCCAGGCAGCTTGGCCCCATGGACAACCCCTCACCTCATTGCTACTCTCCCTCAAGGTATGCATCGTGTAGGGAAAGCAGGTGAAAGGGTAAGGCTTCGTAGGAACAGCACCATTGAGTTAAAGCAGGCACACTGCAGTTTGCCACCATTGTTGTGGGGCCAGGCAAGCTTGGCCCCACTGGACATACCCCTCACCCCATTGGCTACTCTCCTCAGAGTATGCATCGTGCAAGGGAAAGCAGGTGAAAGGGTAAGGCTTCGTAGGAACAGCACCATTGTGTTACAGCAGGCCCATGCAGTTTGCCACCAATGTTGAAGACCAGGCAGGCTTGGCCCACTGGACATACCCCTCAACCCATTGGCTACTCTCCCTCAGAGTATGCATCGTGCAAGGGAAAGCAGGTGAAAGGGTAAGGTCGTAGGAACAGCACCATTGGTTACAGCAGGCCACTGCAGTTTGCCACCATTATTGTGGGGCCAGGCAGGCTTGGCCCACTGGACATACCCCTCACCCCATTGGCTACTCTCCCTCAAGATATGGATCGTGCTAGGAAAGCAGGTGAAAGGGGTACGGCTCGGCGGAACTCAGCATTGAGTTACAGCAGGCACACTGCAGTTTGCCACCATTGTTGAAGAGCCAGGCAAGCTTGGCCCCACTGGACATACCCCTCACCCATTGGCTACTCTCCCTCAAGGTATGCATCGTGCAAGGGAAAGCAGGTGAAAGGGTAATGCTTCGTAGGAACAGCACCATTGTGTTACAGCAGGCCCACTGCAGTTTGCCACCATTGTTGTGGGGCCAGGCAGGCTTGGCCCCACTGGACATACCCCTCAACCCATTGGCTACTCTCCCTCAGAGTATGCATCGTGCAAGGGAAAGCAGGTGAAAGGGTAGGCTTCGTAGGAACAGCACCATTGAGTTACAGCAGGCACACTGCAGTTTGCCACCATTGTTGAAGAGCCAGGCAGGCCTGGCCCCACTGGACATGGAGTACTGCTCTCGGGCCAGGCAGGATTGACCCAGAGCTGAAAACATTAGCCACAGAGTAGCTGTTGCGGCTGTATGAGATGGTCAGAGTAGGTGACACCACAAAGGTGCCTCATGGAGATGAGAACGAAGATCAAATATGGAGTACTGCTCTCGGGCAGGCAGGATAGACCAGAGCTGAAAACATTAGCCACAGAGTAGCTGTTGCGGCTGTATGAGATGGTCAGAGTAGGGGACACCACAAAGGTGCCTCATGGAGAGAGAACGAAGATCAAATATGGAGTACTGCTCTCGGGCCAGGCAGGATAGACCCAGAGCTGAAAAACATAGCCACAGAGTAGCTGTTGCGGCTTGTATGAGATGGTCAGAGTAGGTGACACCACAAAGGTGCCTCATGGAGAGAGAACGAAGATCAAATATGGAGTACTGCTCTCGGGCCAGGCAGGATAGACCCAGAGCTGAAAACATTAGCCACAGAGTAGCTGTTGCGGCTGTATGAGATGGTCAGAGTAGGTGACACCACAAAGGTGCCTCATGGAGAGAGAACGAAGATCAAATAGGAGTACTGCTCTCGGGCAGGCAGGATAGACCCAGAGCTGAAAACATTAGCCACAGAGTAGTGTGCGGCTGTTATGAGATGGTCAGAGTAGGTGACCACCACAAAGGTGCCTCATGGAGAGAGAACGAAGATCAAATATGGAGTACTGCTCTCGGGCCAGGCAGGATTGACCCAGAGAGCTGAAAACATTAGCCACAGAGTAGCTGTTGCGGCTGTATGAGATGGTCAGGTAGGTGACACCACAAAGGTGCGTCATGGAGAGAGAACGAAGTCAAATATGGAGTACTGCTCTCGGGCCAAGTAGGATCGACCCAAATCTTAGAAAAATTAGCCACAGAGTAGCTGTTGTCGCTGAGACATTGTTATTCATAACCTGAATGCAGTAGAGCAAGGTAGGACCATATATGGCCCTGCCAATAAGAAAAATTAGCCATTTGCCAGCTAAGCTGGCATCGCTAAGCCTCTAGGTGGGAAAATGAGGCGGACAGGAGCAGTATGGGTGGGCAGGGGCCAGGAGGCCTTCAGTCACGGGATCAGCAAATAGGGGTGCTGTATTGAGAGTGATCCACGCCTCATTCATCTTGATGAATGTAAGGCGGTCACACATTCCCAGTGGGAGAGACGGGTCCTCCTCTCGTTACAAACACCCCCTGCTGCGCTGAAGGTCTCTCGAAAGAACACTGGATGACGGGCATGAAAGGACCTGATGGCTATACTGTGCCAACCGGGCCAGATATCAAGCCTCGCCACCCAGTAGTCCAGTGGATCCTCAGTTCTGATGTGGCTACACCGGCCCTGGATCCGATTGTAGTCGGTGACCTGGCGGACTGAGGTGTTTGCCTGGGTGGAGTTGCCAGTGGGGGCCTGGCAACTGTGGCTGGAAGAAACAGCCTGAAGTTGCCGCGAGGCCGCCTCCAGTATGCTGCCTCTCCTGTCAGGCACAGGGGGACGTGAGCCCTGTTGATCCCCAACATCAGGTGCTGTAGGCCTGCCAGCACTGGGAAGGCAGAACAGAGGACACGTAGCAGTGTTGGCTCATAGTGCTGCATTCTACCTTCCCTCTGAGATGCGGGGATAAACTCCGACACTTTACCCTTATAGCGGGGATCTATAAGGGTGGCCACCCAGTACTGCTCCTTCTCTTTGATGGCCTAATCCTGGGTCCTGCGAAGGCATTGCAGCATGAAGAGCCCATGCGCCGCAAACTGCCTGCCGCAGAGGACCCATGTCCCGCTGATGTCACTGAGGACAGTAGTGTCGGGCTCAACCTCTCCCCAACCACGAATGACATGTGGTACTTGGGAGGGTTGAGATGTCCCCTAGAGGAATGCCCCATTTCCCCTTGGTCCAGGGCAACTAAATCCCCTCCTCATTCGGACGGCGCTCTGCCACGTGGATGTTCGGGCTCGGAAAGCATCACGGTGTCGGCGTCCTCCTTTTCCAGGGCCTGCTGCTCGACAGCGAGTGCCCTGTCGAGTATGCCGCGCAGAGTGTGCTCAAGGAGGAACACACCAGTGGGATGGTATCCGCAATGGTGGCATCATTGCGGCGTACCATCCTGGTGGCCTCCTCAAATGGCGCGAGCACACGGCAGGCATTCTAATCAGCAGCCACTGCCTGGGAACAGCAAACCCAGGTCCCCAGAGCTGATCTTGCCTGTACTCGTACAAGTAGTCTATGATGGCTGCTCTGCTGGAGCAGCCTCAGCAGCATCATAAGACTAGAGTTCCAGCGGGTGGGGGGGTGTCACAAATCAGGCGGTTCTGCGGCAGACCATTCTGCTGCTGAAACTCGGCCAGACGAGCTGTGGCCGTGTATGACCGCCTGAAGTGACTGGACACCCTCCTAGCCATCCTCAGTACCTCCTGGAGACCAGGGTACTTGGTGAGGAACCGCTGGACGACCGGTTGAGAACGTGTGCCAGGCAAGGAACATGTGTGACTCTGCCCATGCGAAGAGGCAGACAGGATATTGGTGGCATGTCACACAGACCTTGCCTATTGAGAGGTGGTGTGGGGTCAGCCACCTCTCAACCTGCCCTTGCAGTGCTGCCAGCACAACTCGGCCCCGGTGTGGGCTCCTATCACCGAGGCACACAAGCTGCAACACTGCATGGCACCGTCTCGCCTGGCACGAAGCATAGCTCTGGGGGGGCACGGAGTGTCGGGAAGAGGGCTCACCGGATGAGGAGGGGGGGGGAGACTGGCGTATCACCAATGCGTGGTGTACCACCATCTCCCCACTTGCGCTCCGTGCCGCGTCTCTGCCGGCTAGCAGAGTGACCCATTGGGCGGTAAATGAACACATACCGCCCCTGGCCGTGCTTGCTGGACCACGCGTCCATAGTAATTGTGAACCACTTGCCACACTGTGGTCCAGCGAAGCAGATATATTGCCCTGCAGTGATGTCGTGCAGGGCTGGTACGCTTCTGGGCAAAGTACCTACGGCCAGGGACCTGCCACTGTGGTGTGCCAATGGCCACAAAACCCTGAACGCTGCACTGTCTACCAGGCTGAAAGGTAGCAGCTGCACCGCCAGGAGTTTGGCTAAGCCGGCAGTTGAGACGCTGGGCTTGGGGGTGATGGGGGACAGTTTCGTGCCTCGCTCCAACAACTGGGGAAGAGAGACCTGCCTTTTAGCTGACGCTCCAGCAGCAGGTCAAGAGGCCTCTTAACACGCGTGCTGGGGCCAAAGGCTGCCTCTCCTCCTAACTTCCACCGAGGAAGCAGCTGATGGGGGCGGAGGGGGAGGAGGAGGAACGGTGGCTACATGGGACGAGGTAGGGAACGTGTGGGTGCCTGCACGTTCCCTGTCCGCTGCTTCCCACCGGGCAAAGTGGTGCAATCATATGCCTCCTCATGAGGAGGTGCCCAAATGTGATGTGGTCTTCCACGGCTAACACGTTGCAGGCACAACTTGCACACTGCAACTGTGCTGTCACTGGAGCCAGTGGAAGAACTCCCACACCGCTGAGCCACCGACAACGACTCGGAGCAGAGGTCACCTGCTGCTGTGGGGCATGGCACCAGATCTCATTGGTGCCGTACCTCCACGTGCACACTAGGTGCACTGCTCTGCCCCGGCCCCTGCCCCCAGTCTGCCTCTGGGTTCAGGATCGTGCTCATGCTTGAGGGACACCCCTCAGAGACACACTATCCTCCTCCTCTCTCACAGAGGGCACCCATGGACGATCGGTGACCTCATCGTCCACTTCCACCTCCTCAATACTGGAGGCTGCATCACTAACAGCAGCAGCATCTGGAACCTCACCCCCTGCATTAGTTCCCTGGTGCTCACAGACTGCTGCGTGACATCGTCAGCCTCCTGTCCCCCTGTGCACTGAGCACTTTCCCCGCCTCGGGCGACAGGAAAGATTGTGCATCAGTGCACAGCTCCTCCTAAGCACACTAGCCCCCACATAGTGTGCGAAAACATATCCTGAGACTCCTCCTCCGGATCCCCGAAGGTACGGGCCATGTGGGCAACGAACTCCTGTAGAGCGGTACAGGTTCATGCCCACAGTAGGAGCCTCAGGGGAGGAAGGAGCAGGCACAATATCTACAGTAGCAGCTCGGCTGCTCTGTGCCTGTGAGGAGGTGGATGAGGAAGGCTGGGTAATCCACTCTACTACCCGCCTTCCTGATCAGAAGGGATAGCCCTAGCCCGGCTACCCCTAAAAATATCGGGCACGGTAACCCGGCTGCCTGCGAAGGGCAGGTAGTCCTGGCCAGAGCCTTCAGTAGGCCTCCTTGCCTCTCCCTCTCCCTCTCCCTCCACGTGCAGAAGCACCCCTGCTCCTGGGTCTCCCTCTTGCCCTGCCAGGCATTTCCCTCTCCCAAATTATCCCCCAAAAATTAATATATATATAATATAATACACACACACACACAACACAAACACAAAAGACAAAGCAAAACAAACAACACAGAAGCAAACAATAAACACAAGCTTTTTTTTTTTTTTTTTTTTTTTTTTACACTAAAAGCACAAATAGGACACAGACACAACTGACAGCAAACAGCAGATCAGACAGCAAAAGCTGCTGATTGTGCTAAAGGCAGCACTGTCAGCTACACAAAACACACAGACACTGACACACAGATACAGAAAGACAAACAAAAAAACAGGACACCTAGACCTCTAAAAGTCTAACACAAAATTTGTCCAAAGGACTTACAGGGGGGTTAGTCCTTAAAAGGACTTTTGGGTCTCACAAAGTTAGTCCTTAAAAGGACTGTTGGGTCTCAAGATGTGTGAATACAGGGGTGGGTAACAACAAGTGCTAAACCACCACACTGAAATCCACACACAGAAAGCTCAAAGCTCAAAAAGCGCAAAAATCTTCTCCAACTCCTACACTGTCAGGTCTCCACTAACACACCTCCAACACACTGACAAATGTCGCCTGTGAAGCGCCTTTTATACCCAGGGGGCTGGCAATAATCATGTTAGCTGCCATTGGCTAATTTGGGTCATGTGGCTTGCTCCGTCTTGAAAATAAGCCCCAAAAATTCGAATTTACAAGAATGTCGTTTTTCCGGTAAATTTCGTAATTACGAGGATCTTCGCGGTTTCCGGGCCCCGGAAGATCGCGGATTCTCGTAATTACGGAGATACTCGTATTTTCGAAAATTTTCGTAAAAAAAAAAAAATCCGCGGTTCGGAAGTTCGGAAGGCGGAAAATCCGGAAAATCCGGAATAATCCGCCGTTCGCGGACGTGATAAATCCGCGGCGGATCCAGGTTCGGGTCCGCGAACCGGCCATCTCTACTCCTGACATTCCTGTGACGTTTCGGTACTTACCTCCTGACATTCCTGTGACGTTTCGGTACTTACCTCCTGACATTCCTGTGACGTTTCCACAACCGCCTGGCTAGATTATTTTGCGTTCAACATTAGGAACGTTACAGTATATCAATCATAATTACAATTGCAAACATGATACGGCCAGGAAACATCAAAGGAGCATCGGCAGGTAAAACTCCACTTTATATCACATCAAATGTCAAATCCATGTCAATGGACACAAACAGGGAGATTCAATAAAAGTTCTTATTGTTTAAAATGCTGCTAATTTTGTCCCAACCAATCAGATGTTAGCTTTTAAACTTTAAATAAAATCTGATTGGTTGGGGCAAAATTAGCACCATTTTTAACAATAAGAACTTTTATTGAATCTCCCTGAAAGTTTTGCTCTGACTGACAGAAATATTGCATTGTGCAGTTATAATATCAACCTGTGTGTACCTTGCCTTTAATGTATGCGTTCATATGGCACCCAACTCAGTGGTTTTATTTAGATCATAGAATAAAGACATATTTCAACTTAAATCAGTAAAACCTATATTATTGGCATTGGAAAACCTTCTCTTTGAATGTCTGATAAATGACAATGCAAACAAGCACCTGCAAGAAGCTTATAAATGGCAGATTACTGCAATCTGCAAACGCCAGACTTTAAGAAGAGCTGCGTGCATATGGGAATCATTTGCTAAGATCAAATGGCCTGCAATAAAGGGAAAGATTGCCTTAAGCATTTCTTAGAATTCGGAAAAAAATGCTTTTTAATGTAAACACACGGCTAGTGTCTGGTTGTTATAAAGGGTCTTATGAAAAACATTTTTGCAAAATCATGTGTTAATAATCACACATGTTTCGGGCAATGCACACCACATTCAAGTGTAATAATTGAATGCAACCTATATATACACCCCAGGAACATGAAGTGACGTAAGAAACCTAACCCGGGCACTCTGTTGTTTGCATTGATGGATATCATTATGCATGAGGCTGGAATGAAATAAAAAAGAAATATTTGTCTCATGCCTACTAGCCACATAAAATCACTTAAGTGACTGACATATGGACATGATGATTAAAGATAGTATCCTACAGTTTTTGTACATGACCATCTCAAGACCATATATGTCAATGAATGCTTATTTCTCAAAATTACCTATTCCATAGATAGTGTTGATTTTCTCATTTAAAGGGGTTTGAAATAATTAGGTAAATGATCATATATAATATAATATGTGCATTTATGTCCAATCTACAATAATGCTACTTCACACTACAACTGTTTTCACTAGCAGATAATCATAATAAACTGTTTGTAAAATGTTTAGATTCCATAGGCTTCTAGATAGAAAAATAAATAGGATGCATCTTAAATATGCTCTTGCTCATATCCGTTATATTCAGTTAGATCAACTGGACTTAACGTTTAGTTCTTGAAGACATTTCGCTAGTCATCCGACTGGCTTTCTCAATTCAGAATGACCTGTACAAGAATCTGTGGCAATTATGTACCCTGGAAAATCCCAATTAGCAAATCACAGCCAGGTGTTAAGGGTGTAATTCGATAGTGGCTAAGAGGTGTTATAGGAACGCCCAGGGTAAGGTGTCAAAACAGCATTGTACATGGCAGACAGATGGTGTCGAACCCCCCCATCTCTATTTAGGCTTGGTTTCTTTATATTCACATAAATGGCCTCCTTGACACCTCTCTTGATCCAGTCATGTTCCTTTGAAAGGATGTTGACATTACAATCTTCAAAGGTATGTCCTTTTTCCTTAAGATGCAGGTGCACAGCTGAGTCTTGACCCAAGGAATTGGCTCTTCTGTGCTGGGCCATACGTTGGTGCAGTTGCTGGTTGGTCTCTCTCACATACAAATCAGAGCACACTTCTGCCTTTAAAGGGACTCTAAACCCACATAAATCAGTTTTTTAAGTATGTGCCATCCGTTTCTATTATTCACAGGGAGGTGAGAATGCTTATTCCCACCTCCCTGTGAATAATAGGATGCTCGGGGTACCTGGAACTTACCTTACCACGCTCCTCTCGTAGCCGCTCCTTCACTGACAGCCGCTCTGTCCCGACCGCGCGATCTATCTTAGGCGCATACACGCCAATACAAAAGATAGGGCGCGCGACCGTACAGAACAGCTGTTAGATACAGGAGCGGCATCCTATTATTCACAGGGAGGTGGGAATAAGTGTTCTCACCTCCCTGTGAATAATAGAAACGGATGGCAAATACTTAAAAAACTGGATTTAGTGTTCCTTTAAACATGCGTGCATCAAGCCTCTTCTTAAAAACCCTCACTGGACCCTACCTGTCTCTCGAATTACCGCCCTTTCTTCCTTTTACCGTTTGTATCAAAACTCTTAGAATGTCTCGTTTCTACACGCATTGATAAATACCTCCATGCTAATAACCTATTGGACCCATTGCAGTCAGGATTTTCGACCGGGTCATCCAACTGAAACAGCTCTCTGAAAAGTCTCAAATAACCTACAAACTGCCAAAGCCAAGGGACAGTTCTCGGTCCTCATTCTCCTCGACCTATCTGCTGCCTTTGATACTGTGGACCGCTCTCTTCTTATGCAAATTCTATAATCTCTGGGCATCCAAAATCAATCTCAAACTCAACATGGACAAGACTGAAGTTGTACTTTTTCCATCCTCATGATCTGTTCCCCTCCCTAGACTTACTATTAATATTAACAAAACACCTATATCACCATCTCCTCATGTCCGCTGCCTCGGAATAACGCTAGATTCCGATCTTTCTTTCAAACCCCATGTCAATTCACTTGCCAACTCCTGTCCAACTCAAAAACATCTCCCGCACCGACTACCTCTCGAACAAAGCTACAAAAATCCTAGTCCATGCCCTAGTCATATCCCAGCTTGACTACTGCAACACACTCCTGTGTGGTCTACCAAACAACCGCCTGGCTCCGCTTCAATCCATCCTCAACTCTGCTGCCCGGCTCATTCATTTCTCTTCTCGCTCCTCTAATGCCTCTCCTCTCTGTCAGTCACTCCACTGGCTGCCCATCACGCAAAGGATCCAGTTCAAGCTGCTTACCCTATACTATAAAGCACTATCCAACACAGCCCCTTCATATATCTTAGAACTGATCCACCGATATCCTCCTCTCATCCACCATTGTCACCTCTTCCCATGCCCATATTCAGGACTTTGCTCGTGCTGCCCCTCTGCTCTGGAACTCCCTTCCTCTGTCTGTCCGTCATTCACAATCCCTTAATACCTTCAAACGTAACCTTAAAACCCACCTCTTCAAGCAAGCATATAACCTGGCCTAAACATTACCCATCTTACTACCCAATATGATCCAACCCGCCTTTCACACTCCACTGCCAATCTATTTACAGCCTACCGACTCCTGCAACCTTATGTCTCACCCCATATCCTCTAGACTGTAAGCTCTTTGGGCAGGGTCCTCTCTCCTATTGTATGATGGTATTGCTGTAAGAAACTCATCACTCTGTTTACTCATATTTTGTATTACCTGTGTATGTAATATGTATACCTTTGTATAACATGTATTACCCTGAATGTAATGTATGACTATGTAATTGTAAAGCACCACAGAAGATGTTGGCACTATATAAATCCATAATAATAATAATAATCTGCGGCGTGGTTGTCTTCTTATCTCTCTAACAGATCTTTCTCTGTCTCTTTTGCTAATAAGACTTCCTCTCCTGTTTCTCTTAGAGTAATGTCCCTCAGGGCTCGGTTGCTGTTCTTTACACTATCTCTCTGGGAAAAATAATCAGCTCTTTTGTCTTTAAGTATCACTTATACGCTGATGATACCCAAATTTACTTGTCCACCCCCACACTATCCCCTGAAGTTCAATCCCAAATCTTTAAATGTCTGCTCTCTATTTTTTCCTGGATAGCGCACCACTGCCTTAAACTCAGTCTATCTAAAATGGAATTAATCATTTTCCCCCATAAACTGGGACCTAGTCCACCCTTCTCCATCTCTATTGACAATATGGTCATTAACCCAGTTTAATCTGCACGCTGCCTTGGAGTAATCTTTGACTTCTCTCTTTCCTTCCATCATCACATTAACAATCTCACTAGGGTGTGTCATTTTCTCCTTCTCAATATTGCCAAGATCCACCATTTTCTCTCTTGCTCCACTACTAAAATGCTCATGCATGCCCTAGTAATCTCCCATCTGAGCTTGGATCATCTCACTCTCCTTCAGAAAGAGAACTTACAACCCTGATACTTTTATCCATAGGGTGGCTTCCCATCAGACAAAGTATCATATTCAATACCCTTCTTTTAAGCCATGTCCTCTGTTCCTCTTGCTGCTCCCTGCCTTTGGAACTCTCTCCCTCTCTTGCTTCACCAGGTGACATCCATTAATTCTTTAAAATCTAGACTGTTATCCTACCTTTCTAAGCACCAGCACAACAAATGATTATTAGCCCTTTAAAGCACTTTGTGCTTTAAACCAGTTGTATCTGTATGTTGTTCCACTCACTTATATTATAAGCTCTTTGGGGCAGGGATCTCGTTCCTAATGTTTCAAGGCATGCTGAGCTTTTATCAATTATCCATAATTTGTTCTTTACCTATGTATGAAATTGTATTTAATTTTTATTTATCTGTATAATTGCTTGCACTTATTCGCTTGTTTGTATACTCTGTATCTTATAATGTACAGTGCTGTGTACCCAAGTGGTGCTTTATAAACAGAATTATACATACATACATACAAATACAAATAATGGTAGTTAAAGGGAAGCTTCTTAAAGTGCGTTTTGTATAGAGTTGACATATGTTTCTAACTGTACACAAATTAATGGCCAACCAACAAGTTAAAGGTCAGTGCTTCATCAGTAATTCAGAGCAGGCTGTGGTGTAACTACCGCCCCGCCACCGCCACAACCGCAGGGGGTCCCGGACGTTAGTAGGGCCCGCCACAAACCCAAAATCTCTGCAGGGACCAGCTGTTTTTAAAACAGCTGATTGCGCGTATGAAGGAAACATGCACGTGATTATCTGTTTAAAAGACCGGACCCAAACTTCTGGTTCAGTTCCAGATGTTCGGGTATGGTCTTTAAAACAGCTGATCACTTTAAACAGCTGAATCTATCATACGCACAATCTGCTGTTTAAAAACAGCTAGTCGCTGCACAGATCGTGGAGGTTGCGGATATCTTCATAGAGGGAGGAGCGGGTCAAGGGCCTGGCCTCCAATCTCATGTTGGGGCCCTGGCCCCTTCAGGTATGCCCCTGAGAGCAGAGTCACATTACTGTCCAATGATTATGCAGTAATGTGCATGAACTCTGGCCTACTAACATTGATGGCTAAATGCATCCTGAAAGCTGCATGTGTCTCTTTAATGTAAGAACAAAAGGCATAAAGTAATATAAATGATCTAGATGTATCGGGTTATTTAGGAAGCCTTAAAAAGGCAGAACTTATTCAGAGGTACTGAGTGTTCCATCAGAATCTTAATAACATAATTTCCTGGCTGGAGGTGCTAGACTTTGGTGGCCCTGGTTTGGGATCTTAAATCCTGCTAGCTCTAGGTTATAAGCTTGCACTGGGTTCAGATACTAGGTGGTGTTTGGTTATAGCTCTGGTTTATTAAATACTGCTAATCTGCTGCCACTTCAGCAACATTTGGGTCAAATTCGGGTTCTGCCAGAATTTTCTATATACATAGTAATTGATATTGTTTGTAATTTAGATTGAATAATGACATACGTCCATCAAGTCCAACTTTTCTATCCAGAGACAGGCAAAAAAAAACAGCTAAAAATGGGGGGTAGGATTCCTTCCTGACTCCTAATTGCAATTGGAAAGTATCCCTGGATTAACCACAATTTATATTGAATTTATGTTGGAAATACCCATGCTTACATTTTTTGGGTTTTTTTTTAAACTACTGGATGTTAAAGGTAAGCAAACAACTTAAAATTAAGTAAAAATAACAGCTAATTCAGTGATTACAATTGAATGTGCTGTATATAAATAAACCCTGGAAGTTTGTATAAACAAATTTGAATGCAGGATTTGACATAATTATTCTAATTAAGTAGTAGGTTGTATTCTTAGAGGACATGCAGCCTTCTAACCAACAATGTATGTGGTCAATGCAAAGAGCATTTAGGAATTCATTATTTTGGAGGATCACACAGTGCTACAGATACACCAGATGACAGACAGCACGTGTAGATTATTTTGCCACTTCTCACTTTTTAGATCAGGTGCAATGGCACATCTGACTATATAGCTGGCTGGGAGTCAAAGACAACTCTCCTTCAAGGGGATAATCATCTCACTAGCATGTGTAATTATAGGCATGGGAACACTGAGAGGTCAGTAGACTGGAAGATCGCGTGTAAAGTATGCTGAGAGAGAGAGAAGTTTATTCATGTCTGCAACTCTGCAGTAGGTAAAAGGTTTGATGTAAGGGTAGTAGTCATTAGCAAGTGAGGTGACAATTGGTTGGCAGTGGAGACCCTTGATCCTGACAATCTGTTGGCAGTGGAGACTGCCAACAGTGGAGACTTGATCAATTGCTTTAATGCAATTACTTTAACTCTGAGGAAGTGTTGTTACAGGAAACACGTCAGGCAGGTGCCTCCTGATGATTATCTTGTCCCTGTTTTTAACTTAAGCTATGTATGCATTTACAGTATATTAAATAAATGATTTCTATCCACATACGTGTGTAGCGCATCCAGATTTATTTTGATGTGTAGTTTAACACAACTCATTTGCCACTCAGCCCTCTGCTAGTGTTATTTCATATTACTGTGCTTGTGAAGGTTTTCATTCATCCAGGTCATAGTACAGTATATCTGTTGTATTCAGTTAGACCAACAGGACTTAAAGTTTAGTTGTTGAAGATGTTTCTCTAGTCATCCGACTGGCTTTCTCAATTCTTAATCTCAATGCTGAATTGAGAAAGCCAGTCAGGTGACTAACGAAACATCTAAACTTAAAGTCCATATGATCTAACTGAATACAACAGATGTTCTTATTACTGTTTTTCCTGTGAACCAATATTTTATCTTTTCTTTTAAGACAGACCCTGCCTACTATTATTGTAATTGTAGTAAAGTAACAAAGGTCTATATAAAAAGATAAAAAGGCGAGCAGGTGCTTTCAGAACATTTATTAAAAGAGCCCTGGTTGGCACACTAATGCAACTTGTGTAGCGCACTGCTTGGTCAATGCAGTGAAGGATTTAATAGGTGTGTTGGGACTTTTCAATGATTGAAGTTAAATAGATTTGGGTAGGTATTAGAACAGGGTGTCTTTAACAGTTTGCCATATGATACATTATATTTAATATGGGTGTTTGTACATACAGAGTAATCCCTGGTGGGTCTACACCCCATTCAGCCATAAAAACAGAAAACATTTGTAACATTTAGATACAGAGAAAGGGCCATATTTATAAAGCCGTGGTATTGCTTTTTTAGCGATATCGCAACTTTAACGATCGGTATGGTAAATTTACGTTCGTTAAACCGCTCGGAGATTAATGATCAGTTTAAGTATCGTAAATTTATGACACCAATTGTAAATTTACAATACTCTTCGTAAATCTACGATAAAGAAATCGTAGATTTACGATCCCCATAGAATACCATTGTGGTAGTTTACTACCGCACGGTATTCTAAAAGTACGATCACGACTACAATTATGACCGCAATCGTAAATTAACTAACCCGCGCTATCGCTAAAAAGCGATACCGCGGGTTTATAAATATGGCCCAAAGACACTGTGAGAAATGTCTAATAACATAAGCAGTAAGGTGGAATGAGTCAGAGACTTTAATGTTTAAGAAAAGGATAGATGAAATTTTGAGTGGGCATCTTAATACTTTATGGTGGGCCCTAGTCTTATATATCCTTGTGGGCCCCAACACTGCTCGTGTGTTTCATCCAGGGAGAGATACATTAGCTACTTTTAATATCCCTGTAAGATCAGCAATGCTTTCTACAATTCATATTTAATACATTAGATATAAAGGTAAACTTAACAAGAATAAAATCATTAAAGTGTAACTGTGGTCTCTAAAGTTAGGGTTAAATGAAAGCCTGCAGTTTTTCCTTTAAAATGTTCCCTGGATCATATCTCTGGCTGCAGCCTGTGAGAAATTATATTGCGAATTTTACAATTTCCAGCTTGCAGTTGGTTGAGTGAAATCCCCTTACTTTCTGCTCCTACCCTCCGCTCCAGGGGAGAAGCAAGCCCACTTAAAGGACAAGTCCAGCCCTCAAATGAAAAACTATTAAGAAAATGCAATAGTAAGTAAGCTGAGACATAAAAGACAAACCTGAAATGCTCCTCTTTTTGCTTTCTGGAACTTCCAGTAAGCAACTGTCAGTCAAAATTATACAATAACTTTTTCTATCAGGAAAGTTGATTTTTTTCCCCCAGATGTATGCATTTATGGCCACCATAAGTTGCCTCTTCCGAGCATGCAATAACTTCTTACAAATTTTACCTAGACCTGAGATTAAGGGTTCATTTTAAAGGTACAACAGAAGTCTTTATATAACCCTAAGGCTGGGTACACATGGAGTGATCGACCGCAACAAATGTCCGTCGGTCGCGGCAAATTCCGGACGAGCGGACGATCGAGGTCGGTCGCGGACGCCCGTCCCATACCAGGAGATATTTTCTCCTGGTATCAGCCAAAAATATCTTCTGGTGTGTACCCAGCCTAACTTGTTTGAAAAAATTAGAGACCACAGTTACCCTTTAAAAAAAATGGTAGGCTCAGTTTTCTTTATTTATTGAACAATCTGAACAATGAGCACCATAATAAATCTGAATACATGGCCACTGAAGTGAATTATACTGTACAATTAACCTGAACGAAGCTCCTAACACGAATATCTTTACAATGCAGGTAAGTATTATACTATCTAAGGTTCCAGAGGGTCTATGTTGGGTAGGTTTTTAACACACCGACATATAAACATGATAGAGAGGAAGTTCTAACAATACCTTTATAAATATTTAGATATTATTTTATTGTTTTGTTTTCATCCATAATACAAAATGTTAGAATTGTGTTCAGGTTGTTTGATCTCAACCACATAAATGTTTGTTTGCTTTTACTGTTCCTAAAGAGGACCGAATTAGTGGCTGATATAGGGTTAAAGAAAGAAGCCCATGTATTAAGCATAATTTAACATGCCTTGCAAAACTCTACATAATCAGTATCCATTGCTCCACTTATAAAGGCCAAGTTCACTCAAAACTACATTTTCCTGAACATGTAGTACAGGAAACTGCTTTTAAAACAATGCATCCCTACCGACCATTTGGCTCGTTCCAAACTTCTGACCAGTTGGCCAGGGCCAAGGACTGTCAGTCACGGCAAAAGCAGCTGCATCAGATATTTTGCCGCAACCAAGCAAATGTACAGAATCCATTTATGATGTCAAAGATTCCACGTACTGGACTCTTAAAATATACACACAAGTCACCAACAGGTAAAATACTTATATATACATGTATATTCTACAAAGTCACCACATAATTATATGATATTTCAAGGTAAGCTCACCTCTTGTGAATGCAACTTTCAAGTAAGTTTACCAGTGTTAAACCCAAGGGTGAGGTCCTAGTGGTTTAGGGCCTAATGAAAATTATACTATTTATAAATACCATCCTAGGTCTTGTAATGGGAGGGGGTGAGTTGGAACAGCTAGGAACAGTTTTATTGCCTGTTGAATAAAACCTGTCATTCTACAAAAATTCAGGGCACACACTTTAGCTGAATACACACCATGGGATCCCTTACCCTGAACAACCGGTCGCCACTTCTACCCGGTTGGTTAGAAGGAAAGACTTAAAGGACAACTCCACCCTCATAATAACATCTTTTAGAAAGAATGGCCTCTTTAAAATATTTTGATATATCATAGTTTGTCCTATGAATTCATTACTGTATGCCTGCTATGCTTCTGGATGCCTCATGGAAACTGAGCAATTTAGAAACCTGTACTGAGCCTGTACTGATCCTGAGCATGCTCAGAAGAGGCAGCTAGGGGATTAGCATTCAGTCATTGGCTGTGATGTCAACTGTCATATCCATAACTGACAGTTGCTAACTGGAAAAACCAGGAAGCAGAAACAGGGGAAACAGGACATTGTGCAGGATTTAAGGTTAAACCTTTATATTTCAGGTTTCAAACTATCAACGTTTAGAGTTTTGTGGGGTGATTTACCTGTATGTAAGTTTTCATTTTGGGGATGGACTTGCCCTTTAAGGTCACAGCAAAGGTAGCCACCCATAGAGGACCGCACAATCGGCTGTGGTTTTCTGATGTGCCTGATCGCCCATTAGTCCGATTCAAACGAACGATTGAAAGTCGGTTATGGGCCGCCCCAAAGCCATGCAATTTTTTTCTGCCCCATTGACTGATACACTAAACTATTAGTCAATTGCGACGAAAAATTTCATGGTGTGTATACAGCCTTAAAGAGTAAAATATTCACTGCATTTGTCAGATGGGATCAGACACCAAAACTTTGGTTTTCCTTAACAGCACATTCTATGCCAATAGATTTTATTAGCAGGGGTGCTTGCAGGGCCCACCACAAGCTCACCTCTTCGCCGCCATATTTAAACAGCAGATCTCTCGTATGAATGAAATATATGCCCAATCAGCTGTTTAAAAGACTGGACCCAATCTTCCACTACTTACAGCTGATCACACGTAAGTTTCCTTCGTACTTGCGATCAGATGTTTAAAAAAAGCTGATCGTGGGGGGCATGGGGTCCTGCCTACAATTTCGGGGGGCCTCCTTGAAGATATTTTGAAACTTGAACTCGCTTAGGGCTCGATCACACTACATCAGTTTGTATCCATTTTTAAAAAACAGACAGACAGTAAAACCCATAGGATTTCATAATATCGTACAGTTCCAATCCAGTCCGTTTATAAAATGCACTGCTGCACGCATTTCTAAAATGCATGAAAATGTGGTAAAAGGATAACAATGGATAACAACGTACATGCAAATGGTCAGCAAGGTATACAAAAAAAAGTAATAAAAAATCAATAAACACACTGCATTTTTAAGTTGCGTTTTTGTCCATTCCTAGTGTGAACGAGCCCTTTAATGAGCTTGTGTGCAATAAATAGCACTAGAAATTACACCCTACAATCGTGCATTTAACGGTTTTAGTGAAATGTAATGACATTTCTTCCCCCTTAAATGGTCAATGTACGTGTCAGTTTGCTATTTTGCATTATACTATAAATTCCTGGCATATTAGAATTTGATCTATATTACACTATACACAGGGAGAAACTTCTATTTGTGAAGTCTGGATTACAGCAGCATCTACTGAAGTAACTCTGATCAGTATTCCTGAATCCTGATTGTGAATAAATTGTCATTCACAGGAAGGGAAGTGAGTCTGACATTCTGCCAATAGGTCTGCCAACAGGTCATCCAATCGGTAGGATCATATAGACACACCTCTCCCAGAGGTTTATCCAAACAAACAATCTCTTTATTAGTAAACTTTGTCTGGCTCCAGCTCAGTGCAAAACATTGAAGCTCCTGTCATTATTGCATAAATTAATAATAAAAATGGGAAAAAATAAGATACATGTATTTCATCCAAATAATTGTATTGATTTGCTCTAAATAATTATATTAATTGCATGTGCAAACAATGGCTACATCTGGGTAAAGGATTAGTCAGCTCTTTCTATGGCACTAGAAAGCATTCAAAAGTAGAAAAATGACACATGGCTAATTTGCATATACGGGTACAAAATAAAAGGCGTTGGACATTCACACATCTTCTATGTGTTTTCTCTGTAGAATGTCAGTGCAGCTGTCTGTTGCCAACAAATATACTCTGTCTTGGAATCATTTAACCACACAACAAATCATGATCTACAATGGAATGCAGACACTTCTATTTTATATTCTTCTGCTACTATCTAAAATACAGTCTTATTGGATTCCACTTGTGAATGAGAAAAAAAATCCCTTTAACGTATTACAAGAGGGATAGCTGCCAAGAGATGTGCGTATGGAATGCCAGAAGACAGGAGTAATTTCAAGAACACTAGACATCTATTTAGAGCCGGCCGGTAACTTTACACATATAGTACACAGCAATTAGACATTTATAACTCTGGTATTACTAGAAATAACCTCACACAAGATGACTGTGTATATTTTTGGCATGTGAAGAGTTGACAGGGGTTGGAGACATTTGTGGTATTTAATAGGAAGTTACTTGAAATGTGCCATGCAAAGGGTTACCATCAGATTGTTATAACGTGGTTTCTTTTGTTTGTGCAGAACATCATGTTGGTAATTGATATTGACCATTTGCTTAACAATTTACATAAATCAAATAAATATCAGAATATTTTGTTTAATGAAAAAAAATTGCAATAGGTTCATTTGATGAAATATAGTGAAACCACCTGTAGTGTTGACTGTTGCACACCAAAAAATGATAACCCACATAACAGCAAGCCACTTCTGTCACTTATTGGCAGGATGGGGCCATAAAAATGAGTCACATCCTGCTTCAAGGCTTCCAGTTGGTTAGATCCTACTGTAATGTTTTTAGTTGCCCTCTGTAAAACACACACCGTGTGAACAATGCATGTCTGCCTCTCACTGCTTGAGTTTTATGTATTGAAAGGATTTTATTTAGACATTTAAGTCAATGCCTCTACTAAAAACCTTAATACTAGAAATCAATAAAAAAAAGTCAACAATATTATTTAAACAACAATGTTTTTTTAAAATAAATTAAATAAATACATTACCATAATTAAATTATCAAAATGTTTTGACCCTCTGAGCTTTCTTCAAGTCCACACAAACCACATTTTGTCAAACCATTAGAGAAATCTAGGAATGGCAGCAATGTTATTTTATCAACTTTACATACCAGTCCATCACAGTTGCTGATAGCCACAGTTCCTCCTGGCATATCGGTGATGTCTCCTGTATACACACACCCAGCATGGAGTGATCCCTGAGAAACCCTTTGGAAATCCTCCTGCCACTCAACTGTGGCCCCATAAGATACCAGATGTCTGTTAGGCTTGAGACGCAGATGCAGCTGCTTGCCAAAGACAGTAACATTGTAGTACAAGTTCCTATGATCTGATTCGGGCACACTGCGGGCAACCCTCTGACTCTGGCCAGGGTTGTTTGAGGTCAAACCACCTCTGCTGTTTCCTGCTGCTGATACCACATGTGAAATATAATGCCCCTGGCGATCTGTACTGAATGGGACAATTACACCATATTCATTTAGCTTCTCAGCGATGGATTCTACAAGGGATAAATAGATATCTTTAGATGTTTAGAGTGTGTTTTAAATTTTATTTTTCACATTATGCAACATACAAACAATGCTTTCCTTGTTTTGCATTTTACATTTTATTTCTATTTTTACACAATCTGCCACAGTAGCATTAACACTGCAACATTGCAAAGACACATTGATCACACAGTACATTCCCAGCTATTCCCAGTTATTCAAATAACCTCCTCAAGTCTACCAGCTGAATGTAAAGAAATAAATGACATCTGCACTTGTCTATATCTACCTACATACACACTAAGTGCTTGATATCTATTGTCCCTTTGCTGCAGGATAAACCTTGTGTTATAACTTTAAAGTTAATGACAACTTTCAAATCAAGTGCAATTACATATTGACATAGTAAGAAAATAGATGATTTCTGGCTGGTCATTACTTAATAGCTCTGTGCTTAATCCCAAGAAAAACACACCCATACTTCTATAAACATTCACACACTATTGTCATTTAACATTGGATTTACTGTTACTGTGAAACATAACAAAATCTACATGGGAAACCTGTCTCTCAACCAGAAACTGGGGAGCAGGGCTATCTTAATGAAAGGGCTGCAATCAGAGACCATTGCCGGTTAAGTGATCCTGTGCCAATCCATTGAGGACATAACTCATTCACCAACACACACAAATCTTCAACATCACAGGAAAAGTCTCACATTAAAACATCAAACACTGCCAAGAATGACAACATTCCAATGCCGAATTACAAGATCTATTATCTAATTCTTCTTTAAAGAATTTAATGAGGAAAAGAAAAAACATGTTTTACTGACTGAATTAAATGAAAGAAAGCAAATCCTTCCTTTCATGAATTCATACCTTTGGAAGTAACTGAATCCACAGTCATCCAGCAGGAACAACTTAAAAAACAAGCAAAAATCCCACATAGGCAGATAAAATCCATTGGATGTAATTTGGGGAAAAAATGCATAAACTTCCTAGACAGACAGCTCAAGAATAAGATATCCAGGAGGTGATCATAAGCTTTGTGTGAACCTCAGTGGACTTTTTCTTTGCTGTGTTAAGCTGTGCAAACAGAAAGAGAGAAAAAGATCTTGCAGGATTTTGTGAAGCTAGCCAGGCGTTTAACAATCTGCTCTGCTTCTGTTGGAGCTCTGCACTGTCAGATCAGGAGAGGCACACTCTGGAGGGGTGGGGGAGAAACTTTACTCAGTCTGGGATACAGCCTTTTTGGACCCTTATGAATTGTGCCTATCCAGGAGAAGCCCCAGCCATATAGAAAGGAAAAAATAAAGAGTAGAGGTGGAGAAAAAGAGAGTGGAAAAGGGAGGGAGGCCAGTGTACTCAGAGATCATTATAGTGATCCCAGCCAGAGCATGAAACTACTGACATCATTAGAGTGACATTGCCTATAGCCACACCCTTTTCCCCTCTAACCCTCCTCTGGTCTCATACAGTCAACCAAATCTGACATCTGATGTTGTACTTCAACTAAGCAGTTAAAAAAAAGAGAATTAAAAATTACATTTAACAGCAAAGTAAACTAACCTTCTGTGTAAAGTATTACAGGAAGAAAAATGATTGCTAGAATTTTTAAGATTAATTATTTTTCCATATAAGTATCTATTTGCATCAGTTTGTGTAAATAAGTTTTTATTTAGCAAAATTAAGGTTATTATAGAGATTTTAAAGGGACCATAAAGAAACCATAAATAATTATTTAATAATTTTAAATTAAGTTGGAGTTTGGCTGCATTTTGAAAGCTGATATGTGTGTCTGTGTTGCAGGTTTCAAAATGCAACAATCTTGCTACGCTAATGAAAGTGGACCCAGTGGCGTAGCTACAGACTTATGGGCCCTGATACAAAATTTGGGCATGGGCCCCCCAACACCGCCTCAAACACAAATCAGCACTGCAAACCAAATAATCATTGGTAAAATGCTTTGTATATAACCACTGGTAAAATAGTTGGCACAATGACTGGTTAAATGCTTGGCATGCAGACACTGATAAACTGTTTAGGAAGCTGGCACTGCAAACATCCAGGCACTGGTTAAATGCTTGGCACACAGATAATGGTAAAAATGCTTTGTACACAGACAACTGGTAAAACAGCTTGCACACAGACTAGAAGTTTTGGAAACTAAGCACAAAATGGGGCCCCTTCTTGGCCAAGGTCCCTGGTGCTGTTGCATCCCCTGCACCCCTAGTAGCTACGCCCCTGAGTGGACCTTTGAATTTCATAATCCATTATGATTAAACACATACATTTAGATTATTGTGTGTATATTTGCCATTGAAACAAAATGGTGGGTGTATTAGTAGTTGTGCGTACCTGTGTCAGTAGTGTAAGGGGTATGTTTTTGTGTTTATGACTATAAAACTATTTTGATATGATGAACTGATATTTTACTATAGTTAAGTATGGCTGCCATAGTAGGTGTGTGTTGAAGGGTTTATATTTGCATGTATGACCATAAAACTAAGTTTTTTTGATGATTAATCAAAATTTGTGTTTTGACTATTGTTATCCTTTAATAAGGTCTGCCACCAAAATGGAAGGGTAGGTCAGTAGGTGTGTGTTGGAGAGTTTATATTTGCAGTTATGTCCATAAAACTTACTTTTTTTGATGAAGATTTTGTTTTTTGACTATAGCTACCCTATAGTTACTTATTTTGATGATTGATCCAAAAAATTACTTTTTGACTACTGTATAGTTACCCTTTAAGTAGGTCTGCCACCGAAATAGAAAAGTAGATCAGTAGGTGTGTGTTGAAGGGAATATATTTGCATGTATGACCATAAAACTTACTTTTTTTGATCAAGATTTTGTTTTTTGACTATAGTTACCCTTTAAATATGACTGCCTGGGAAATGGCAGGGTGGGGCAATAGGTGTGTGAACCTGTGTCTGTGTGGGGGCTGGGGCTATGTTTGCGTTTTTAACAGTTTTGAAGCACTTCAAACCATTTAAGGATTGTACCCTTTATACGGTAGCTTATGAGAAAAAATGGCCTGAAATGCGCTGATAACATGGTAACGCTTCTGAAAATTCATTAGCTTCTCTTATGTGTCTTATAGGTCTGTACTGAATTTCATGTCTCTTGCTTGAATACTGTGGAAGGAGATACAGTCCAAAAAAACGTAAGAATAAAAGGGAAAAAGAAGATGAAGAAGAAGAACAAATAGAACAGTAATTTGGCTTTTTAAGACAAATTAATAAAGCGGGGAATATTTCTTTAAGCATAAAAGCACAACTTGTTGAGTCAATCACACCCAACAAGCACCTGAATTATTAACAAGTTTATAATATTGGATTTGTTCTGTCTTCTTTCCATCCTCAACTATGTTAGGAACATGTCCTGTGACCAATAATCAGCTCCAAATTAGTGAATGGGGGTTAACAATACAAAGGCCATCCAGCTGCCAAGCAGGATGGGTACAAATAGATGTGGAAGAGAAAGCTGTAAATGTAAAACTTTGGGTCGTTATTAGGCAGAAAATTAATTTAAAAATATTTATTTTGAGACGGGTAAACTTTATTATTATTATTTGTTGCAAGGTTACTCACCAATAGAGATGAACGAAACATGAGTTTTGTTCTGCCAGCTGTTCCGCAGAACGTTTTGAAATTTTGAAAATCCAAATTGAACTCAATTGAAACAACATTTTTCACATTTTCAACTGCAATTTCTGACTATTTAGGGAGGATTTTCACCTTTCAACTGCAATTTTCAACCACGATATACGCGTTTTCAACCACCGGTTCCAACTTTCATATTTTAAAAATTTCGCCAGATCTGCTGATTTTCAATGAAAATCAGATTAGTTGCAAAACTGGGGTTCATCTGTACTAACAATCCATTTGAAACATAAGATTTTGCCAGAAAACCAATATAATAAACTAAGTGCTAGTTAAGTAAATGACGACAAACATGTACCTGGGTGTGTTTCCGAACTTTCACTGAAGTTCAGAGGTTTGGAAACTATCCGAACTTCAGGAAGTTTGGCCATCACTAGTGACCAGTGGTCAACCCCATCTGCAGAGGAGAATGGGTACAATGTGAATATGGTATACCTCTAGAATAAACTAGAAGTTTGGGCTGCTATTAGGAAGATACTGCATTCAGTTCAGCTAAATTTATATTTAATTAATAGTTATTGGGAAATATTTACAATTTCTCCCAATACCAGACCATAGTCAGTAACATAGAAGGGGCGGGTCTTTAGCAGTTAAAACTCAGGGGAAAATTCTGTCCATGTGGAAATAAGATTGATGATAATTTTTTTAGTAATGCAGAGACTAGGATTTTTCAAAAAATGTCATTGAAATATTGAAAACTGAATATTAGAAAAGTGAAAATCCTCATTGAAAAATAGAAAATTCCTATCAAAAATGTGAAAATTCCTATTGAAAAATTGAATATTGCGATTGAATTGGATATTCAGATTTTCAATAGCTGTCGGAATCAAAATTCAACTCAACTCAGTTAAATAGTTTGTTCATCACTACTTTGCCCTAGAGATGTTTGAAACTGGTTAGTTTTGTTCCAAAATCTGATTTTTGAATTTTCAAAAAGTTTTGAAAATTCGAAAACAAACCCAATAATAGAAGTCAATAAAAGCTAAAAAAAAATAAAAGTTCTAATCATTTTCTGTGCTTAACATATTGGTTTGATATTGATTATTTGATATCGAAAACTCAACATCAAATAATCGATAAACCCATCTAATATTCTAACTGATGAAAAGTTTCAGTTTCCAAATGTTTCAAAAAGCTCTGCTTAACTTCAAAATGGCAGTTTCAAATGGGAACCGGGTTAAAACAAACCCAAAACCCACCCCTACTCCTGTCATTAAAGGGTAACTACAAGTCTAAAACTTATGATCCAGGGAAGCTAAAGAAATCATATTAGGCTTGTTTGAAATATATGAGAAAAGATACCTCTAGATCTTAAGTTAAAGACTTGTAAAGTTACACTTCTCAGACAGCCCAGTCTCTCTGAGTCTCTGTGAAAGACACATTGTGAGCTGTATAAAAAGTCCCACCCCCCAAAAAAAGCTATATTTTTTTAAGCTAGTTACAGAACTCTGCCTATAGGGAGAGAAATTATTATTTTAAGGCTTCCTAGCTTTAAAAATGATAAAGAAGTGTGGGGGTATTGGGGCTGATGAGGCTGATGATGCTCTTTCCCAGCAGAAGGATATAATCATGTTTATGATGCTCAAACCTAGTAGAAAATTCCACTATTTATACTGCTGTAAGTTTGGATAGACTGCAGCTAGAAGCAGGATCCGGGAGTCATTTTAAAGCTAGAGGTGTGCTTTTTGTAACAGAGGGCACTTGTATAGAGACTACAGTTCTCTTTTAAGCTCTAGGCAAACGCACAATTTTATTGCCTCTGTAGCTTTGTTACATAAAAATATATGTATATGGTATGGTTAGACATGACTGTTTCCATTAACATGGTCACATATAATTATTTTTTCCAAGACAGTAAAAATAGATTTTAGACAGTTCTAACCTGTTTTAGATCACCAGCTAAGCTTAGCATCAAAGAGAGCAAAATATTGTAGAAGAAAGGAAAGAGTAAAGCTGGGAGACAGAATATTTTGACTGTTTAAAGATTATAATGATCCAGGTGTATGATGTGACAGTACTTGAGGCAAATTGTGTTTTAGGAGTCTCATTAGGAGCCTTGTCAAAGAAATGGTTACGTTATTTTCTATGTAATCTGACAAGTAGGTGCATGTGAAATAAAGATGAAATATGGTAAGAGGGGATGTTATTCTTTATGTTCATTTTAAAGAATGGTTTTCCATACAATATAATTGTGTGTGCGTTGTTTTCAGTAAGAATGTTTGCCTCTATGTGGTTACATGGTCAGACAATCTGTACACTTTTTGATATCTTGGATCCAAGTCTTCACATTCATCAATGGCTAACACGGTACAATTCTCTACTACAGTTTACTGTATGTCAGGTTAAGTGAAATAGGTACCAATGTATAGCAACAGAAAAGTTAGCGTCTCCTTTCAAATGAACCCCACCGACCGGGCTGGGTTACTTTCTGTTGCTGTATCGGGATTCTGGAGGTTATTCGGTGGTGAAAAGGTGACATCTATTCAGCTCCTTCCAAAATAGTTGGTGGGGGACATTCCTTCCAAGTCCAATCAGTCTGAGGTGGGAGGGAGACGTGCATTTTTTTGCTAGCTTGCCGTCTGATCAGGTATCTCTGCATTACCTATTGAACTTCATTTTAGTACCGCCAAGCTGCATCGGACATTGTATTTACAGCTTTGGGTATTGCTGGTCTTTCATCGTATTCATAGACTTTTTGATATATTTCTTATCCAGTGCACTATCACTTTATATTTAGAGTGTAAGTATCATAATATGTTGCAAGCAGGGAGCTGACATATGTTTATCTATAGCAGTTTTTTTTTATGATATGTATATTTAATAAATATATTTTAAGGAACATTCCTATATATTTTACATATTGTGTGTGGTCCCTTTTATATATTATTTGTGGATTATTGTGGATAGGTGGTCTACAATGTTCCATTAGTTGCAAAGTGCAGGACCCACTTTGTGTTGGCAGTGATCCTTATCCGAGTTTCTCTGTCTTTTTATTTATAACCTAGTAATGGTATTTACCCCTAACTTTATAACCACATTTCTATTTTTCCAACCCCAGGCTCTCTATATATATATATTTACATTTCTCATTAGCCCTATGTGACACGACACACCAGCTGGTAAGTCAGCTCACTTGCACAGCGGACAATAATCTGTTGCTGCAACTAAGCTTGATGTCACTCACTACCCCTGAAGTGTTCAGTGTATGCTGTGGGGGGCATTGTTTTTCCACAAAGAACACAAACATATTTTGTCTGTGCATCCTTTCTCTTTAACACAGGATGATTTTTTGTTTTGCATTTGCACTTCAGTTTGAAAGTTTAATATAAAAGAGCACTACATGCCAGAAAATAGATGTATGTAGTAGACTTTATGTTGTTTCTTTTGGAGTCTGCATTCTGCTGTTTTCTAACATAGTTTAAGTTTAATAAAAAAGATATTGCCATTTATTCTCAGCGTGGTAATGATTAAAATAATCTAATTGTGTAGATTTAATAAAAACACATATCAATATGTTATTTAAAGGGACAGTTCAGTGGAAATGATCAATATTTGTTAAATTGTTAGTTTGTGTAATGCTTTCTTAGTTATTCTACATATTCTCTCCCATTTCGAAAAATCAGTTGATATCATACCCTTTGCTGTTCCCTGCTGTTAATATTAGTGAGCTGCCATTTCAGGTTCTAAGGGTCCTTCTTCTTCCGAGGATGCACCACTTCCTTGGAATGTTCCTAACAGTAATTTCTACTGATTGGCTGTTGGATGGGTCAAAGATGCTCAGATTTCTACTGAGCAACTGAATTAACCCAGGCACTTGGTCAAGAGCAATACCATAATGGTCTTTACTAGGGGTCCTGCAAACAGGAAGTCAGTATTTCAGTTGCTTTTATTTATACACAGATAAAATGCTGAATTGGCAGATTAAGGTCACTGGGATGAAAAAATACTGCTCTTTTTTCTGAAAAGTATATGTATTTGCACTGAACTTCCCCTTTAGGAGAATGAAAGTCTAATAATACATTAAGTTCAGGTGATCTCAATGTAATAATAATCTAAACTGCTATGTTCTTAACCGTACAAAATATTATTAGCTGCTTAATAATTGATGTTATGTTGGTGCTGCTCCTCCTACTCTTTCAAAGCATCTATGTTTCGGGATGCACCTCCCTATAAGTCAAATCTGGTGTTTGGCACAATCCACATAGACTTAATTGAGGCTTACATCACTACCAGCAAAGGACCATGGGAATCAGGAAGAAAGTAGTATACATTAATAATTGAAATGGTTATGGTATTGGTTAGAATTCAAAATGATTATTATTATTATTATTGAGGATTTATATAGCGCCAACATCTTCCGTAGCACTTTACAAATACATGTATACATTCACATCAGGCCCTGCCCCGAAGCACTTACAATCTAAGCATATTTATTTGATTATTTGACACATACAGCCTATCAGTATGTCTTCATATTTTCAAAATGAAAATATGTAGCAGATAAGGTCCTTTCGATATGCTGATCATGATATCGAGGATGATTATGTTTGGGCAAGGCGAAAAATTTTCTGTCAACCACATTTTCCAGAGCCTGGAATCTACGTAAGATCGTCTGAGTAAGGTAGGGAATTGCGATTGCTTTGTGTATGGCTAGCTTTATTTTTACACTATTTAACATATATTTTGCTAAAAACACAAAAACAGTGATAGGCTATTTTACATAAGGCTGGGAACACATGGAGGAACAATTTGTCCTGATCAGTGATAAATTACAATCAGTGAGACGTGATCTGGATATAGGAAATATTTTAGTTTCACTTATCTACTTCACAGCATTAACCTGAATTTTCACCAAATTTTCAGGTCCCACTATCACACACAGCAGCGCATGCAGGATTTTCACAATGCGCTGCAGTGTGTGATACTCCATGTGTGCTGCATTCCAGGTCATTTCTATGTTATTGGCTTTACTTTTGTCTGTGTGGTTTTTACCTCTGCTGACAAAAAGTTTTATCAACAGGTATTTACTTTCTAATGCACCTGATATTTCATTACAGTCATTTATCTTCTTGTTTATTGACGCACAGAATAAGGTCCAGCTGTGTTTACAGTGAATTTTCATCACAGCTGAAGAACTGGAAGTAAAAAGTAAATTTGCTTTCCAAACAACATTGCTTTTTCATAACAAGCAGCAAATCACACAATAAAATATGTTCTGTGACCAAATGCCATTTTTGTAAACAAAACCCAAAAAAACCCAAAACGTAGAATGTCTATAATTTTAATGGCAAACATTATTAAACTATCTGTGCCTAGTTTGCAGATTATTAGTATGTAAGTGGAATATTTTATGTAAGTGTTCACATATGTAAGTAATCTCAATATAAGCAAAAACTGCATAATTATAGTTTGTACAATACACAAGATCCCTGGATATCCTATATGTGACGGCTACACTACAACCCTCATCCCAGGGGCGCTCCGAGCACACTTAGCTCCCTGTCAAAACCCGACCGAGATTTGCTTATCACTTATATATTTACCCTAAACCATCGGAATCTGCCACCAGGTGTGTTAAAAGGTACACCAACCTACCCAGCATGCACAGCTGTACAATAAAACTAATAATGACGGTTAATTCGCTACCACGTACAGGAAGGAATATAACAGAATACAATAGAATATAATATACCGGTAAAAACCTAGCGTCTCAGAGGCAGAGTTCCTTAGTTCCTATTTAGAGAAATCAGAGATTCAGCTAACGATTCGAACATCGTTTAATATAAACAAAAACAGTACAAACACAAACACAACATAAGCAACAGTAAAGTTGAATGAAAAGTGAAGATAATACTTAATGTCAGTCCTTAGTGTTCCAGGGTAAAATGAAGAAGGTAATTCCGTGTAAGATGGAGTGCAGAGTTATTGGCCCTCAAAATAACTCTTATTAGTCTGTTTAATTCTATACAGGGCCGCCTAATGAGGCAGGGGGCAGCACACTCATTCCGAGTCCCCCATTTAATCTCCCTGATGGGCCTGCTGCACTCTGCAGGTTGGTGCAGGACTTCTGGAGTAGTAAGCAGCCAGCAATCATTTATAATGTATGCCACTGCCAGGGGGGTATGTGCTGTGCAAACTATAACTGGGTGGCACAGTTATAGTTGGCACAGAGGGCACATACCCCCTGGCACCACCAGCATACAAATACCCCCATCCCCATGGCACAATTATAATTGCCGCAATAAATATCCCCCCTCCCCTTTGCACTGCGAGCTTTAGATAGAGTTTGGTAGGTTAAGTTAGGTTAGTAAGGTTAGTTAGGGCCCTGCTGTCTGAAAGTACAAATTATAATATTGGATACAATGTTGTATGCAATTTAAAGGGTATCTTCACTGGTAAAACCCCCTTTTTTCTATTCAGTTCTATTGAAGAATGGGAGGTAAAGGAGCTATGTCTTACATCTTGTTCTTCAAAAAAACGAAGGGAAGGAACTTACTGGTCACTTGCTCCTCTGCTCCTTCATCTGACAGGTCCCAACGGACTTAGAAGTCTATGCGCAAATGCAATGTGCACGCGCATAGAGTACAGAGTCTGTCAGACTCCGCGGCGGAGGAGCGAATGACCAGTAAGTTTCTTCTCTTCGTTCCCGGCTCCTGAAGGTTTTATTGAAGAATGGGAGGTAAGACACAGCTTCTTTACCTCCCATTCTTCAAAAAAAGGGGGTTTTACCAGTGAAGATACCCTTTAAATAGACATGTAGATTATTAGACTCTGGCAATAAAAAATTTTTTGGCAGAAATGTTTGACTAAAATGCTTATTTTAATTGGTAAAGGAGAACTACCGTTTACTCACCACACCCATCCTCAATTTTAAATTTAAATTAATTTAAAATTAATCCTCACTGGTCTGTCCATTCGTACGACAACACCAATGGGAAGATGTTTTCTGCAAAAAAGCATGTCTTCCCCTTGGTCAGATCCTGGATAAAGAATGGGCTGGAACGAACCTACATTGTATTGTACATTAGGTAAGTAAAACCGCTGATGTACTGTAAACTCAGGGGTGAGGACCTAATAATTTATGTCCTACAAATACAGCTAGGTTTCTTCCATGCTTTATAAATAAATTGTGTTTAGCATTATACGTAACTACTACAGTACATGTTAAAAGAAAAATGGACATTTTGCCTTAAAACAGTGTTCTCCAAACTAGCATACTGATACTGGCTTTGGCCCAAAGTTTGTAAGTAAGTAAAGTAAGAGGATCACACTACTCACACTATTCACTGTGCAAAAACAAAGATAGAATGTTTAAGGGTGTTTACCCTAAACAATAGTGTGTAATATTGGACATGGTATTTTATATAAACAGGACTGTGTGCTGTGTTTGACATAGTAATTTATATACACAGATCAGTGTGTGCTGTTGGACATGGCATTTTATATATACAGGTCAGTGTGTGCTGTTGGACATGGTATTTTATATATACAGGATAGTGTGTTCTGTTGGACATGGTATTTTATATATACCGGTCAGTGTGTTCTGTTAGACATGGTATTTTATATATACAGGTCAGTGTGTGCTTTTAGACATGTTATTTAATATATACAGGTCAGTGTGTGCTGTTAGACATGGTATTTTATATATACAGGTCTGAGTTGGACATGGTAGATATACAGGTCAGTGTGTTCTGTTAGACATGGTATTTTATATATACAGGTCAGTGTGTTCTGTTAGACATGGTATTTTATATATACAGGTTAGTGTGTTCTGTTGGACATGGTATTTTATATATACAGGTCAGTGTGTTCTGTTAGACATGGTATTTGATATATACAGGTCAGTGTGTTCTATTAGACATGGTATTTTATATATACAGGTCAGTGTATTCTGGTGGACATGGTATTTTATATATACTGGTCAGTGTGTGCTTTTGGACATGTTATTTAATATATACAGGTCAGTGTGTGCTGTTAGACATGGTATTTTATATTTACAGGTCAGTGTGTTCTGTTAGACATGGTATTTTATATATACAGGTCAGTGTGTTCTGTTAGACATGGTATTTTATATATACAGGTCAGTGTGTTCTGTTAGACATGGTATTTTATATATACAGGTCAGTGTGTTCTGTTAGACATGGTATTTTATATATACAGGTCAGTGTGTTCTGTTAGACATTGTATTTTATATATACAGGTCAGTGTGTTCTGTTAGACATGGTATTTTTTTATATCAGGTCAGTGTGTTCTGTAGACAGTGTATTTTTCTATACAGTCCAGTGTGTTCTATTACATGGTATTTTATATATACAGGTCAGTGTGTTCTGTTAGACATGGTATTTATATATACAGGTCTGAGTTGGACATGGAGATATACAGGTCAGTGTGTTCTGTTAGACATGGTATTTTATATATACAGGTCAGTGTGTTCTGTTGACATGGTTTTTATATATACAGGTTAGTGTGTTCTGTTGGACATGGTATTTATATATACAGGTCATGTGTTCTGTTAGACATGGTATTTGATATATACAGGTCAGTGTGTTCTATTAGACATGGTATTTTATATATACGGTCATGTGTGTCTGGTGGACATGGTATTTTATATATACTGGTCAGTGTGTGCTTTTGGACATGTTATTTAATATATACAGGTCAGTGTGTGCTGTTAGACATGTATTTTATATTTACGGTCAGTGTGTTCTGTTAGACATGGTATTTTATATATACAATCAGTGGTGTTCTGTTGGACATGGTATTTTGATATTACAGGTCAGTGTGTTTCTGTTAGACATGGTATTTTATATATACAGGTCAGTGTGTTCTGTTAGACATGGTATTTTATATATAGGTCAGTGTGTTCTGTTTAGACATTGTATTTTATATATACAGGGCAGTGTGTTCTGTTAGACATGGTATTTGATATATACAGGTCAGTGTGTTCTGGTGGACATGGTATTTTATATATACAGGTCGTGTTTCTGTTAGACATGGTATTTTAATATATACAGGTCAGTGTGTTCTGTTAGACATTGTATTTTATATATACAGTCAGTGTGTTCTATTAGACATGGTATTTTATATATACAGTCAGTGTTTTCTGGTGGACATGGTATTTTACATATACTGGTCATGGGTGCTTTTGGACATGTTATTTAATTATACAGGTCAGTGTGTTCTGTTAGACATGGTATTTATATTTACAGGTCAGTGTGTTCTGTTAGACATGGTATTTTTATATATACAGGTCATGTGTTTCTGTTAGACATGGTATTTTATATATACAGGTCAGTGTGTTCTGGTGGACATGGTATTTTATATATACTGGTCAGTGTGTTGCTTTTGGACATGTTATTTAATATATACAGGTCAGTGTGTTCTGTTAGACATGGTATTTTATATTACAGGTCAGTGTGTTCTGTTAGACATGGTATTTTATATATACAGGTCAGTGTGTTCTGTTAGACATGGTATTTTATATATACAGGAGTGTTTCGTTAGACAGGTATTTATATATACAGGTCAGTGTGTTCTGTTAGACATGTATTTTATATATACAGGTCATGTGGTTCTGTTAGACATGGTATTTATATATACAGGTAAGTGTGTTCTGTTAGACATGGTATTTTATATATACAGGTCAGTGTGTTCTGTTAGACATGGTATTTTATATATACAGGTCCGTGTGTTCTGTTGACATGGTTTTTTATATATACAGGTCAGTGTGTTCTGTTAGACTGGTATTTTATATATCAGGTCAGTGTGTTCTGTTAGACATGGTATTTTATATTTACAGGTCAGTGTGTTCTGTTAGCCATGGTATTTTATATATACAGGTCTTGGTGGTTCTGTTAGACTGGTATTTATTATACAGGTCATTGGTTCTGTTAGACATGGTATTTTATATAACAGGTCAGTGTGTTCTGTTAGACATGGTATTTTATATATACAGGTCAGTGTGTTCTGTTAGACATGGTATTTTTATATTCGGTCGTGTGTTCTGTTAGACTGGTATTTATTATACAGGTCAGTGTGTTCTTGGACATGGTATTTTATATATCAGGTCAGTGTGTTCTGTTGGACATGGTATTTTATATATACAGGTCAGTGTGTTCTGTTAGACATGGTATTTTATATATACAGGTCAGTGTGTTCTGTTAGACATGGTATTTTATATATACAGGTCAGTGTGTTCTGTTAGACATGGTATTTTATATATACAGGTCATTGCGTTCTGTTAGACATGGTATTTTATATATCCAGGTCACTGCGTTCTGTTAGACATGGTATTTTATATATACAGGTCATTGCGTTCTGTTGGACATGGTATTTTATATATACAGGTCAGTGTTTTCTGTTGGACATGGTATTTGATATATACAGATCAGTGTGTTCTATTAGACATGGTATTTTATATATACAGGTCAGTGTGTTCTGGTGGACATGGCATTTTATATATACAGGTCAGTGTGTTCTGTTAGACATTGTATTTTATATATACAGGTCAGTGTGTTCTGTTAGACATGGTATTTTATATATACAGGTCAGTGTGTTCTGTTAGACATGGTATTTTATATATACAGGTCAGTGTGTTCTGGTGGACATGGTATTTTATATATACAGGTTAGCGTGTGCTGTTAGACTATGGTATTTTATATTTACAGGTCAGTGTTGTCTGTTAGACATTTATTTTATATATAACGGTCAGTGTGTTCTGTTAGAACATGGTATTTTACATATACGGTCAGTGTGTTCTGTTAGACATGGTATTTTATATATACAGGTTAGTGTGTTCTGTTAGACATGGTATTTTATATATACAGGTCAGTGTGTTCTGTTAGACATGGTATTGATATATACAGGTCATGTGTTCTGTTAACATGGTATTTTACATATACAGGTCAGTGTGTTCTGGTGGACATGGTATTTTATATATACAGGTTAGCGTGTGCTGTTAGACATGGTATTTTATTTTACAGGTCGTGGTTCTGTTAGACATTGTATTTTATATATACAGGTCAGTGTGTTCTGTTAGACATGGTATTTTACATATCAGGTCAGTGTGTTCTGTTAGACATGGTATTTTATATATACAGGTTAGTGTGTTCTGTTAGACATGGTATTTATATATACAGGTCAGTGTGTTCTGTAGACATGGTATTTTGATATATACAGGTCAGTGTGTTCTGTTAGACATGGTATTTACATATACAGGTCAGTGTGTTTCTGTTAGACATTGTATTTATATATACAGGTCAGTGTGTTCTGTTAGACATGGTATTTTTATATATACAGGTCGTGTGTGTTCTGTTAGACATGGTATTTTACATATACAGGTCAGTGTGTTCTGTTAGAATGGTATTTTATATATACAGGTTAGTGTGTTTCTGTTAGACATGGTATTTTATATATACAGGTCTGTGTTCTGGTGGACATGGTATTTTAATATTACAGGTTAGTGTGTTCTGTTGACATGGTATTTGATATATACAGATCAGTGTGTTCTATTAGACATGGTATTTATATATACAGTTAGTGTGTTCTGTTGGACATGGTATTTATATTACAGGTCGTGTGTTCTGTTAGACATTGTATTTATATATACAGGTCAGTGTGTTCTGTTAGACTGGTATTTATATATACGGTCAGTGTGTTCTGTTAGACATGGTATTTAATATCAGGTCAGTGTGTTCTGTGGACATGGTATTTTATATATACAGGTTAGCGTGTTGCTGTTAGACATGGTATTTTATATTTACAGGTCAGTGTGTTCTGTTAACATTGTATTTTATTATACAGGTCAGTGTGTTTCTGTTAGACATGGTATTTTACATATACAGGTCAGTGTGTTCTTGTTAGACATGATTTTATATATACAGGTTAGTGTGTTCTGTTAGACATGGTATTTTATATATACAGGTCAGTGTGTTCTGTTGACATGGTATTGATATATACAGGTCAGTGTGTTCTGTTAGACATGGTATTTTACATATACAGGTCAGGGTGTTTCTGGTGGACATGGTATTTTATATATCAGGTTAGCGTGTGCTGTTAGACATGGTATTTAATTTACAGGTCAGTGTGTTCTGTTGACATTGTATTTTATATATACAGGTCAGTGGTTCTGTTAGCCATGGTATTTTACATAACAGGTCAGTGTGTTCTGTTAGACATGGTATTTTATATATCAGGTTAGTGTGTTCTGTTAGACATGGTATTTTATATATACAGGTCAGTGTGTTCTGTTAGACATGGTATTTGATATATACAGGTCAGTGTGTTGTTTTTAGACATGGTATTTTACATATACAGGTCAGTGTGTTCTGTTAGACATGGTATTTATATATACAGGTCAGTGGTTTTCTGTTAGACATGTATTTTACATATACAGGTCAGTGTGTTCTGTTAGACATGGTATTTTATATATACAGGTTAGTGTGTTCTGTTAGACATGGTATTTTATATATACAGGTCAGTGTGTTCTGGTGGACATGGTATTTTATATATACAGGTTAGTGTGTTCTGTTGGACATGGTATTTGATATATACAGATCAGTGTGTTCTATTAGACATGGTATTTTATATATACAGGTTAGTGTGTTCTGTTGGACATGGTATTTTATATATACAGGTCAGTGTGTGATGTTGGACATGGTATTTTATATACACAGGTCAGTGTGTGCTGTTGGACATGGCATTTTATATATACAGTTCAGTGTTGGACGTGGTATTTTATATATACAGGTCAGTATGTTCTGTTGGACATGGTATTTTATATCAACAGGTCAGTGTGTGCTGTTGGACATGGCATTTTATATATAACAGGTCATGTTTGGACATGGTATTGTATATACAGGTCAGTGTGTACTGTTGGACATTGTATTTTATACATACAGGTCATTGGGCTGTTGACATCATTTCATAAATATAGGTTAGTGTGTTTGCTGGACATGGTATTTTATATATACAGGTCAGTTGTGCTGTTGGGTATGTGTATTTTATACATACAGATATAAAATACCATGCCCAACAGAACACACTGACCTTTATATATACACAATACCATGTGCAACAGCACACACTGACCTGTATATTTAAAATTCCATGTCCAAAAGAACTCATTGAGCTGTAAATATAACATATATATGTCCAACAGCACACGCTAACCTGTATGTATAAAATACCATCATGCGGGGTTTATAAATATGGCCCAAAGACACTGTGAGAAATGTCAATAAAAAGCAGTAAGGTGGAATGAGTCAGAGACTTTAATGTTTAAGAAAGGATAGATGAAATTTTGAGTGGGATCTTAATACTTTATGGTGGGCCCTATCTTATATATCCTTGTGGGCCCCAACCTGCTCGTGTGTTTCATCCAGGGAGAGATACATTAGCTACTTAATATCCCTGTAAGAATCAGCAATGCTTTCTACAATTCATATTTAATACATTAGATATAAAGGAAACTAAAAGAATAAAATCATTAAAGTGTAACTGTGGTCTCTAAAGTTAGGGTTAAATGAAAGCCTGCAGTTTTTCCTTTAAAATGTCCCTGGATCATATCTCTGGCTGCAGCCTGTGAGAAATTATATTGCGGCATTTTACAATTTCCAGCTTGCAGTTGGTGAGTGAAATCCCCTTACTTTCTGCTCTCCTACCCTCCGCTCCAGGGAGAGAAAGCCCACTTAAAGGACAAGTCCAGCCCTCAAATGAAAAACTATTAAGAAAATGCAATAGTAAGTAAGCTGAGACATAAAAGACAAACCTGAAATGCTCCTCTTTTTGCTTTCTGGAACTTCCAGTAAGCAACTGTCAGTCAAATTAACATAAACTTTTTCTATCAGGAAAGTTGATTTTTTCCCCCAGATGTATGCATTTATGGCCACCATAGTTGCCTCTTCCGAGCATGCAATAACTTCTTACAAATTTTACCTAGACCTGAGATAAGGGTTCATTTTAAAGGTACAACAGAAGTCTTTATATAACCCTAAGGCTGGGTAACATGGAGTGATCGACCGCAACAAAGTCCGTCGGTCGCGGCAAATTCGGACGAGCGGACGATCGAGGTCGGTCGCGGACCCGTCCCATACCAGAGATATTTTCTCCTGGTATCAGCCAAAAATATCTTCTGGTGTGTACCCAGCCTAACTTGTTTGAAAAAATTAGAGAACCACAGTTACCCTTAAAAAAATGGTAGGCTCAGTTTCTTTATTTATTGAACAATCTGAACAATGAGCACCATAATAAATCTGAATACATGGCCACTGAGTGAATTATATGTACAATTAACCTGAACGAAGCTCCTAACACGAATATCGTTACAATGCAGGTAAGTATTATACTATCTAAGGTTCCAGAGGGTCTATGTTGGGTAGGTTTTTAACACACCGACATATAAACAGAGAGAGAGGAAGTTCTAACAATACCTTATAAATATTAGATATTATTTATTGTTTTTGTTTTCATCCATAATACAAAATGTTAGAATTGTGTTCAGGTTGTTTGATCTCAACCACATAAATGTTTGTTTGCTTTTACTGTTCCTAAAGAGGACCGAATTAGTGGCTGATATAGGGTTAAAGAAAGAAGCCCATGTATTAAGCATAATTTAACATGCCTTGCAAAACTCTACATAATCAGTATCCATTGCTCCACTTATAAAGGCCAAGTTCACTCAAAACTACATTTCCTGAACATGTAGTACAGGAAACTGCTTTAAAAAAATGCATCCTACGACCATTTGGCTCGTTCCAAACTTCTGACCAGTTGGCCAGGGCCAAGGACTGTCAGTCACGGCAAAAGCAGCTGCATCAGATATTTTGCCGCAACCAAGCAAATGTACAGAATCCATTATGATGTCAAAGATTCCACGTACTGGACTCTTAAAATATACACAAGTCACCAACAGTAAAATACTTAATATACATGTATATTCTACAAAGTCACACATAATTATATGATATTTCAGAGTAAGCTCACCTCTTGTGAATGCAACTTTCAAGTAAGTTTACCAGTGTTAAACCCAAGGGTGAGGTCCTAGTGGTTTAGGGCCTAATGAAAATTATACTATTTTATAAATACCATCCTAGGTCTTGTAATGGGAGGGGGTGAGTTGGAACAGCTAGGAACAGTTTTATTGCCTGTTGAATAAACCTGTCATTCTACAAAATTCAGGGCACACACTTTAGCTGAATACACACCATGGATCCCTTACTGAACAACCGGTCGCCAGCTTCTACACCGGTTGTTAGAAGAGGAAAGACTTAAAGGACAACTCCACCCTCATAATAACACTTTTAGAAAGAATGGCCTCTTTAAAATATTTTGATATACATAGTTTGTCCTAATGAATTCATTACTGTATGCCTGCTATGCTTGGATGCCTCATGGAAAACGAGCAATTTAGAAACCTGTACTGAGCCTGTACTGACCTGGCATGCTCAGAAGAGGCAGCTAGGGGATTAGCATTCAGTCATTGGCTGTGATGTCAACTGTCATATCCATAACTGACAGTTGCTAACTGGAAAAACCAGGAAGCAAAACAGGGGAAACAGGACATTGTGCAGGATTTAAGGTTAAACCTTTATATTTCAGGTTTCAAACTATCAACGTTTAGAGTTTTGTGGGGTGATTTACTGTATGTAAGTTTTCATTTTGGGGATGGACTTGCCCTTTAAGGTCACAGCAAAGGTAGCCACCCATAGAGGACCGCACAATCGTCTGTGGTTTTCGATGTGCCTGATCGCCCATTAGTCCGATTCAAACGAACGATTGAAAGTCGGTTATGGGCCGCCCCAAAGCCATGCAATTTTTTTCTGCCCCATTGACTGATACACTAAACTATTAGTCAATTGCGACGAAAAATTTCATGGTGTTATACAGCCTTAAAGAGTAAAAATTCACTGCATTTGTCAGATGGGATCAGACACCAAAACTTTGTTTTCCTTAACAGCACATTCTATGCCAATAGATTTTTATTAGACAGGGGTGCTTGCAGGGCCCACCACAAGCTCACCCTCGCCGCCATATTAAACAGCAGATCTCGATGAATGAATATATGCCCAATCAGCTGTTTAAAGACGGACCCAATCTTCCACTACTTACAGCTGATCACACGTAGTTTCCTTCGTACTTGCGAGTCAGATGTTTAAAAAAGATGAGTCGTGGGGGGCATGGGGTCCTGCCTACAATTTCGGGGGGCCTCCTTGAAGATATTTTGAAACTTGAACTCGCTTAGGGCTCGATCACACTACATCAGTTTGTATCCATTTTAAAAAAAAAGAACAGACAGTAAAACCCATAGGATTTCATAATATCGTACAGTTCCAATCCAGTCCGTTTATAAATGCACTGCTGCAACGCATTCTAAAATGCATGAAAATGTGGTAAAAGGATAACATGGATAACAACGTACATGCAAATGGTAGCAAGGTATACAAAAAAGATAATAAAAAATCAATAAACACACTGCATTTTTAAGTTGCGTTTTTGTCCATTCCTAGTGTGAACGAGCCCTTTAATGAGCTTGGGTGCAATAAATAGCACTAGAAATTACACCCTACAATCGTGCATTTAACGGTTTTAGTGAAATGTAATGACACTCTTCCCCTTAAATGGTCAGTAGTGTCAGTTTGATATTTGCATTATACTATAATTCCTGGCATATTAGAATTTGATCTATATTACACTATACACAGGGAGAAACTTCTATTGTGAAGTCTGGATTCTAGCAGCATCTACTGAAGTAACTCTGATCAGTATTCCTGAATCTGATTGTGAATAAATTGTCATTCACAGGAAGGGAAGTGAGTCTGACATTCTGCCAATAGGTCTGCAACAGGTCATCCAATCGGTAGGATCATATAGACACACCTCTCCCAGAGGTTTATCCAACACAAACAATCTCTTTATTAGTAAAACTTTGTCTGGCTCCAGCTCAGTGCAAAACATTGAAGCTCTGTCATTATTGCATAAATAATAATAAAATGGAAAAAATAGATACATGTATTTCATCCAAATAATTGTATTGATTTGCTCTAAATAATTATATTAATTGCATGTGCAAACAATGGCTACATCTGGGTAAAGGATTAGTCAGCTCTTTCTATGGCACTAGAAGCATTCAAAGTAGAAAAATGACACATGCTAATTTGCATATACGGGTACAAATAAAAGGCGTGGACATTCACACATCTTCTATGTGTTTTCTCTGTAGAATGTCAGTGCAGCTGTCTGTTGCCAAAACAAAATACTCTGTCTTGGAATCATTTAACCAAACAACAAATCTGACTACAAGGAATGCAGACATTCTATTTTATTTCTTCTGCTACTATCTAAAATACAGCTTATTGGATTCCACTTGTGAATGAGAAAAAAAATCCCTTTAACGTATTACAAGGGGATACTGCCAAGAGATGTGCGTATGGAATGCCAGAAGACAGGAGTAATTTCAAGAACACTAGACATCTATTTAGAGCCGGCCGGTTAACTTTACACATATAGTACACAGCAATTAGACATTTATAACTCTGGTATTACTAGAAAAACCTACACAAGATGACTGTGTATATTTTGGCATGTGAAGAGTTGACAGGGGTTGGAGACAATTGTGGTATTTAATAGGAGTTACTTGAAATGTGCCATGCAAAGGGTTACCATCAGATGTTTAAACGTGGTTTCTTTTGTTTGTGCAGAACATCATGTTGGTAATTGATATGACCATTTGCTTACAATTTACATAAATCAAATAAATATCGAATATTTTGTTTAATGAAAAAAAATTGCAATAGGTTCATTTGATGAAATATAGTGAAAACCACCTGTAGTGTTGACTGTTGCACACCAAAAAATGATAACCCACATAACAGCAAGCCACTTCTGTCACTATTGGCAGGATGGGGCCATAAAATGAGTCACATCCTGCTTCAAGGCTCCAGTTGGTTAGATCCTACTGTAATGTTTTAGTTGCCTCTGTAAAAACACACCGTGTGAACAATGCATGTCTGCCTCTCACTGCTTGAGTTTTATGTATTGAAGGATTTTATTTAGACATTTAAGTCAATGCCTCTACTAAAAACCTTAATACTAGAAATCAATAAAAAAAAGTCAACAATATTATTTAAACAACAATGTTTTTTTAAAATAAATAAATAAATTACATTACCATAATTAAATTATCAAAATGTTTGACCCTCTGAGCTTTTTCAAGTCCACACAACCACATTTTGTCAAACCATTAGAGAATCTAGGAATGGGCAGCAATTGTTATTTTATCAACTTTACATACCAGTCCATCACAGTTGCTGATAGCCACAGTTCCTCCTGGCATATCGGTGATGTCTCCTGTATACACACACCCCGCATGGAGTGATCCCTGAGAAACCCTTTGGAAATCCTCCTGCCACTCAACTGTGGCCCCATAAGATACCAGATGTCTGTTAGGCTTGAGACGCAGATGCAGCTGCTTGCCAAAGACAGTAACATTGTAGTACAAGTTCCTATGATCTGATTCGGGCACACTGCGGGCAACCCTCTGACTCTGGCCAGGGTTGTTTGAGGTCAAACCACCTCTGCTGTTTCCTGCTGCTGATACCACATGTGAAATATAATGCCCCTGGCGATCTGTACTGAATGGGACAATTACACCATATTCATTTAGCTTCTCAGCGATGGATTCTACAAGGGATAAATAGATATCTTTAGATGTTTAGAGTGTGTTTTAAATTTTATTTTTCACATATGCAACATACAAACACTGCTTTCCTTGTTTTGCATTTTACATTTTATTTCTATTTTTAACAATCTGCCACAGTAGCATTAACACTGCAACATTGCAAAGACACACATTGATCACACAGTACATTCCCAGCTATTCCAGTTATTCAATAACCTCCTCAAGTCTACCAGCTGAATGTAAGAAATAAATGACATCTGCACTTGTCTATATCTACTACATACACACTAAGTGCTTGATATCTATTGTCCCTTTGCTGAGGAAACACTTGTGTTATAACTTTAAAGTTAATGACAACTTTCAAATCAAGTGCAATACATATGACATAGTAAGAAAATAGATGATTTCTGGCTGGTCATTACTTAATAGCTCTGTGCTTAATCCCAAGAAAAACACACCCATACTTCTATAAACATTCACACACTATTGTCATTTAACATTGGATTTACTGTTACTGTGAAACATAACAAAATCTACATGGGAAACGTCTCTCAACCAGAAACTGGAGCAGGGCTATCTTAATGAAAGGGCTGGAATCAGAGACCATTGCCGGTTAAGTGATCCTGTGCCAATCCATTGAGGACATAACTCATTCACCAACACACACAAATCTTCAACATCACAGGAAAAGTCTCACATTATAAAACATCAAACACTGCCAAGAATGACAACATTCCAATGCCGAATACAAGATTAGTATCTAATTCTTCTTTAAGAATTTAATGAGGAAAAGAAAAAACATGTTTACTGACTGAATAAATGAAAGAAGCAAATCCTTCCTTTCATGAATTCATACCTTTGGAAGTAACTGAATCCACAGTCATCCAGCAGGAACAACTAAAAAACAAGCAAAATCCCCATAGGCAATAAATCCATTGGATGTAATTTGGGGAAAAAATGCAAAACTTCCTAGACAGACAGCTCAGAATAAGATATCCAGGAGGTGATCATAAGCTTTGTGTGAACCTAGTGGACTTTTTCTTTGCTGTGTTAAGCTGTGCAAACAGAAAGAGAGAAAAGATCTTGCAGGATTTTGTGAAGCTAGCCAGGCGTTTAACAATCTGCTCTGCTTCTGTTGGAGCTCTGCACTGTCAGATCAGGAGAGGCACACTCTGGAGGGGTGGGGGAGAAACTTTACTCAGTCTGGGATACAGCCTTTTTGGACCCTTATGATGATTGTGCCTATCAGGAGAAGCCCCAGCCATATAGAAAGGAAAAAATAAAGAGTAGAGGTGGAGAAAAAGAGAGTGGAAAAGGGAGGGAGGCCGTGTACTCAGAGATCATTATAGTGATCCCAGCCAGAGCATGAAACTACTGACATCATTAGAGTGACATTGCCTATAGCCACACCCTTTTCCCCTCTAACCCTCTCTGGTCTCATACAGTCAACAAATCTGACATCTGATGTTGTACTTCAACTAAGCAGTTAAAAAAAAGAGAATTAAAAATTACATTTAACAGCAAAGTAAACTAACCTTCTGTGTAAGTATTACAGGAAGAAAAATGATTGCTAGAATTTTTAAGATTAATTATTTTTCCATATAAGTATCTATTTGATCAGTTTGTGTAAATAAGTTTTTATTTAGCAAAATTAAGGTATTATAGAGATTTTAAAGGACCATAAGAAACCATAAAAATTATTTAATAATTTTAAATTAAGTTGGAGTTGGCTGCATTTTGAAAGCTGATATGTGTGTCTGTGTTGCAGGTTTCAAAATGCAACAATCTTGCTACGCTAATGAAAGTGGACCCAGTGGCGTAGCTACAGACTATGGGCCCTGATACAAAATTTGGCATGGGCCCCCCAACACGCTCAAACAAAAAATCAGCACTGCAAACCAAATAATCATTGGTAAAATGCTTTGTATATAACCACTGGTAAAATAGTTGCACAATGACTGGTTAAATGCTTGGCATGCAGACACTGATAAACTGTTTAGGAGACTGGCACTGCAAACACCAGGCACTGGTTAAATGCTTGGCACACAGATAATGGTAAAAATGCTTTGTACACAGACAACTGGTAAAACAGCTTGCACACAGACTAGAAGTTTTGGAAACTAAGACACAAAATGGGGCCTTCTTGGCCAAGGTCCCTGGTGCGTGTTGCACCCCTGCACCCCTAGTAGCTACGCCCCTGAGTGGACCTTTGAATTTCATAATCCATTATGATTAAACACATACATTTAGATTATTGTGTTATATTTGCCATTGAAACAAAATGGTGGGTGATTAGTAGTTGTGCGTACCTGTGTCAGTAGTGTAAGGGGTATGTTTTGTGTTTATGACTATAAAACTATTTTGATAGATGAACTGATATTTTACTATAGTTAAGATGGCTGCCATAGTATGGTGTGTGTTGAAGGGTTTATATTTGCATGTATGACCATAAAACTAAGTTTTTTGATGATTAATCAAAATTTGTGTTTTGACTATTGTTATCCTTTAATAAGGTCTGCCACCAAAATGGAAGGGTAGGTCAGTAGGTGTGTGTTGGAGAGTTATATTTGCAGTTATGTCCATAAACTTACTTTTTTTGATGAAGATTTTGTTTTTTGACTATAGCTACCCTATAGTTATTATTTTGATGATGATCCAAAAAAATTTTTGACTACTGTATAGTTACCTTTAAGTAGGTCTGCCACCGAAATAGAAAAGTAGATCAGTAGGTGTGTGTTGAAGGGAATATATTTGCATGTATGACATAAAACTTACTTTTTTTGATCAAGATTTTGTTTTTGACTATAGTTACCCTTTAAATTGACTGCCTGGAAATGGCAGGTGGGGCAATAGGTGTGTGAACCTGTGTCTGTGTGGGGGCTGGGGCTATGTTTGCGTTTTAACAGTTTTGAAGCACTTCAAACCATTTAAGGATTGTACCCTTTATACGGTAGACTTATGAGAAAAAATGGCCTGAAATGCGCTGATAACATGGTAACGCTTCTGAAAATTCATTAGCTTCTCTTATGGTCTTATAGGTCTGTACTGAATTTCATGTCTCTTGCTTGAATACTGTGGAAGGAGATACAGTCAAAAAAACGTAAGAATAAAAGGGAAAAAGAAGATGAGAAGAAGAAGAACAAATAGAACAGTAATTTGGCTTTTTAAGAAAATAATAAAGCGGGGAATATTTCTTTAAGCATAAAAGCACAACTTGTTGAGTCAATCACACCCAACAAGCACCTGAATTATTAACAAGTTTAAATATTGGATTTGTTCTGTCTTCTTTCCATCCTCAACTAGTTGGAACATGTCCTGTGACCAATAATCAGCTCCAAATTGTGAGGGGGTTAACATACAAAGGCCATCCAGCTGCCAAGCAGGATGGGTACAAATAGATGTGGAAGAGAAAGCTGTAAATGTAAAACTTTGGGTCGTTATTAGGCAGAAAATTAATTTAAAAATATTTATTTTGAGACGGGTAAACTTATTATTATTATTTGTTGCAAGGTTACTCACCAATAGAGATGAACGAACATGAGTTTTGTTCTGCCAGCTGTTCCGCAGAACGTTTTGAAATTTTGAAAATCCAAATTGAACTCAATTGAAACAACATTTTTCACATTTTCAACTGCAATTTCTGACTATTTAGGGAGGATTTCACCTTCAACTGCAATTTTCAACCACGATATACGCGTTTTCAACCACCGGTTCCAACTTTCATATTTTAAAAATTTCGCCAGATCTGCTGATTTTCAATGAAAATCAGATTAGTTGCAAAACTGGGTTCATCTGTACAACAATCCATTTGAAACATAAGATTTTGCCAGAAAACCAATAATAAACTAAGTGCTAGTTAAGTAAATGACGACAAACATGTACCTGGGTGTGTTTCCGAACTTTCACTGAAGTTCAGAGGTTTGGAAACTATCCGAACTTCAGGAAGTTTGGCCATCACTAGTGACCAGTGGTCAACCCCATCTGCAGAGGAGAATGGGTACAATGTGAATATGGTATACCTCTAGAATAAACTAGAAGTTTGGGCTGCTATTAGGAGATACTGCATTCAGTTCAGAAATTTATATTTAATTAATAGTTATTGGGAAATATTACAATTTCTCCCAATACCAGACCATAGTCAGTAACATAGAAGGGCGGGTCTTTAGCAGTTAAAACCGGGGAAAATTCTGTCCATGTGGAAATAAGATTGATGATAATTTTTTTAGTAATGGAGCAGAGACTAGGATTTTTCAAAAAATGTCATTGAAATATTGAAAACTGAATATTAGAAAGTGAAAATCCTCATTGAAAATAGAAAATCCTACAAAATGTGAAAATTCCTATTGAAAATTGAATATTGCGATTGAATTGGATATTCAGATTTTCAATAGCTGTCGGAATCAAAATTCAACTCAACTCAGTAAATAGTTTGTCATCACTAACTTTGCCCTGAGATGTTTGAAACTGGTTAGTTTTGTTCCAAAATCTGATTTTGAATTTTCAAAAAGTTTTGAAAATTCGAAAACAAACCCAATAATAGAAGTCAATAAAGCTAAAAAAAATAAAAGTTCTAATCATTTTCTGTGCTAACATATTGGTTTGATATTGATATTTGATATCGAAAACTCAACATCAAATAATCGATAAACCCATCTAATATTCTACTGATGAAAAGTTTCAGTTTCCAAATGTTTCAAAAAGCTCTGCTTAACTTCAAAATGGCAGTTTCAAATGGGAACCGGGTTAAAACAAACCAAAACCCACCCCTACTCCTGTCATTAAAGGGTAACTACAAGTCTAAAACTTATGATCCAGGGAAGCTAAAGAAATCATTTAGGCTTGTTTGAAATATATGAGAAAAGATACCTCTAGATCTTAAGTTAAAGACTTGAAGTTACACTTCTCAGACAGCCAGTCTCTCTGAGTCTCTGTGAAAGACACATTGTGAGCTGTAAAAAAGTCCCACCCCCAAAAAAAGCTATATTTTTAAGCTAGTTACAGAACTGCCTATAGGGAGAGAATTATTATTTTAAGGCTTCCTAGCTTTAAAAATGAAAAGAAAGTGTGGGGGTATTGGGGCTGATGAGGCTGATGATGCTCTTTCCCAGCGAAGGATATAATCATGTTTATGATGTCCAAACCTAGTAGAAAATTCCACTATTTATACTGCTGTTAGTTTGGATAGACTGCAGCTAGAAGCAGGATCCGGGAGTCATTTTAAAGCTAGAGGTGTGCTTTTTGTAACAGAGGGCACTTGTATAGAGACTCAAGTTCTCTTAAGCTCTAGGCAAACGCACAATTTTATTGCCTCTGTAGCTTTGTTACATAAAAATATAGATATGGTATGGTTAGACATGACTGTTTCCATAACATGGTCACATATATATTTTTTCCAAGACAGTAAAAATAGATTTTAGACAGTTCTAACCTGTTTTAGATCACCAGCTAAGCTTAGCATCAAGAGAGCAAAATATTGTAGAAGAAAGAAAGAGTAAAGCTGGGAGACAGAATATTTTGACTGTTAAAGATTATAATGATCCAGGTGTATGATGTGACATGTACTTGAGGCAAATTGTGTTTTAGGAGTCTCATTAGGAGCCTTGTCAAAGAAAGGTTACGTTATTTTCTATGTAATCTGACAAGTAGGTGCATGTGAAATAAAGATGAAATATGGTAAGAGGGATGTTATTCTTTATGTTCATTTTAAAGAATGGTTTTCCATACATATAATTGTGTGTGCGTTGTTTTCAGTAAGAATGTTTGCCTCTATTGTGGTTACATGGTCAGACAATCTGTACACTTTTTGATATCTGGATCCAAGTCTTCACATTCATCAATGGCTAACACGTACAATTCTCTACTACAGTTTACTGTATGTCAGGTTAAGTGAAATAGGTACCAATGTATAGCAACAGAAAGTTAGCGTCTCCTTTCAAATGAACCCCACCGACCGGGCTGGGTTACTTTCTGTTGCTGTATCGGGATTCTGGAGGTTATTCGTGGTGAAAAGGTGACATCTATTCAGCTCCTTCCAAAATAGTTGGTGGGGGACATTCCTTCCAAGTCCAATCAGTCTGAGGTGGGAGGGAGACGTGCATTTTTTTGCTAGCTTGCCGTCTGATCAGGTATCTCTGCATTACCTATTGAACTTCATTTTAGTACCGCCAAGCTGCATCGGACATTGTATTTACAGCTTTGGGTATTGCTGGTCTTTCATCGTATTCATAGACTTTTTGATATATTTTATCCAGTGCACTATCACTTTATATTAGAGTGTAAGTATCATAATTGTTGCAGAGGGAGCTGACATATGTTTATCTATAGCAGTTTTTTTTTATGATATGTATATTTAATAAAATATTTTAAGGAACATTCCTATATATTTTACATATTGTGTGTGGTCCCTTTTATATTATTTGTGGATTATTGTGGATAGGTGGTCTACAATGTTCCATTAGTTGCAAAGTGCAGGACCCACTTTGTGTTGGCAGTGATCCTTATCCGAGTTTCTCTGTCTTTTTATTATAACCTAGTAATGGTATTTACCCCTAACTTTATAACCACATTTATATTTTTCCAACCCCAGGCTCTCTATATATATATATTTACATTTCTCATTAGCCCTAGTGACACGACACACCAGCTGGTAAGTCAGCTCACTTGCACAGCGGACAATAATCTGTTGCTGCAACTAAGCTTGATGTCACTCACTACCCCTGAAGTGTTCAGTGTATGCTGTTGGGGGGCATTGTTTTTTCCACAAAGAACACAAACATATTTTGTCTGTGCATCCTTTCTCTTTAACACAGGATGATTTTTTGTGTTTGCATTTGCACTTCAGTTTGAAAGTTTAATATAAAAGAGCACTACATGCCAGAAAATAGATGTATGTAGTAGACTTTATGTTGTTTCTTTTGGAGTCTGCATTCTGCTGTTTTCTAACATAGTTTAAGTTTAATAAAAAAGATATTGCCATTTATTCTCAGCGTGGTAATGATTAAAATAATCTAATTGTGTAGATTAATAAAAACACATATCAATATGTTATTTAAAGGACAGTTCAGTGGAAATGATCAATATTTGTTAAATTGTTAGTTTGTGTAATGCTTCTTAGTTATTCTACATATTCTCCTCCCATTTCGAAAATCAGTTGATATCATACCTTTGCTGTTCCCTGCTGTTAATATTAGTGAGCTGCCATTTCAGTTCTAGGGTCCTTCTTCTTCCGAGGATGCACCACTTCCTTGGAATGTTCCTAACAGTAATTTCTACTGATTGGCTGTTGGATGGGTCAAGATGCTCAGATTTCTACTGAGCAACTGAATTAACCCAGGCACTTGGTCAAGAGCAACCATAATGGTCTTTACAGGGGTCCTGCAAACAGGAAGTCAGTATTTCAGTTGCTTTTATTTATTACACAGATAAAATGCTGAATTGGCAGATTAAGGTCACTGGGATGAAAAATAATGACTGCTCTTTTTTCTGAAAAAGTATTGTTTTTGCACTGAACTTCCCTTTAGGAGAATGAAAGTCTAATAATACATTAAGTTCAGGTGATCTCAAGTAATAATAATCTAAACTGCTATGTTCTTAACCGTAAAAATATTATTAGCTGCTTAATAATTGATGTTATGTTGGTGCTGCTCCTCCTACTCTTTCAAAGCATCTATGTTTCGGGATGCACCTCCCTATAAGTCAAATCTGGTGTTTGGCACAATCCACATAGACTTAATTGAGGCTTACATCACTACACAGCAAAGGACCATGGGAATCAGGAAGAAAGTAGTATACATTAATAATTGAAATGGTTATGGTATTGTTAGAATTCAAAATGATTATTATTATTATTATTGAGGATTTATATAGCGCCAACATCTTCCGTAGCACTTTACAAATACATGTATACATTCACATCAGGCCCTGCCCCGAAGCACTTACAATCTAAGCATATTTATTTGATTATTTGACACATACAGCCTATCAGTATGTCTTCATATTTTCAAAATGAAAATATGTAGCAGATAAGGTCCTTTCGATATGCTGATCATGATATCGAGGATGATTATGTTTGGGCAAGGCGAAAAATTTTCTGTCAACCACATTTTCCAGAGCCTGAATCTACGTAAGATCGTCTGAGTAGGTAGGGAATTGCGATTGCTTTGTGTATGGCTAGCTTTTTTTACACTATAACATATATTTTGCTAAAAACACAAAAACAGTGATAGGCTATTTTACATAAGGCTGGGAACACATGGAGGAACAATTTGTCCTGATCAGTGATAAATTACAATCAGTGAGACGTGATCTGGAATAGGAAATATTTTAGTTTCACTTATCTACTTCACAGCATTAACCTGAATTTTCACCAAATTTTCAGGTCCCACTATCACACACAGCAGCGCATGCAGGATTTTCACAATGCGCTGCAGTGTGTGATACTCCATGTGTGCTGCATTCCAGGTCATCTATGTTATTGGCTTTACTTTGTCTGTGTGGTTTTTACCTCTGCTGACAAAAAGTTTTATCAACAGGTATTTACTTTCTAATGCACCTGATATTTCATACAGTCATTTATCTTCTTGTTTATTGACGCACGAATAAGGTCCAGCTGTGTTTACAGTGAATTTTCATCACAGCTGAAGAACTGGAAGTAAAAAGTAAATTTGCTTTCAACAACATTGCTTTTTCATAACAAGCAGCAAATCACACAATAAAATATGTTCTGTGACCAAATGCCATTTTTGTAAACAAAACCCAAAAAAACCCAAAACGTAGAATGTCTATAATTTTAATGGCAAAAATTATTAAACTATCTGTGCCTAGTTTGCAGATTATTAGTATGTAAGTGGAAATTTTATGTAAGTGTTCACATATGTAAGTAATCTCAATATAAGCAAAAACTGCATAATTATAGTTTGTACAATACACAAGATCCCTGGATATCCTATATGTGACGGCTACACTACAACCCTCATCCCAGGGGCGCTCCGAGCACACTTAGCTCCCTGTCAAAACCCGACCGAGATTTGCTTATCACTTATATATTACCCTAAACCATCGGAATCTGCACCAGGTGTTTAAAAGGTACACCAACCTACCCAGCATGCACAGCTGTACAATAAAACTAATAATGACGGTTAATTCGCTACCACGTACAGGAAGGAATATAACAGAATACATAGAATATAATATACCGGTAAAAACCTAGCGTCTCAGAGGCAGAGTTCCTTAGTTCCTATTTAGAGAAATCAGAGATTCAGCTAACGATTCGAACATCGTTTAATATAACAAAACAGTACAAACACAAACACAACATAGCAACAGTAAAGTTGAATGAAAAGTGAAGATAATACTTAATGTCAGTCCTTAGTGTTCCAGGGTAAATGAAGAAGGTAATTCCGTGTAAGATGGAGTGCAGAGTTATTGGCCCTCAAAATAACTCTATTAGTCTGTTTAATTCTATACAGGCCGCCTAATGAGGCAGGGGCAGCACACTCATTCCGAGTCCCCCATTTAATCTCCCTGATGGGCCTGCTGCACTCTGCAGGTTGGTGCAGGACTTCTGGAGTAGTAAGCAGCCAGCAATCATTTATAATGTATGCCACTGCCAGGGGGGTATGTGCTGTGCAAACTATAACTGGGTGGCACAGTTATAGTTGGCACAGAGGGCACATACCCCCTGGCACACCAGATACAAATACCCCCATCCCCATGGCACAATTATAATTGCCGCAATAAATATCCCCCCTCCCCTTTGCACTGCGAGCTTTAGATAGAGTTTGGTAGGTTAAGTTAGGTTAGTAAGGTTAGTTAGGGCCCTGCTGTCTGAAAGTACAAATTATAATATTGGATACAATGTTGTATGCAATTTAAAGGGTATCTTCACTGGTAAAACCCCCTTTTTTCTATTCAGTTTCTATGAAGAATGGGAGGTAAAGGAGCTATGTCTTACATCTTGTTCTTCAAAAAAACGAAGGAAGGAACTTACTGGTCACTTGCTCCTCTGCTCCTTCATCTGACAGGTCCCAACGGACTTAGAAGTCTATGCGCAAATGCAATGTGCACGCGCATAGAGTACAGAGTCTGTCAGACTCCGCGGCGGGGAGCGAATGACCAGTAAGTTTCTTCTTCGTTCCCGGCTCCTGAAGGTTTATTGAAGATGGGAGGTAAGACACAGCTTCTTTACCTCCCATTCTTCAAAAAAAGGGGGTTTTACCAGTGAAGATACCCTTTAAATAGACATGTAGATTATTAGACTCTGGCAATAAAAAATTTTGGGCAGAAATGTTTGACTAAATGCTTATTTTAATTGGTAAAGGAGAACTACCGTTTACTCACCACACCCATCCTCAATTTTAAATTTAAATTAATTTAAAATTAATCCTCACTGGTCTGTCCATTCGTACGACAACACCAATGGGAAGATGTTTTCTGCAAAAAGCATGTCTTCCCCTTGGTCAGATCCTGGATAAAGAATGGGCTGGAACGAACCTACATTGTATTGTACATTAGGTAAGTAAAACCGCTGATGTACTGTAAACTCAGGGGTGAGGACCTATAATTTATGTCCTACAAATACAGCTAGGTTTCTTCCATGCTTATAAATAATTGTGTTTAGCATTATACGTAACTACTACAGTACATGTTAAAAGAAAAATGGCACATTTTGCCTTAAACAGTGTTCTCCAAACTAGCATACTGATACTGGCTTTGGCCCAAAGTTTGTAAGTAAGTAAAGTAAGAGGATCACACTACTCACACTATTCACTGTGCAAAAACAAAGATAGAATGTTTAAGGGTGTTTACCCAAACAATAGTGTGAATATTGGACATGGTATTTTATATAAACAGGACTGTGTGCTGTGTTTGACATAGTAATTTATATCACAGATCAGGTGTGCTGTTGACATGCATTTATATATACAGGTCAGTGTGTGCTGTTGGACATGGTATTTATATATACAGGATAGTGTGTTCTGTTGGACATGGTATTTTATATATACCCGAGTCGTGTGTTCTGTTAGACATGGTATTTTATATATACAGGTCAGTGTGTGCTTTTAGACATGTTATTTAATATATACAGTCAGTGTGTGCTGTTAGACATGGTATTTTATATACAGGTCTGAGTTGGACATGGTAGATATACAGGTCAGTGTGTTTCTGTTAGACATGGTATTTTATATATACAGGTCATGTGTTCTGTTAGACATGGTATTTTATATATACAGTTAGTGTGTTCTGTTGGACATGGTATTTTATATATACAGGTCAGTGTGTTCTGTTAGACATGGTATTTGATATATACAGGTCAGGTGTTTCTATTAGACATGGTATTTATATATACAGGTCAGTGTATTCTGGTGGACATGGTATTTTTAATATAACTGGTCAGTGTGTGCTTTTGGACATGTTATTTAATATATACAGGTCAGTGTGTGTGTTAGAACATGGTATTTTATATTTACAGGTCAGTGTGTTCTGTTAGACATGGTATTTTATATATACAGGTCAGTGTGTTCTGTTGGACATGGTATTTTAATATACAGGTCAGTGTGTTCTGTTAGACATGGTATTTTATATATACAGGTCAGTGTGTTCTGTTAGAATTGTATTTTATATATACAGGTCAGTGTGTTCTGTTAGACATGGTATTGATATATACAGGTCAGTGTGTTTGGTGGACATGGTATTTTATATACAGGTCAGTGGTTCTGTTAGACATGGTATTTTATATTACAGGTCAGTGTGTTCTGTTAGACATTGTATTTTATATATACAGGTCAGTGTGTTCTATTAGACATGGTATTTTATATATACAGGTCAGTGTGTTCTGTTAGACATGGTATTTTATATATACAGGTCTGAGTTGGACATGGTAGATATACAGGTCAGTTGTTGTTTTTAGACATGGTATTTTATATATACAGGTCAGTGTGTTCTGTTAGACATGGTATTTTATATATACAGGTTAGTGTGTTCTGTTGGACATGGTATTTTATATATACAGGTCAGTGTGTTCTGTTAGACATGGTATTTATATATACAGGTCAGTGTGTTCTATTAGACATGGTATTTTATATATACAGGTCAGTGTGTTCTGTGGACATGGTATTTATATATACTGGCAGTGTGTGCTTTTGGACATGTTATTATATATACAGGTCAGTGTGTGCTGTTAGACATGGTATTATATTTTACAGGTCAGTGTGTTCTGTTAGACATGGTATTTTATATATACAGATCAGTGTGTTCTGTTGACATGGTATTTGATATATACAGGTCAGTGTGTTCTGTTAGACATGGTATTTTATATATAACAGGTCAGTGTGTTCTGTTAGACATGGTATTTTATATATACAGGTCAGTGTGTTTGTTAGACATTGTATTTTATATACAGGGCAGTGTGTTCTGTTAGACATGGTATTTGATATATACAGGTCAGTGTGTTCTGGTGGACATGGTATTTTATATACAGGTCAGTGTGTTCTGTTAGACATGGTATTTTATATATACAGGTCAGTGTGTTCTGTTAGACATTGTATTTTATATATACAGGTCAGTGTGTTCTATTAGACATGGTATTTTATATATACAAGTCAGTGTGTTCTGGTGGACATGGTATTTATTATATATAGGTCAGTGTTGCTTTTGGACATGTTATTAATATATACAGGTCAGTGGTGTTCTGTTAGACATGGTATTTTTATTTACAGGTCAGGTGTGTTCTGTTAGACATGGTATTTTATATATACAGGTCAGTGTGTTCTATTAGACATGGTATTTTATATATACAGGTCAGTGTGTTCTGGTGGACATGGTATTTTATATATACTGGTCAGTGTGTGCTTTTGGACATGTTATTTAATATATACAGGTCAGTGTGTTCTGTAGATGGTATTTTATATTACAGGTCAGTGTGTTCTGTTAGACATGGTATTTTATATATACAGGTCAGTGTGTTCTGTTAGACATGGTATTTATATATACAGGTCAGTGTGTTCTGTTAGACATGGTATTTTATATATACAGTCAGTGTGTTCTGTTAGACATGTATTTTATATTACAGGTCATTGCGTTCTGTTAGACATGGTATTTTATATATACAGGTCAGTGTGTTCTGTTAGACATGGTATTTTATATATACAGGTCAGTGTTTCGTTAGACATGGTATTTTATATATACAGGTCGTGTGTTCTGTTAGACATGGTATTTTATATATACAGGTCAGTGTGTTCTGTAGATGGTATTTTATATATACAGGTCAGTGTGTTCTGTTAGACATGGTATTTTATTTACGGTCAGTGTGTTCTGTTAGACATGGTATTTTATATATACAGGTCAGTGTGTTCTGTTAGACATGGTATTTATATATACAGGTCATTGCGTTCTGTTAGACATGGTATTTTATATATACAGGTCAGTGTGTTCTGTTAGACATGGTATTTTATATATACAGGTCAGTGTGTTCTGTTAGACATGGTATTTTATATATACAGGTCAGTGTGGTTCTGTTGACATGGTTTTTATATATACAGGTCATTGCGTCTGTTGGACATGGTATTTTATATATACAGGTCAGTGTGTTCTGTGGACATGGTATTTATATATACAGGTCAGTGTGTTCTGTAGACATGGTATTTTATATATACAGGTCAGTGTGGTTCTGTTAGACATGGTATTTTATATATACAGGTCAGTGGTTTCTGTTAGACATGGTATTTTCTATATACAGGTCATTGCGTTCTGTTAGACATGGTATTTTATATATCCAGGTCATGCGTTCTGTTAGACATGGTATTTTATATATACAGGTCATGGCGTTCTGTTGGACATGGTATTTTATATACAGGTCAGTGTGTTCTGTTGGACATGGTATTTGATATATACAGATCGTGTGTTCTATTAGACATGGTATTTATATATACAGGTCAGTGTGTCTGGTGGACATGGCATTTTATATATACAGGTCAGTGGTCTGTAGACATGTATTTATATACAGGTCGTGTGTTCTGTTAGACATGGTATTTTATATATACAGGTCAGTGTGTTCTGTTAGACATGGTATTTTATATATACAGGTCAGTGTGTTCTGGTGGACATGGTATTTTATATATACAGGTTAGCGTGTGCTGTTAGACATGGTATTTTATATTTACAGGTCAGTGTGTTCTGTTAGACATTGTATTTTTATATACAGGTCAGTGTGTTCTGTTAGACATGGTATTTTACATATACAGGTCAGTGTGTTCTGTTAGACATGTATTTTATATATACAGGTTAGTGTGTTCTGTTAGACATGGTATTTTATATATACAGGTCAGTGTGTTCTGTTAGACATGGTATTTGATATATACAGGTCAGTGTGTTCTGTTAGACATGGTATTTTACATATACAGGTCAGTGTGTTCTGGTGGACATGGTATTTTATATATAAGGTTAGCGTGTGCTGTTAGAAATGGTATTTTATATTACAGGTCAGTGTGTTCTGTTAGACATTGTATTTTATATATACAGGTCGTGTGTTCTGTTAGACATGGTATTTTACATTACAGGTCAGTGTGTTCTGTTAGACATGGTATTTTATATATACAGGTTAGTGTGTCTGTTAGACATGGTATTTATATATACAGGTCAGTGTGTTCTGTTAGACATGGTATTGATATATAAGGTCAGTGTGTTCTGTAGACATGGTATTTTACATATACAGGTCAGTGTGTTCTGTTAGACATGGTATTTTATATATACAGGTCAGTGTGTTCTGTTGACATGGTATTTATATATACAGGTCAGTGTGTTCTGTTAGACATGGTATTTTACATATACAGGTCAGTGTGTTCTGTTAGACAGTATTATTTATATATACAGGTGTGTGTTCTGTTAGACATGGTATTTATATATATACAGGTCAGTGTGTTCTGGTGGACTGGTATTATATATACAGGTTAGTGTGTTGTTGGACATGGTATTTGATATATACAGATCAGTGTGTTCTATTAGACATGGATTTTATATATACAGGTTAGTGGTGTCTGTTGGACATGGTATTTTATATATACAGGTCAGTGTGTTCTGTTAGACATTGTATTTTATATATACAGGTCAGTGTGTTCTGTTAGACATGGTATTTTATATACAGGTCAGTGTGTTCTGTAGACATGGTATTAATATATACAGGTCAGTGTGTTTGGTGGACATGGTATTTTATATATACAGGTTAGCGTGTTGCGTTTAGACATGGTATTTATATTTACAGGTCAGTGTGTTCTGTTAGACATTGTATTTTATATATACAGGTCAGTGTGTTTCTGTTAGACATGGTATTTTACATATACAGGTCAGTGTGTTCTGTTAGACATGGTATTTATATATACAGGTAGTGTGTTCTGTTAGACATGGTATTTTATATATACAGGTCAGTGTGTTCGTTAGACATGGTATTGAATATACAGGTCAGTGTGTCTGTTAGACATGGTATTTTACATATACAGGTCAGTGTGTTCTGGTGGACATGGTATTTTATATATACAGGTTAGCGTGTGTGTTAGACATGGTATTTATATTTACAGGTCAGTGTGTTCTGTTAGACATTGTATTTTATATATACAGGTCATGTGTTCTGTTAGACATGGTATTTTACATATACAGGTCAGTGTGTTCTGTTAGACATGGTATTTATATTACAGGTTAGTGTGTTCTGTTAGACATGGTATTTATATATACAGGTCGTGTGTTCTGTTAGACATGGTATTTGATATATACAGGTCAGTGTGTTCTGTTAGACATGGATTTTACATATACAGGTCAGTGGTGTTCTGTAGCATGGTATTTATATACAGGTAGTCAGTGGTTCGTTTAGAAATGGTATTTACATATACAGGTCAGGTGTTCTGTTAGACATGGTTTTTTATATACAGGTTAGTGTGTCTGTTAGACATGGTATTTTAATATACAGGTCAGTGTGTTCTGGTGACATGGTATTTTATATATAAGGTAGTGTGTCTGTTGGACATGGTATTTGATATATACAGATCGTGTGTTCTATTAGACATGGTATTTTATATATACAGGTTAGTGTGTTCTGTTGGACATGGTATTTTATATATACAGGTCAGTGTGTGATGTTGGACATGGTATTTTATATACACAGGTCAGTGTGTGCTGTTGGACATGGCATTTTATATATACAGTTCAGTGTTGGACGTGGTATTTTATATATACAGGTCAGTATGTTCTGTTGGACATGGTATTTTATATACACAGGTCAGTGTGTGCTGTTGGACATGGCATTTTATATATACAGGTCAGTGTTGGACATGGTATTTTGTATATACAGGTCAGTGTGTACTGTTGGACATTGTATTTTATACATACAGGTCAGTGTGGGCTGTTGGACATAGCATTTCATAAATATAGGTTAGTGTGTTATGCTGGACATGGTATTTTATATATACAGGTCAGTTGTGCTGTGGGTATGGTATTATACATACAAGGTTAGCGTGTGCTGTTGGACATATATATGTTATATTTACAGCTCAGTGAGTTCTTTTTGGACATGGAATTTTAAATATACAGGTCAGTGTGTGCTGTTGCACATGGTATTGTGTATATATAAAGGTCAGTGTGTTCTGTTGGGCATGGTATTTTATACATACAGGTTAGCGTGTGCTGTTGGACATATATATGTTATATTTACAGCTCAATGAGTTCTTTTGGACATGGAATTTTAAATATACAGGTCAGTGTGTGCTGTTGCACATGGTATTGTGTATATATAAAGGTCAGTGTGTTCTGTTGGGCATGGTATTTTATATATACAGGTCAGCGTGTGCGGTTGGACATGGTATTTTATACAGGTAAGTGAGTTCTGTTGGACATGTTGTGTTAAATATTTCAGGTGATTTTTGCTCTTGAATATGCATTTTATATTTTCAGGTCAGTGTGTGGGACATGGTATTTTATATGTACAGGTCAGTGTTTTGCTGTGGATGTGTGGCATTTTATATATATGCAGGTCAGTGTGTGCTGCTGGACATGGCGTTTATATATAAAGGTCAGTGTGTGCGTGTTGGACATTGTATTTTATATAACCGGCCAGTGTGTTTTGTTGGGCCC